>PTEX01000009.1:774627-1131091 GCA_003342815.1 Eudromia elegans
GATTTAGAGTTCAATGCATCCTTTACCTCTTTTGCTTTTTTTTTTTTTTTTTTTTCTTTGCAATTGTCATTGATGTGGAGCTCACTTGATTAAACTTGAATGCAAATTGCATGTTTTGCAAACTTAATTACAAAGCAGCATGGCCTGCTCGTGCGGGCTGCAGTCTGCAGGGCAGAGCAGCGTTGGTTTCCTGCGGTGACCWCCCATCTTCGAGCGTGCAGGTTGGSCAAAGGAGCTTGCCGAGCCTGCATCCGAGGGAGGCCCCAAAGTGAGCAGCCCGTGATGCAGCCCGTGCAGGAACTGCTGGGCAGGGCGGCTGGGGGAAAGCAGGGAGGGAAAAGCGGGAATTCCTTCCAGTGGAACAGCTCATCTRGGGGAGAAGACCTGCATCGCTGGACCTTCCTCGCCATCTTAACAGCAAGCAAGCCGTGGCAGGGAGGCACGCGTGGGGCGAGGCGATGGCCYGCGGGAGGGCAGGCAATTACTGCGGCATTACGGTGCCCGCGTGGCGTTAATGACGGAGCGGCGCTTGCTGTCGGGAGGCCGGCGTTGGCTTTTGTCTTGCTTGCAGGAAGGGATCATTAGACCGCCATGAATAATGGAAGTCAGAGGAGGAAAAAGCCTATTAGGGTATTTTATCTATCTCCCTGCCAATATACAATTCCTTTATATCAGTACATATTCTGCAGTTATGTTCTTTTTTTTCCTGACAAAATATCTGTGTTAAAATTCTTGAATAACTCTGCGGGAAACGTGATCCAAGTGCTGGGAGGATCAGTGGCAGGAGCCCCGCTGAGTGCAGCAGTAGTTGAATCGGGACTGTGGAAACGTGGACGTGTCTTGGTAGGTAGCTTCTTCTAAGCAGGGTTTTAATCTATAAATCAGTAGGAGATATATAGGATCGCTGCGTTCGTGTACAGTAGCTATAAAGCATCTGCGTGAACGTGGTATTTGCTGGATTTAAGAAGTGAGAGCACAGATGGAAGAAAAGTGGTTACACCCACATTTCATATCGATAATTCATTATTTTTTCACCTTCAGAAACCTATTCTGGGGAAAAAAAAGGCGCCAGAATTCTTTTTAGCAGTGCCCTCCTCCATGGAGTGGAGGTTTATTCACAGCTGCTATTTATTTTTTCACTGATGAAGGAAAAGCAGCAAGTAGGGAGCAGGAGATGGAGAGGCTGTGGCTGTCCCTGTCCCTCCGTGGTGGCCACAGCAGGCGGGTATGGGGGAGCTGCCACCGTTTCTGCAAGCTTGGTTGCCGGAAGGCCTTGAGAAGAGGGCAGCGCTCACGGTGYGTTTGAAGGAGAAATCCCACATAAAACTGCAGTCTACTGACATTGCATATTCTTAGACTACATGATCCTACACATTTGCTAGATCAGGATGCAGGAAATGGTACAGAAAGCTGCAACTTTTTGATGCTTTAGTGACTGCTTATGGTGTGAATCAGACTGCTCTACGCCAGAAACAAACGTTAACTGCAGTCCCGATCAAAGAAAAGGTGCTCTGCGATTGGGAAGTTGTTCTGCAGGCTGACCGGGTTCTGTGGTTGCCGTCCCGGGAGGTGGTTTTGCTTGGACAACATGAGGTGCAGGTGTGGGGTGTGGTTGTGCCAGTAGACAGCGTGTTCACTAAGGTGATAARTAATCGATAAATGCACAAACAGGATCGTTACGTTGCCAGGCAGAATACATGGTGAACTATAATATTGCTATTAGCTTTTTTGGCTGAGATCAAGTGTAGTAGCAGCTTCATATTTTATGTGGTATTTTCCAAAACAGCCAGCAAAAGATTCAGTGGTTGTGAAAAAATGTTTCATTGCTGCTTTTCTGATATTTTGTCAGTGATTTTTTTTTTCCCAGAAAAAGTAATTATTTAAATAATTACAGGGACTTAATACGCTAATAAATTGACATTTACAAACAAGAACACAGATGTTAGTAACCAGATCAGCCACTGTAAAATAATTTCTATTTATCTCATCTACTAATATCGCTCAAAGAAGGCCTCAGGCTTGCAGGCAGCAATAACATAAATAGCAATTGAGGAGGTCTAGTCAATAAAGTGCACTGCACGCACGCTCCAGATGTAATTAGCTTCTGTGATCTGCGCCCGTTGTGTTACCTATGGATTTTGCCTATGGATTAGGCCTTCCGGAAATGTTTTGCTCCTGCTGGTTTCCCTTCGTGGTGCTGCGGCAAGGTGGGAAGCAGAGCTCACACCTTTGTATGGGATCATTCCCTACCTTTKCCAGCTGCAGTTTCCATCCCCAATCAACCTGTGAAGGATGCCYGGGGGAACATTCCCACTGTCGTGATGTTGGGCCAGTCCTTGGGACCTCTCCTAACGTTGGCCAAGACATCTCCGCACTCGTCTCAGTACTGAGCAGAGTCACTAAGAGCCCTTGGACGCTGTCCTTGCCKCTCCTGGCTCTGTTTTCTCTACTACCCACGTCACACACACTGCCCTCCTTCCTACCTTGCAGGGTGCTGCTGACAGTGAGCGGGAGCCTCCTCCTGCTCCGGGCCTCCAGACTGGAGGCTAATTAGCAACAGGACCCCACGTTGCCTTTCTTTCTACACAGATTCCAAAGCCATTCAGTCTGATGCAGGTAAACAGCTGAACCTTAAAGGAAAAAAGAAGATGAAAAGAACCCGTGCCGATAGTTTGATTTAGCAGAAATGGGTCTTCCAAGTGTTGCTTGCTTACCTTAGCAGAGAGACACGCGCAAACAGTACACAGCGGAGTGCAAGGATGATGAAGGGAATAAGTGGGCTGTGGAGGGGGAATGGAAGAAGGTCCTGCTTTTTGGGGGTCACGGCTGGTGCACTGTGTAAACCCAAAATCAGCGCAGCCGCAGAACTGTGCAGCTCGCGCTGATGCACTAGCCCAAATCGTGTAGACCTTGCTAGCTGCTTTCCAAATAGGTTTATTTGGAGAAACTTTGGGAAAGCAAAGCCTGTTGGGACCTGCAGTTACATTTAAAATGAAACATGTGATGAACTTCATYGCATTTGCTATTCTTTTACCTTAGAGGAAGCTAAGGGAAGTTTTTGCAATGTCCTAATATGTCATTTCAAAAATTTGGGAATAGAATGCTTTGGTTTTTAGTGACCACCTGTTTTTTTTTCACTCAAAATATTTCTTTTCTGATTTTATGAAAGAGGCAGAATGAAATTCTGAGCATTTTACTGATCTGATGAAATGTTCTGCAGCATTTTCCTTCACTGCAAATTAAAAATACTCCTCAGWTCAGCGACTGTGCATTTGCACTGAAGGAATCATTAAATTTGACATAGTAGTAACATACAAAATCATTTGCTGTGTCCTCCCCTCATTCAGTCTGCAGGGATACCCTGAGCTTCCTCCACTCCTGCCAACTGCTGAAGCTTGAAGACTTCCCCTTGACTTTTTTTAGACCGTTTCCTATCCCAAATGGCGATGCAGTTGAGCAATTAGTCCTGGTGTTATTGAAATGCCTGTGCTTGCTTGCTTTCAATTTTCCTACTTATCACCCTAAATATTAGGATCGTTTACACGCTGATTTGCAAAAACAGTGTGAGCGATTCGAGGATGATTTTCTTTTAATTACTGTGAAGCACCTCCCAAGTCAGCCTCGTGAGGAGATGCTGGGGAGAGGATCTGTGACGGGTGATAGAATTCCAGATGGTGGAAGTAGCTTCCAAAGAGTAGAAAAATAATAATGAAATGTCTGACTTCTTCAGAGAAAGATTCCCTGTGCAGACCGATGCCCTCCCATTAGCTCCACGATGCACGAGCAGTGAATTTCAACCTCCAGCTGTTTGAGAAGTGGGAACCCCCAAGCCCAGGAGGCCTTTCTGTCCTTGGCCCACTTTACCTAAATTGCACTATCTTTCCCTTCCCTGGGAGCTTTCAGAAAGTTTATCAGTGYCTCGTACCGGCCTCTGTGGTGGAAGGGTGCTACAAGATTGGTTATTTCTTCCCCAGCCTTCATGCAACAGAAGAGGCAAGGGATATCCCTCTTCATGAATGCAGGCACCTCCTCTGCCTGACCTGCTTGTGCCTGCGTCCCCATTACCCTGCTCAGCTCTTCGGCTCAACCAGCTGCATGCAATAAATAATAGGAACATTTARTGTTTTGCTGCTTGAGTGGTCACCAGCAATGCTTGGAGCCATCCCAGCGGGCCAGGGACACTTGGCCAACAGGCCTTCTCCTYGCTGCTCTGCGGTGCTTGGAGGGAGCGTAGGCATCTTGGACCACGCGCTTTCTTCAGACATGGGCTTTCCTTGGATCATCTCTAACCTGGAGACTCCTGTGGTGAAGTTCTTCAAACGTGCTGTGGAAGTATCCAGCGCTGGGGCTTGGAGAAGGGCTGGTGCTCCTGCCATCGGGATTCGTGGGATCACGAGATGAACAAAGTATACCCACGGGGCGTGTGCGGCTGTCAGATAAAGTGCTTTCCTCTCCTTGTCGGGACAGGAAATTGGAAACAGTCCACTCTGTATTTGATGGAAATGTGTTCAGCTCTCCTGAAAACGCTGGCCTTGCTCTTCATCAACACTAGAACAACCTCCTGGCAAAGCCAGGCGGTTAAAGTAGAGGCTCTCCTCTTCTTGGAGGGACTATTGCTCTTTGTGACCCGCTGTGGGTGCCTTATGTGAGCGTGGCAGCTTCCCTTGATCAAGAAGGCAGTTTCTTCAAAGAGAAGAGTCGTTTATTATTTTTGCTACACGGGGAACCTCTGGTCTGACAAGTTTTCCCTCTCACAACCTCTGTTCTCCTTCTTTGTACATCAGTAGAGTGAATGTGCCCTTCCAAATGGCCCGGTTATCCTGAAAAAGCCAGTGTTAGTATACATCAAATTGGGCCATGCATTTTTAATGCCATGTTATTGACTGGATCCTGGAAACATAAGGATAAAACGAATGGCTGTACTGTGAAGGAAAAAGCCATTTGGCCAAGTGCATCTGCTCACCTTTGATTTATKTCAGCAACCTTCCCTTATATTTGCTCTCCCCTTCAAAATAATCTATTAGTCTTCTGGTATTTTGGCATTTGCATCTGAAGTCTGCTGCACAGCCTGTTCTGTATTCACACGCCTTTGATATACACATAGGAAATAATGACCCAGAGCTGAAATACTAGCTAAACCTAGTTTCTGATATAATCCCCCTGGTGTTTAATTTTACTTTCTCAGGCATCTGAAATGATGGCTTCTRTGGTTGGTGTGTGAATGTATAGTGGTGTACGAGGAGCTAAACATTCCTGCTCAGGYGGGCTGAATGGAGCCCCTCCAAAGGAAGGGGACGTGAATGCTCTCCAATGGGTGCAGAAATCCGCACTTCCAATCTCAGCTGCTCGCTGAACCATCTAGGCTGCTGCTGTAGCTGCCGACCTGCGTGTGCACCCTTCCTCGAGTGCACTGTGGGCCTGTGGAAGGAGATTTTGAAGAGCATTTTACATGTGTTTTGGAGAAGGACTTGAGCTTTTAACGGCTCAGGTACTTACCTCCTCCAGGGTCATCAAACAGCATGTTTGTTAGGATGGGATGGAGTCTGGTCTTCACACTGAGGTGTGAATGTTGCATTAGCTGCACAAGGCACAGGAGGGGGAAGCCAGCCCACATCTTCCCAAAGCAAAAGCAGCATCATTTTAACAGAGCAATAATCAGATAAAACCCACCGTTTAGCTAACTGCTTGACAGCCGGTCCGAATCTGTCAGGCCAGCACAGATTGCATGAGGAAGATGAGCAGAGCTGTATTTGCAGACAGTCCTTGAGATCATGGGGAACAGTTCCAGGCAGAACTTGATTAATTCACCTTACTTTGGCAGCAGGAAACTCTATTCTTCAACCAAACCAAGGTGCATTTTGTTCTTTTCTCTTCTTCTTCCATTTCTTTTTCTCTACAGTGGAGCCGTAGACACCTTAAGGATTCTATTTAAAATGTCTTGGCACAGTATTTCCCGTGATGAACTCTCTGTGCCAAGGAAAAACTATGAAACATGAAGGAGTCCCAATAATTCTTTGCACCCTGAGGTAGCCAGGTCAGTGTCTGAGTGGCTGCGTGCCCCCACCAGCATCTCCTGTGCCTGTTAGCATTTTGTGTGAATGAGAAATTGCAAATATAGATGCTCCATATGGAAGGGCCCACAAAGTCCCCCATAAATGGGACTCTGTCTGTGCTGTGTACTCTGCATGCAGCGTGGTAGGTGCTCTTAGGCTCTCCTGTACTGTGTTGCTAGTCTGTGAGGTTTGTGCTCCCCATATGGATATAAATGACCAGCAGCGACATAAAAAGAGGGATATGTGTAGCTGTGCTGGCCCTCGTGATGCTGCAAGCTTTTGGTGTTTGTTGTTTAAAGCCCCCAACGACGTTGCTGCAGCTTCCCAAGTTATGKGTGCTTTTTAGTCTAGTGGGAACAACAGAGATTGCTCTTGGCTGCCTTTAGGAGCAAATACCGGTTCTGTGGGGTGCAAAAATAGACTTGAGGCATCATGAACRTGTTGCTGACTTGTCTGCAAGGGCTGGAGCTTTGAGCAGTGCCCTTAAACGTGAGCAAGCCACCAGATGACAGCATTTGGATAGGACTACCCCTGTAATTGAACTAAAACTCTCTATAGAGGCTGGGTATCATTATGCTTCTGCAGCTTGCAGCCCTTTGTGGCTGTGGGAAAGAATAGCTTGTATTAAAAATAAATAAATAAACAAAAGCTCAGTGTAATGTAAATCCTTTGCATTATACTGCATCATTCTCCCTAAAGCATCCCCTAACAAAATGCCCAGTAAGATTCCTTTTCTCWCAGGCTTTATTTCAGCCATTCAAAATTTAAAGGATGGATGTATAAATCTGTGACATGTCCTTAAGAAAATGCATTGTGCCTGTCTGCAGTGTTGACCAAATGCCAAAAGAGAGAGGAATTTTTGCAGATTTTTGTGTCCGGGATAATGCTCTTTAAAATATTTCTTTTAATAAGCTTAAGTGGAGAAAATTGAAAGAGATCATTCATACTTTGATGTCCTAAAGTATGAAATCTGAATAGCTTRCTGCTGACTAAATTCTGTCCCTTGACCGTGGGAGGAGGCAAGATACAGGAACATCTTCAGATCCAGTGAAAGAGGGTCAGCTTTGGGATGTAGGGGCAGCGTGGTTCATTGGCATGGAGGTGCCACGAGGTCGAGCTCTGAACTCAGGGCTTCCCTTACAGGCTGACATTGCCACACAGGCTGCTGGGCTTGTTTTTTAAATAGGAGCCTCGAGAAAGGCTCTGGACCTGTATCACTATATAGGAGATGTGTGAGAACCAGCTGTGTGGAGGGGCCGGTGGTTGGAAAACGTTGCTAGGACATGGGAAACCTCAGGATAAACCTGTTACGCTTCATCTTTCTATGCGATCTTGAGCAAGGGCCTTCTGGAAGGTAAAAACTGAAGCACTCTTGTATCTCAGTAAAGTGTTCCCAGCATTAAAGAAACCACAAACCAGAGTTTAAAAGGTATTTAGATGCCTGAGGATTCAGTTGAGCAATTTGGGAAATGACACAAGGTTCCCACTTGGCACCAGAGCGTTTCCTAAGCTGCTGAGCTGGGATGGAGTGATGCACCAAGATGAGTGACCCTGGTGAGATTCTCACGTCGTGGGACAGCTTTAGGAGCAGATTTCCAGACTGTTCATCTGCGGTGGTGMAAGTAACGATTGGCTGTAAAACAACTGATTTATTGTAAAACACAGCTAGATCACAGCTGCCCTCTGTTCCTCTTCTCTCTTGCCTGCAAAAAAAGAGCTCCAAAGATACTCTGCTTATGAGTCTCAGTGCTGCACCCCTGGCATTGACTGCAGGAAGCTGGACGTGCAAGATCTCTGGCCAGACCTTTGAATAMCCTCCGACGGCGCAGTGCTCAGTTTGTCGTGTGCAGTCTGCTGTAATGCATGTGAGGAGAGAAGCGGCGTGCCCCCCAGCAGAGAGCCTGACCCCCTGCGAAGGGCTGCGGATGATGGGTGTCATCACCTCCCCAGCCCAATTCCCAAAGTCTGTAATTGCCTGTGAACTCGAGCATCCTTCCTGCAGAAGCCAGCGGATCGAGAAGTTGGCGGCGCAGCGTTTGAGATGATGAACGTTTGGGTGTGTCTAGCAGCAAGGAGCCTGGGAAGCCGGCAGAGCCGAGCTGGTGGAAAGGATGCACTGAGCAATGTGAATGTGGCTGTTTTGGCCCCAGCTTTGGGACAATAATACGATGAATATATGTAGTACCTTCTGTGGAGCAGCAGCAGTAATCTTTCAGCAGCATTAAGAAGTTAGCATTCATGATGTACTGTGTTTACCTTTCACTCAGTACCAGAGTATAAAAAATCCATATTACGTTTTGGCCGTCTTAGTTACACTCCACTTATCTATGAGTTGTGGTCGCCTTAGGACCTTGTGTTTTGGCTATAGGACCTCTTTGGGGTGCCTTGGGTTAGGGAGAGTGAAGCCAGCCTGGAGATGCGGAGGGGACACTCCGTTGGTTGGCTTGGCATCGTGAGGTCCCACCAGTGCTTCCCTGATCTCGTTAGCCCACGTAGCTGTACACTGGCATGGCCCGTCTGGCTGTAAAGGCATTTTCAGCATCCATGGGTGCTTAACAACCTCTTGCGTTTAGGTTTTTGTTGCCACAGATTCTGCTGGTAGAGTAATGCTTTTCTTTTACACTTTATTTATCAGGTCTCCATTTGTAGGTCTTGATGACGAAACCTACTGAGAGTCGTGCAGAAGCAGGAGTGAGCCTGGGTCTCCCAAATTCTTGGGTGAATACCGAGGCACTGGACCGTCCTTCTCCTTGCTCCCATACATGTCTTATATTACTGTTTTTTCAGGGTATAAAAATAGGCACAGAGAAAATAGGTGACTTGCCTTGGTTCTCATTGGAAACCTGGCAAGAAGTTGCTCTTCAGTAGCTCATACCGTCCCTCCTCTGAGCCTATAGACTGCACAAATATTAATGCTCTTCTTTTTCTTTATAGCTTTAATTACTGTGTGCACTTGGTACAATGATAAGTGAATATCTTTGTGATAAGCATCTAATGTTTGGAACTCATTCTTTTGTTTATTCTGTTTTGCCCCAATACAATTCTCACCTGTAAGAGAGGTCATGAGGTACAGAATGCAGATTCAAAATGTTAGAGACAAAAAGATAGGGTTCTGTTAAAGGCCATTAATACACGTTGCCTTCTTTTGGTCCTTCATACATCATCAGCAAAATGACCTGCAAGCCGTGTTTGGAGGGCTGATTGCAGCTAATGTGCATTGCTTAATCTTGCCCGCTCAGGATGCCTTCTGAATCAGGAAGGCTATCAAGATACAGTTTTAATTAACATTTACCTTTTAGATAATGTGTGCAGTTTATTTTGGCAAGAGTTCATTGAATATGAGATTTCCATAATTAAGATACTTAAACCTGCAATATTTTGTTTTCTGCAGTATTTTTTTTCCCAAAATGGTATAAATTCAGCAGTGTTTATTACCCAGTAGACAACTACTACAAGAAATAGTGGTTTCTCCCCTTGCTTTTTTCTTTTTTTCCYAATGTGCTTTTAACCTCTTGCTGTCAGGACCTTCTTGGGCAGTATTCCCTTTTCAAAGACGTACTTGAGCAATCACAGAATTGAAGGAGAGAAGCCTAAATAGACGTACCTATTCCTCTGATAATCAAATGCAGATCTCCCATTAATATATTTTAATATGCACATCTGAATTAACTCATCAGGATATGATCTGATCACCCTGCAAAATGATGTAAACGGGAAGTCATCACAGACTCTTGTGTCCCTCAGGAGGAGGCAGGTATTTATAGGAACATGCAGTATATATTTAGAGGTGTCTAGATGCTCCTTTTGGCTGYTGTCAGCCTTCTGCTGTAAAAGCAGCAAATAAAAGAGGTCCTGGAGACCCTTCTGGAAGTAGATGGTGGGATAGCAGAATCCACAGTTCTTGGCTGTCCCTCTTAGTTTTAATAGTGCCTTAAAAAAGAAACTTGCTGAAAAATTGAGTTATCCTTTACTTTTTACCCACTGTCTCAACATGAGGCTAGAAAACACCAAGAAGAAGTAGAAACAGTTGATGAAGTGCGAGGAAGCCTCCTCTCCCAGCCCTGTAAAATGTCAACAGATTGTGACAAGCGACAGCCCTGTTGAACAATATCACATTAAACAGAGAAAAACGGTTCCCTTGTGTTTGTMCTGGGAGAGATTAGGGAGAGAGGAGAAAGATAAAGTCACAGCTCAGAGGGACTGCTGGARAAGACTGAGGTTCTTTGGGGCACTCTGTGCTGGTGCAGGGGAAGAAACATGGGGAYCTGGGTTGGTGTGGTGCTTCCCTTGGGGTGTAATAAGAATAAAAGAATGCAAAATTATTGTTTTATATGCTGCTCACTTCCTGTAGATTTTTGATATATCGATCAGGTGCCTATGTAATTCCAGCCTTTGTGCTCCTGCTTGACCTGTGATTTCACATTCTTGTTTCATTTCCCTGTGTTTACATTGAACACGTTTATATTTAATTCCATTAGGGAAGCACTTAAACAGCTTGGTGGGGCTTTCCACATGCAACGTGCCGTGTATGGCATCCCACTTACCCTCCTAAGAGTGGAYGGGCCAGGTCGGCAAGGCTTGGGGAAGAGGAAGGTGTTTCCTGAGCGCCAGTCACGGAGGAGTCACTTAYAAGGTAATGGGTTAATAACGACTGCGGATGGGGCTGTGTTGCTCTCAAGCTCGGTGCCCTTGTAGATACAGCTGGGGAAATTGTACAAAATGGGTTTGCTCAACCACAAGCAGCTCGCACAAAAGAGACGAGAATGAAAACGGGAGATAAAAGAGGCAGTGTATTAGCTTCACAGAAAGCCGCCATACAAAGGGCTCRGGAAACCATGTTTTGAAGAATTAAGAAACTTTTAGAATGTAAAGTGGGATGGCAGGAAGGGATACGTGGAACAGTCAGCAGTTGCTGTGCCTTAAAGAAGGACTTGGCCAAGATTGCTGCTAAATGTTTGTATTGAAACCGCCAAAACAGCAACAGGGAAATATAGAGCTGAGTTCAAGGCAGAAGGACGAAGATAAGCTGGAGTTAATGACAGCAAAACGAAGAAAGAGAAGGTTCCTCAGAAAAAGCTATCAAGGGAAAAGAAGTTCCAGGAGGAAAATGGGCCTGTAGTAGATGAAGAAGAGAATCTATTTAAATAGTAGTTCAGGTGGCTAGAGGGTTAAAATAAGGTTTAAACATCTCCGAAACAGGAGAACGAAAGACTGGGTTGTAGTTCAGGGAATCAGTGTCCAACAGCCCTTGGTTTCTGATGGGACAACATCTGGCCCAGGGTTGAGTGGGAAGTGCTCCTGGGAATATTGCATCCAGCAGCCAGGATGGACTGTAGCTCCCATGGGCAAAGGGGCACAGAGCAGGAAAGAGCCTGGCAGGGACCCCATTGCATCTTTTTGTCTTTTTAATTAATTSTGAAAAGAACCCCTTTCTGTCCCTCTGAAGCAACCCGAAAGATGCAGGCACATATATTGGTCTTCTGCCGAGGAAAGAACTTCACCTGCAGGGATTTCATTAGCAGTCGCTGTGTAAACGAAATGGGGAAATTATAGTAAAGTGGGACCGATAAAACTGGAGGAATCATGGGTTACCTGGAGGAAAACTAATAGACTATCAGCTTGAAAACAGTATGCAAAGTGATCCTGGCAGTTCCATTTGAAAAATAACTTCTATCATCAGTAAAATAAATGGAGTTAAAATCACTGTCGTTAGAAGGCTAATGAAAGTAAGCGCAATAACAAACACAAGTTTGTAAAGAATAAATGCCGCTATAAAAGTGCACTGTGGTTTAAACCAGGATCACGCCTATTTTGGCAGCAGATAATACAATTAGCGTCATAAATTTGGATTTTTCCAAGGCATTGGAAGTTGTATTTTGTGAAATCTACTTGACAAATCGGTTTAGCGAGGCTTGCGGTGTGAAACGTGGCCAAAAGGTTGCACGAGGAAGCTGAATGATGGATAGCCAAGTGTTGCATTCAGGAGAGGTATCGAATGGGGTTTGCTGGGCAAGGTGGTAGGTCCAGTTTTATTTACCCTCCTCAGCAATGAGCTGGGAGAAGGAGTAAGATAGAAATTGATGGTGTCTGTTTATGAAGGTTTGCAAGTAGGAAAGAACAGAGAAATAAGGAACATGGGCAAAAAAGATAACAAAATGCCTTCATCTTGAAAAATCAAATGCAGATGTATAGCTTGGGATAGCAAACCAAAGCTGGTACGAAATAATACACCTAGAAGGCAATAGAAGGAAACAAATTATATGCAAGTTTGCAATGAAGTATGCTCATATGAAAGAAATAAATATGAATTTGAGTTGCATTTGGCAACATTTCATCATGAAGCAGAGAATATGATAGTATGAATCATATCTCGTAGGACACTGAATAGGTAGATGAGAGGAAGTATTAAAATACACACCGTGAAAAATAAACTCCTATTGGTAGGTGGATGGACAAGATGACATCCTGATCATTCACCTCTAYGCTGCATTTCTCTTAAGCCAAGAAACAAATAGTTTTAGCCTAGATTTGTTATGCCATATAGCTGTACAAAGTGCAAACCAGAAGATATATCACACAAATGACAGGTTAAGGGCAAAAGGAATGACGAGGGAGAGGAAGGAGTGCAAAGCTGGGTGCTGGGCACATGCCCTTTCCTGCTCTTGTGACTGATTTTTCCCCTTTCACAGAGGGTTTATTTTATTCATATGTGATCTACACTTTTTTCGGTGCCTCCGAGCTGAAAAGTACTGTGAAGTGATATCTGAAGGATTTGGGAATAGGGAGGGAAAAAAAGAAAAGGGGAGGGAAAAAAAACCAAGAATAAGTGAAGATTAAATGCATCATAATAATACTTTGGGGTTGTTTAATTAAGTTGCAAACCCTCTTTGTATGATTGCAGAGGATTTGCTGCGACACAGGCRCCTCATTATGGTAAGGCAAGTTTCATAACACAGTTTTTTTTGGAAGTAAAAGGTACAAGGATAAAGTGGAATATTAGTTCAGGATGCTTGTTAGATCCAAGCCCCAAAGACATTATTTTTAGTTTTACCATAGGGTGAGAATTAAAAAGTCAACCTGGGTTTTCTCAGGAAAGAGCATGCAATAGATCTTGGAGAGTTCTTTTAATTCAGGGTCAGCCATATTTTCCTTAAGGAAAGGTTGTTCAAATGCATGCATAAATTATCCATGTTCTTTTGATCAGCTGCAGGAAACTTAATCTTGGTTCTGCAAATGCATTTATTGTTTCCATGTATTTGGCAAATAACAGAGGTCTGCCTTGGTCTGTAAGTGCTGGTAAATTGTCCTCTCTCTGTAATTTATGATGTGCAAATGTCTTCTTGAGTCCCCTGGCATTGCTCCTCTTCCCTTGCTGCAGTTTTCCTGAGGCCAGGAGGTTGTCTGGAGTCAGGATATGCGATGTGGCGATTTCCAAGCAATTTGAGACACTTTTCACTGACCCAGACTTGACAGAATTGTGCTTTGCAGGTTTTAGTTGCTGTTTGTCTGTGCTGTTCTRTACCCTGTCCTCATGGCTTACCAAGAAGAGAAAAGCATTGGATTCGTGTCGGAATCAAAGGGAAAATCCATCCTGTGTAAGGGATGGATACTCCTTACAGGAAAAGTTCCTTTCAAAATGGGATCCAGGGAACTAAGACCCAGGTGAAAGATAACATTTTGGCATACTTCTTTTTTTTCTGTAAGAGGACAGTGTAACATCATGGAAGAATATATGATACTTGCTCTCTCAGCATTATTTTTTATAGCCGCTTTGGGAAAATTTGCAAAATGTGCTATTTCCCAGCGTATGGCTGCGAACTGATTGGTGAGTGAGAGTGCTGAGATGCATTTCCTCTGGCTCGTGTTTGATCTTTTTTCTTTTCAAGTAATTTCTACCCCTGCATTCACTTCTCATCATCCAGTATCATGTGCCCCTTCACATATGCTGTTCGGGTCCTGCGGTTTCTATACGTTGAGCCCTGCAGGTCTGCAGGGACGTCACTGCTGGATAAATGCAGAATCAGCCCTTATAGGATGCATAATTAGGCTCATGCAGAAGCTGTATGATAAAGCTGCTCCGTCCAGGAGGTGCATTAGAGAATTCCTGGTTGCACATGAATTACCCACCTGACCAAAGGATGCAAAATATTTTCCAGTTAAAGGACAGATGTGGACAAGTGCCTGGTTGATAATAGAATTCCATTTTGTTTGTGCATCTTACTAAGCTAGAGACAATAGGAAACRTTTATGAGCAATAGGGATAGTTTGGGTTTTTGAAAGTGGTATAAGTCCATATGCTYTAGGTCATCAGGCAACCCCTTGCTGACACTAAATCAGAGGGAGAATGAATCTTTTATGGACAGGGTATTCTAGAAATGTCAGCTTTTTGCACAGCCTCTACAGTCCTACAGTCCTACACAGGACCATGTGCCTGGTCCTGTCCACTTTGCAGATGGGCTCAGGCAATTCCTGCGTCCAGGATTGTGCAGTGCATTGGGATAAACGCGCGTTTTTATTTAAGCAGRGTCATAAAGTGGTGGTATTTCGTCGTGCGCCGCCTCTGAGCCCTGTGCAGGTTGGGATGCAGCCACGCTGTTCCGACCAGCGTCACCCTGGGCAGCCTGAGCTGTCCTGCCCCGGGGAGACCTGCCTCTTCTCGGCCTGTTCGTAGGCAGTCACGGGGGCCCTGGCCCGCGGAGCTGTGATCCTTTTGCACTTGGATCCACTTTATATTACTAAACTGAAGATTGTGTGAAATCAATTGGGAGGAAAAAAAAAAATCAATGCCTGTTTTTTCAGGATGAAAAGGCAAGATAGCCACACAATTAAGCACTGGAACACACTTTCCACACTCTTCCTGTCATGTTCTCCTGATTCTGTGTCTTGGCTGCTCATCAGAAATAATTAAACTCTCTCCCATGGGCAACAATTACTTGCTTAAAATATTTGAGGAAAAAGGATGCATTTATAATTGCCTACCCTTTTTGAAGGTGAAAATAAGGATTATCTTTTGATGAAAGAAGCGCATGCGGGGGGAGCCTTCCCGGCTGTGCCGGCGCCGCGGCCTGGCCCCGCGGCACGTGTTATCCGTGCCGGAGCGGCCGGAGGGCTTCGCCTTCAGAGCCGGTCCCCGTGCGAGCCCCCGCCCCGCGAGCACGGATGCTCGTTCTGGCAAATCTGCATGTGAACATGACACCTTTAAGCGGCTGGAATGAAGTCAGAGACGGAGCCAATTTGTACCTATCAAATACGGCCCTTTTATTTAGTCATCCTGCCTCTTCCCTTCCCGCACGGAGCGTTCTTTGTTCCTTTTGACTGCGGCTCCCAAGAGAATTTGGGCTTTGAAAGTGTTTCATGTTTCAGAGCAGCCTTTTTCCCCCTCAGATTTGTTTACTGATCCATCCTTGGTAAGACCTTTTAGTGAATGTGATAGGAAGGTTATTAAAAATAAAATATTCATCGGGAAATCAGCCATAAATACGTGGGCTGGTTAAAATTCAATTGCTAATTCCTTCAACCTTGACATCATTTTGCTTTTCACTTAATACCTCTGTATACAAATTTGTGAGCTCATTTATTTTATAAACTTAGGCTTGTTTCAGTTGTTCCTGCTTGTTCTTGTCTGCTTAAGAGCTTCAAGTAAGCCGACAATGGTAAAAATGACAATGACACACTGTGGATGGAGACAGATTGTCTGAATTTGAATGTCTGCTACTAGGGAAACATTCCACGAGTGCCACTAATGGCTTTCCCAACAAGGAGCAGTGTTTGTGCACCTTGTCTGTCACTTGGTGTAGGGAAGAGGTACCGGAGGGAAAGCAAAGCAAGTTGCTCCTAGGCAGTGCCTGGATCTAATACAGAGTGCTGTATGGAAAGTGTATTCTGAGTGTATGTTCTGAGTTCAGTTCTGATAAATAAATATATTATRATCCCTCACGTTGGGGCTCGGCAGCCCACTGCTTTGTCAGCTCCAATTTCAGGTGATTCCTATGTGTTTTTTAAAAGACTGCTTTTAATTAGACAAAAATAGGCCTGAATCCCTCGGATACGTTGCTTTGCAAACCAGTGACCACAGTTTTCTGCCAACCAGCAGCATGTGTGATAACTGCAAATGTCAAGTATGAAGGAAAGGTCCTGCAGTGACCACCGAGTTGGCACGTCCTCCGTGGCCCTTTCCTGCCAGCAGAACGGACCCGGCACCGCTCCGTGGGGTCCATTGGGTCACAGCAGCTTTGCAGAACACGAACTAATGGAGTTTTGGAGACCATGGGTGCTGCTCTGCCCCCCAGGTGCCTCCTGAGCAAGCTGGGCGTTGGGGAGGCCCCGTGGCCTGCAGTGGGGAAGGAGCCCTTGTKGACAGCATCGCTCTCGGGAGCGCTGCGGCGAGCAGAGGTGGGTTTTGCATTGCATTTCCATGCACAGTTGTTCCTTGACATGCTGCGAAGCCCAGGGAGCATTATAAACCTTACTAATGTTTATTTTATTAGAAAAGAAATAAGAGGGCACCAAGAAAAGGGCAGGCGTTGTGCACAAGGAGTTCATTTYGGAGCATCCGCAGCAGCGCTCTTCTTCCGAAAGCACCATTTGCCCAAGTGGTTTCTGACCCGTGAGTGTCAGTCAGCCTCAGAGAGCCTTCAGTGTGCTGCTAGCCTAGCAATGAGAAAATATCTATATATTTCTTTTATTGCAGGCAGTTTTTTCGTGGCTTCTTTTGATTTTCCTCAAATCTCCAGGTTAAATAATCAGGAGGTATCAAAGGGCAGGCTTTTGAAATACATGCACTCAATCGCTCAGCTGTCTTTCTTAGTTGAAATCATGATTATGCTTTAGAGCAGAGATTGATTTTTTTTTTTCCCTTGACCGCGTTGTCTTTCACGAGAGGAGAAGATGATTACCGGGTCTGCATAAACTCTTCCTCTCACCTTCAGCAGAGGTGAGACRCCTTTTATTTTTAAGTGCCACAGGTATTTCAAAGCCTTTTTGGGTCATGAAAATCTCCTCAAAGGCCTGAAGAGTAAAACTAGAATTGGCTTGGAGTCAAATTTCCTTTTTTTTTGACAAATCTGTCTTGCCTTCCCTCCTTTCCTCCAAAAGGTCAAAACTGATAGATCCTTATGTGGTTGCCACAATGGAAAATACAGTGCTGAGAATCCGAGTTTGTTTACTGCTGCTTTGTATATCAATTTGATGAAAAAACATAAATAGTTTTCCTTGCAGCCTGGTGCCTGGGGAATAGAAATCAGGGAGTAATTTGCCAGTCTTAGTGTATTTGTGAATGTGCATTCCTGTCTGATGGCAAATGTTAAATCAGCCTTGGAGTCAGTCACCTGCCATAGACTTACTGCGTCCTAATACACACAGAAATGCATTTATCTCCTGTCTGAGAGGAGACTTTGARTTAGCTTTGACCAGGGAGTGTCTCCGTTTTGCTAAGGATTGGAAGGAGAACAACTAGGAGATGCAAACACGAAAATTGATAGACAATAAGTGATTGCCAGTAATGCATTTGCTCTCCCACTTACCTGTAATGGAAGTACAGGGAAAGCAAAGATTTTCTGGCTCCTTTTTTACTTAAAGGGGGACATTTCTCCTTTCTCTTTTCTTGCTGGAAAAAATAGTTTTTACCCATTAAAATTTAAACACATATTTCTCCCTTCTAGATACTTCCTTCTGAAACAGGTTATTTTAAAACCCAGCCATTTGGGCACAACACTGTGTTAACAGATATCATTATTTTTACTGATTTATAGGTACTTCTGTTTCCATCCAAGCTGCTTTTGGCACCAATTAGGGGCAGAGTTTACATCAGCCACACAAGAAATAATTAAAAATTGGGTGTCTTAATTGATTCCAATGGGATTGCCCAGGAGAGTGGAATTTGCAACATCTGGACCTTGGCAAAATACAAACAGACAGGGGATGTTTGTGTGTTGAACGAGCAAAGCCACTTTTTGGCTGAAAGAGAGTCAGGGTTTTGTGTTGGGAAACAGAAGGACGTTGTCTGGGTACCTCAGATCCAAGCGGGATCCTGTAGTTGGTGCTGCAGAGCGTCCRAGGTGCCCCCTCCGCGCCATCCCGTAAGGCATCGATTCATCCAAATCAATCGCCCTGTCATGAATTAGTCATTCGCCTGCTCCCTGCATCTGGGCAGATTCCGCACTTCTTCCCACGCGCCGATATTTCAGCGCCGGCCTGTGACGCGGATGCTGCTGCCTGCCTTGTTAATGGGCCAGGCTGCTTCTGATGCCGCTGAATAAACAGCTCTTTGCTGGGATTTTGTTTGATCACCTGCGAGAATCGCCCTGAACATCTGTGTTCGATGGACTCGCTGCCTTCCAGCAGCGGTGGCACAGCGTTGATTTTTTGAAGGCTTAAAAACGTCGTTTTTGCTACCGAGGCTGGATTAAATGTCGCTTTATCACTGGCACTTTATTTGGCACTGCGGGAGGCACGAGGACATGGGATGCCCCAGGTAGGACYGCCACCGTCCTGCCCAGTCCCTGCCGTGCACAGGTAGAGGCGTCACCATCGTGTAGCCCCCTYGGCTTGGCTCTGTGCACGGGCATTTCCTTGGATTCGTGCGGAATTCGCTGGCGATTATCGACTGACCCGTTTGCTCTTGCGTAGCAGGACAGTATGAAAAGATAGGGATCGATCCATTTCCAGTACGCTGCCCCACAGAGTTAACGATATTTAATTTTCCCATATTATGGGGGAGAGGGAGAGAGATCCTTTTTCATTACGCATCGGATCAATTCCTAAGTTTTCCAGGGCATTCAAGTTCCTCAACTTTACAGATAGTCAAGGATAAGAAGAAAAGCCCTAGAATTGCTCTTGAAATAAATTGTGGGAGAAGATGAAGAAAAATCTGCGRTCGCTCATTTGTGTGTATTGCTTTGTGCCTAAATAAATTAGAATCAAAATTGTCCAGCTAAGGAAATGTAGGCCTCTGCTGTCTCTGCTGCATAAGGTCTTCAGGCAACATTTAGGGAGTTGGAAAATAATGTTTCTGGTAATAAATGGCAGAAATATTCTGTTTTCTGCATCAGCAGATATGAGGATTAAAGGATTTGACCATATTAAACAATTTTGCACAGCTTTGGCTCCCAGGGCTTGCAGCCTGCATTATCGGAGTTCATCTCACGGCATTTCCAGACCTGATTTAAGAAGAGAATACGCTCCTACTTTGCAAGTTGTCACTCCCTAATTTACCCAACATCTTTGACAGAATTAAAAAAGAAGAAGAATTTTAAAAAAAAAAAAAAAAGATTAAGAGGTTATTCTTCTCCTGTGGGAAATGGGGGTGCCTTGCTGAGATTTCCCCCAGCCCRCTGAACTGCTTGCAGTGATGGTGATAATTGAATTGGATTGTTTCTCCGCGCTCCCCCGAGTCCGGTTAGTGCCGGGCTATTGCATTGCTATGGAAACTTGGAAATGACAAGAGCTGGTCTTGGTTTGGGGGAGCCGGGAGGGTGTCCCTGCCCGGCGTCATCATCGTGGTCCAGCTGGACTCGGACTGTAACAACCCGCTCCCTAGGTTCTCTGAGGCAGATCTCGCTCTCCCATTCTCTTATCTATTTAAGCATTTATTTATTTGTCTTCAATTTAAAATGCCTTCCAGCAGGACTGCCTTGCCAAAGAGAGAAAGAGAGGCCTTGGAGATGACTGGGAAGGAGGGCTGGGCCGAGCATCGTCCCAGCTTCACACTCAAGGGTCAGTTGCTGCTGAGCCCCGAGCTGCTCCTGGCCGCCTCCGCCGAGAAGCGGACGGGGCAGGAGGGTGGTGAACTCAATTAACCGGGTCAGCTTGCTTAGATCCGCTCTGAAGGGGAGCCAGCGTGGACACGTCCTCATGTTAACAGCAGAYGTGGAAGTTACTGCAGGAGGACGGGCTCGTTCTGAGCTGTGTGAGACCATCCCGGCCCTGTGACTGTGCTGTGACTAGTGAAACAAGAACATTTCTGCYTCTCACGGGTGCTATTTCCCTGTCCTGGTAGTGTTAATTTTACAAGCAACCAACCTGGATATCCTGATCTTCCTGCTGCCCAGACCATTTGGGGTGTCTCTATTATTTKTCGTCCTTCATGTAGATCTTTTGACTAAGCACATTCGGTTGTCAGCCCAGCAGCAGTGTCCGGGTCCCTCTATCAGGTACATCAGAGCATGTGGATAGTGAGGAGCTGCAGTTATGACCCTCAAAGTGAGTTTTCACTCATGTTATCGTTTACACTTACCATGGCTTTTATCCCAGTCGCCATTTGAGAGACACTTGAGAACCCCAAAGATTTATTTAATTTAGAATAGATTTCTACAYTGAAGAATCATTAAGTGTGCAGGTGAAAAATTGTGCAGTAACCTTCAAATTATGCCTGCGTTGACCCRTCACTCCTGTTTTGGCCTGCCTTTCCCCACCTTCTCCCAGATCCAGAATGTGGCTCCAGTCCTACAAGCCCTTTTTGGAGTTTCTAGCAAGCTCTCATGGTAGCTGCAGCATTACAATTTCCTGCCACTGCCGCATGTCACAAACCATATTTTAAAAAGGTTTTTTTACCTTTATCAAAGAAAACTTAAGAACTTTCAAAGTCCTGAATGCAGATATCTGCCCACGTCCGACTCTTGCTGCCTGTGCAGGATTAATCAGCGCTGTCACACACCTAGCTGCAAAACCTTTAATATTTTTAAAAGGTTTGAAGCTGCTCTATATATCACGCGCATCAAGGCGAATAAACTGCTGTATCAGTAGAAAAGAGTTTTAGCTGTTGCAAGGTAAGGCAGCARTGAGCCCCAGATGCTAGACAACTACAAAAAGAAAAGAGGAAAAAAAGAAAAAACCCTCTAGATATTAGGCCAAGATGCTATTTTTTGGATATCTTGCAAATAGTTCCTGTCAAATACACATGTGTGGGAGTCTCATGGCATTCAGTAGGGTATATGTGGGGAGGCTGAAGAAAACATCACTTGGTCCCTCTACAACAGGCAATAAAATGGTAGTGTGCTCTCTACTGGTAAACACCTCATTTCTAAAGTAATCTCATTGCTGACTTTGTCAGAACAAGGCAAATTAATTTTGGCACAGAGCTCCTCATGCCACGTACRTAATATCAGAGGCATCTCCTGTGTTTGTAATACCTGTGCCTAATGCAAGCATAGGGATGAAGTGTGGGGTTTTATCCTAATACTTTCTTGGAGTAGCAGCTCCTCAGGCTGGATGTTGGAAAGTCTCCATGAGGGTTCAACCTGCAGATGGAAAAACCCGGCCAGAATTTATGCTTTGCCTTTGAGTAATTACCAACAAGCAAACAGTGTTGGTGGTTTCTCAAACCTAATTTGAAATTCTTGAGCATGCAGAGCTAAATCAGAAGTGCCACGAGGACAGATGTTGCTCTTCCCTAATTCTACGCTCCAGCTTTTAGCTTTGCTGAAGTTTTGAACAAAAGGCAGATGCTGAGAAAGAAATAAATGCTAATGGCTTCGTTCAGCTTTGAAAGAGGTTTGAGTTTGGCAAAAGTTTGGATTATTCTGCTTTTTCCTTTATATTTTCTCTGTGACTTCCATATGTAAATATGCATATGCTTTGAAATATTCCACGTACAGTGAGATGCAGTACAAGGTAAGATACTGGCTCATGATGTGCATAGATTTATCTGTCCTGAGAATAACTGTGTTGAAGTCACACAGGGCTGTGGRTGACCATTTATTGTATGTCCCCATTCCTGCCCAGATGCTAGAGCCACATCAGCTTTTTTTTTTTTTTCTGTTTAGCTTATGGTGTTTGGGATGGCACAGAAACCAAACACAGCAAGTTGGCTCTGCATCTCCAGGTGAATTTAAGTGTTCCTTTTATGAGCCTGTAGTGGCAGTAAATGCTCACCAGGTTGCAAGGGGGCAGATCCTGAAAGGTGCTCAGCGTCCTCCGAGAGCCACWGAGTGGTTGTATTCCCAGTGGCAGCTGTGGGAGCTGAAGGTGCTGAGCACCTACAACGTAAGCACCTCCACAAGAGACAAGGCTGGGACACTTCTCGATTCGCCCACATGCCTTCCTTGCAACTGAAGCATCGCAAAGGCAAAATTTTCAAGAACGTGTCCAAATAATGATGGCAATTACATGAKTAATTAGGCATGCAAATGCAGTTCCTTAAGCATTTTCAACAGTTGGTGCTTAATAGCAAAGAAACCTTTGTGCAACTGCGTAAAACCCCAGGAATGATCAAGTGGATCTGGGGGCAGGTGAGTCCATTTAAGTAGGCAGTTGCGACATCAGAATAATTAGTTGCCTAATTGTGTGCCCAAACTTGCTTGATGCACTTAGYATGCATGTATAATTAATGATGATTTATTGAAAAGCACTCTTTCTGTAAATGCTTTCCTTATCATTTCCTAAAAATCAAATTGCTGAGGGAAAGATTAAAGTCTGATTTAATATATATGGATAGAATTAGAATTTCTTCTTGCATTTTTTACCAGCTTAAAACGGATGAGCATAGAAATTAGCTGCACATAAACTCCTGTRTGAGAGTGGACCTAATACATTCAAATTCCATCAGTTGCAATAATCCTAGTGATTCAGATAGTACTCATAATTCACTTAGGAAAATGGGAGAAAAAGAATTACTTGTGGGTAGCATTAAAGTGGGAGCATTGTGTCTCCCTTCGTGCTTTTTCTTCCCTCCAAAGCTCCTTGCTTTGTACAGTGCTGTGCATTTCCACGGCATCCCCTTCCTAGGAACTTACATTGTCGTTGGTCTGTGGCAGTATTAACTCCTGCATTTGCTTTTCTTTGGTGGCCAAGGAATGTAGGACATAATGTATTCACGTGTGAATGCCTTCCTCTAGAATTTCATGGCATTCTGTGAAAAAAAAAACCCTCAGTGGTCTTAAACATTTCTGGTTTTGCCTTCTGCAGTGGTTGTGGCAACAGTGTTGGTTTTCCTTCTGAAACTAGTGCTAAGAGTCAGAATCTGTAACCCAAATGGAGAAGTTTGCGTGATAGTTTGGGTGGAGAACGGGAAGCTCSAGGCTGAGGGAGAAGCCTCAGCTCAGCTTTGTGGGCGTCATGCTAGTTTTACTCTAGAAAAGAAAAGCCTTGGGTGAGGTGGGCTGTGGACAGGGGGTGTCYGGATGGCTGCAGGGACAGGCATTTTCCATGTCCTGCACGGACACGGAACAGTCACACGCTTCCCTCTTGCTCATGCTGCCCTGTTGGATGATGCGCTCCGAGCAGATCCCTGCCTGATCCGGGCAGTAACTGTGTGATACGCTTTGTGGTCCACGTTCCAGCTTGCCAGKGTTCCCTTTGTGCTTCCGTGGGTACATTTTTCTTTCTCATACCACACAGGTGCAAAYTGAATGGTAGAATAAAATGCAGGAATAAAATCAATTCCTTCRGATTTCCTAGTAATCTTTGCCCTGTTATGTCTTTGCTTCCAGTTTTTGACCTGACACAGCACAGACCTCTCATTGCACCTCCTTCTTTTGCCTTATTATTTTCAGGCTTAGGATTTCCGCCCTGCTCTCCTTGCTGGACTCGGCACTGTGTCCCCTGGTCTGCTGTTCATCCTTGTTTTTCCCGGTGCTTGCCGTGTCTGTATTCGTTCTGGCGTTCAGATCTTCCCTCATTTCCTTCCTATCTTTTAGCAGTCCTCTCTCATCTCCTCAGATACGGCTTCCAAGCTGTCTGGCGGTGTCTGAGCTACCTCTTGGTGCAAGGAGAAGCACCGTGTGCGGGCCCAGCGGGGACGAGCGGAACAGATTTATGAACAGCACAGATTGTTTAGCTTCTGGGCTGGCAAATGCTGGTTTAGATGAAAACTGGTTTCATTGCTTGAGAGTGGACCTAACCAAAGATATAGATCATCCTAAAACTACTATTTATGTTCTGTGAATGTGAATTAAAGTATGGATGATTACAGCAAGGAATCCAGAGAATGACTTGGGTCCTAATTTTCCATTTTACAAGATTCAGATGAGCAGATCGAGAACCTCCATGACTTCAGAATGGCTTCGTGTGCCAACACTCACGKGGCAAGAATTGTGCCTTGGTCACTGCTCGAGGGTTTCCAAATTAGYCTGATAACATAAGAATCAATTAACCAGCTCTCCTTTTCTTACGCTTTGTCTGTCTTGGCACCGTCAGGCTGAGCTGCAATAACTCTCTGCACAATCAGGATTCTGCTGCAGACCTGAGTTAAATGCAGACAGTAGGATGACTGGGGACATAAAAATTAGTGCAAAACATATCAGTAATAACGCTTCACATCTTCAAAGCACTTTRCAGAYATTAACTAATGAATCGTCACACAAACCATATAACATAGACAAGTGTCTTTGTCTTCATTATAGAGATGGAAAAAGTAAGGTAACAAGGATAAATCACTTCTCCTAGGCCTCCACACAAGTGACAGGAGAGSAAAGATTTGTAACGCAGAGATTTCTGGCTAAATGTGCAAAAAGGCCGAGATTTCRCTCTCCTTGATGACTGTCTCTCATAAAAGAGATGACAAAAGGGGGTAAATAGCAGTGCTTCCCTYCCCACACTTTTCCTTCCAAGTCTTACTTGTTCTCATATATGTTTCTTAAAGGTCTGCATACAATAGGTTGGAGGAAGTGTAAAGGTCAAAATTTGTATCTTGGAAAATGYTGTTTTTCTTTTTTCTTTTTCTTTTCCCTTTTTTTTTCCTCTTTTTTTTTTGAATTTCCCAGTCTGATGAGTCACTCATTGCTATGACATATCGTGTCTGKTTTTGTTAGTCATGTCATATTAGACTCAGTGAGTGAGAATGATCCTGCCTATTCTGGGCTGGCTGATTTTGTGCGAAAGCTTAAATTGAGACTGACACTAAAGTGCAAAAGAGTAATCTGAGGGAATGCAGTTAGTTTGCTTCAGATCTTATTTCTATTGTACGTTGGGCTGACATGAATGTTTTTCTTCATAACCTGCAGTTCGCAACCAGCTGAATTCTCTAAAATTATGCACTTTGCAAAAGTGACACTTTTTTATTGAATTAAGTAAACAATTTGTCACTGCTGAAACTCTATGTTAGTAATTTATTGCAAATTACATCATTATTTTACAATACAGGACAAGTGAGTCAGATGAAATGCATCTAGCTAATTCTGAATTTCAGGATAATCGATGAAACCTTTGTTAGATTAAAATATGATATATTACCAAAAGCCATTTGGCTRGGCCCTGGCTGGAATTTAAATATTTCTATAACAAGCTTTTTTAACTTCAAAAACAAGCGCAAGTTCCCATCAGTGCTTTCAATGAGTATGTGCCATTATTTTGTGACGTCYGGAGCAGCCAAGAAGGTGCCTGATCCTGGGCTGCTCGTCACCAGCTCGAACGTCACCCTGTGAGAGTGGAGGGTGTCCAGCAGCCCACTGAGCAACGTGTGATGCCCACGACCTGCTGTCCTTGTCTCCCCAGGAGGAGAAGTTGAAGCCATTGCCACGCTCTCCACCAGCTCCCTTTTGGGTGGACAGCTTAAGTTTTTGCTACCCTGTATCGTCACACTGACTGAAGCCTTGAACATGCATCCAACTGAAGCCAATTCATCACCCAGGAGGTTGATGATGGAGTCATATTCTTGTGTGGTAGACTGCAGAAGATAAGGATTAAGACCAACTCCCAAATTATTCTCTGATTGACTAAGATCAAGSATCTTTTCAAGGAAATTTGGCATGGCTGTGATTGACCACCTTAAGACCCTTCTTAAATGAAGCGTGGCCTATTTAGCTTGCTTGTTTCAATGCAGTATGATTTTTGTTTTAAAGTTTCGAAAGTAGAAAACCGTCATTCTTTAATGAGGAAGGAAAAAATGTATCTAACCATAGGAAAGTGTAGGGATTTTGAAAGCGTTGCCGAGTGAAAACGAAGCCTCGATTATTTTMATTCCTGAAAAGTATAGTAAAAATTTTAAAAAGAATGAAGTCAATTGAATGAAGGATTTTTCAAGCTGTTTTAAAAATAGTTTGCGTATAGGCCTAAATGATAAATAAGTGGAAACCATAAATAGCAAATTTTTAAAAGTCTGTTTTGAGCACTTATTTTGTTAAGAACTGGTTAATAAATTCTTTGAAAGCTGCTTTCCTCCCCAAATTGTGCTTTAACATATCCCTATTTTATGGCTTAAATAGTGCATTCAAAATTTCTAAGATTTCTTTATTTCCAGAGTTTTTGAGGTTTTGCTGTGCATTTATCTGGGTCACTCTATCCTTGCCTTCTGTTAGGAGAGCCAGAGACGATGGCCACTAGTTGTGGGCAATTTGTACAATCTAAACCAAGCCTGTAAGTATAGGGAAGAGAAACAGTCTTTTAAATCAGAGTGAAAACATTCAATTATAAGGCCTGTTTCTGCAGCKGCAGCTCCCGCTGACTTCCTAAGGGGAAGGCCCCTTTCTCATGAAGAGCTTCTCCCTCCCTCCCTTCAACCTGCCAGCAGCAGGAGTCGGATTTCTTTCTGTTGCAAAGTCCACTCTTGGCAAGGGATGTGCACGGGGTAGTTAAGTGATTAATGATCCTAGTTAAGGGCCTGTTACCAACAGAGAGTTCAATTCATCTCACTTCACTGGAGCATCATATACCCCATATTGCCATTGCTGAACACATGGTGCTGTGCAACTACAGTAGGTAGATTCTGTCTTTGGGGATAATTCAGTGATAATTCTTTCCTTACCTTTCTCCTTAGCTGCTTATCTAAGAAATAACCCACCTAGATCTTGCTCTTCTCAAATGCATGATTTTTAGTGGGGAGCAAGGACTGTACTTATTTATGTCTAGGGATTTTGAGGTACAAGAAGAAAGGTTGGAATGGTTGCTGTGCAAAACTGAGTGAGGGAAATAAGAGAGATAGTCGTTTTCTTAGTCGGCCTTTTCATCCCGTTCTCCATTCTAAGCTCAGCTCCTGTCTTCGATTGCATTTTCCCACATGTGGTATCTGCCTCAAGTGAACTGAAATAAGTAAAATGAATAGCAGCTTTTCAGCTACCTTTCTGTTGGAGGAAAATGGGTATCTCTGACTACCAAAATTATTCACCTAGCAGTGTATCTAATATCCCCACAGTCAAAACTGCAGGAGATGGAAACTGGAATATGGAAAGAAAAGATTTACTGTGAAATGCCCTACAAAGACCAGCCAAGGTCTCTGGTCTGCACAGAGGGCCCTGAACACTTTTCTCTTCCACTGGCCTGGGAACATGCAGAGCAGGGTCAGAAGGAGGCAGTACTGTGGGTGATGGCCCTCGGTGCCCATGTGTCACCCTAGGGCCGGTGCCCATCAGCGCTGTGCCTGGGCAYGGCTGCCCCTGCTCCGCGGGGGAGTGCGGAGGAGGCTTCGAGGGCGGGAGAAGCTCGGAGCTGTGAGCTGCTCTAGGCACGGGAAGGGCTGACAGCCTGYCCAAGGAAGCTTCGCCCCCAGTTGTAGGGTTTTGCTGGGGTGCGTGTGCAGAGTTAACAACGTTTTGGCCTGGAGCGTRGGTTGAGGAGAAGGTGCTTGAGTACCTCATTCAACCGGCTGCAGAACTCAGCATTGCCACCTGGTCAAGACATTCMCTTGGCAAGGGCTTTGTGTATCAGATCAGCAGCTAACCATGAGGCTGGCCACTGGGCTGCCCGACTTTCTGATGGCACCGCCTGGCACGGTCCCTGCTTGATGTCATGCGTCAGGGAAGAGTGACAGTCTTCTAACGCAGGCCTGAAAACTTGTRGATTTCTAGTCCTCCAGTTCAAGTGTCAGCAGGACCCCCAGCTCAAAGGAAACAATTTGTGAACCATTTTGTTTGAGTTTCTGCCTAAAGTTGCTTTGGAAAATGATTGTTAGTCACCTCTGCCACTTTGTCACTTCTCAAAATTGCATTTCCTGTTCAATTTCTCACTTTGTCAGATAGTGGTAATTAAGGTTTAGCATGCAGAATTTAAGCCAGAATAGAGGTTTTGTGCAAAAGATGTATGTGGGCACTGGGGATTAAATTTAGCAGCCTTCTAGCTGTAAATATTTTATCACTTTATCTGTGAGATTATGACCGTGATGCACATTGGGAGTTGCATATGTGACTGAAGATGAAAATGTGCCTGTCTGCTAAGGATGCTCATTCCCTGAAATGCGGCGGTAGCTGCATCTGGCTACGGGGTAAGTGCAAATTTATATTCTCCAAAACCCTCAACCTGTGAAATGAAGGGAAAATGGAATCATTCACTAGCAAAGGTAAAAAGATTCTGTGCAGAGTGACCCAGCAGTAGCTGTAGTATAGGGTTTTTTTCCCGTCTCTGCCTTTTTGTAGTTCTTCAAGTAAGAAAAGACACTTTGGTTTGCAAAGAGAAGGAAGGAAGGATCCCTATGATTGCAATGGCTTTGTCAGACGTTTTGACCCCTCAGGGTGAGTAGGCTGCAGCYGCCCCGTGTCCCTCGCCAGGCCCTGGGGTGTTTCAGGAGCACACAGACCAGTGGGATCCTTTTCAGCCTGCCTAGGAGGGGACAGCAGATCCAAACGCATGGTGAGTGAGAGAGCACTTTTGAAAAGCCCCTTTTCTGATTATTTTCCTGCTTCAAAAAGGAGGCAAGAAGCAGACGCAAAAGTTGTAATCCATGTGCACACTCACCCAAGCCRTCCACGTTGCAGGATGTTCAGGGCAAGTGCCTGGTCTGGTCTCGTGGCATAGGGGAATCTTGGTTAACAAAAACCCGTGCTCTTATTTGGGGTGCAAATTCTCTCCTGAGTAACTCCAGCATTATGTAGGGGGTTRGATAAAAGCCAAGGATTACGTGTTGGGATTTCAGCATGCTCCTGGCTGGAGCGTTAGTTTATATAAAACTCTAATTACAGCCAAAGGATGCAGGTATTCCTTCAGCAGGGTATTACGCTGCTAATTGTGTAGCTCGTTCGGGTGCACGAGAGMAATGATAGATGAACCTACCAGATAGTTTGTACTTTTGGCATATGGGTTGTTTGTTTTTTGCAGCTGAGTGGAGCGACAGCTCTGGGCTTGCCGCTGTGCTGGATGTTACAGATTGCATTTACAGCTCCTCATTTGGTATTTGCACGGATCCCTTTAGTGCCTCTGGACCTTTGCACAGTTATCTCTCAGGATTATTAATCAAGCTCTAAAACATTAATGCATCCAATCAAGCTAATTGAAAGAGATAGGCTTTATTAAAAAGAAACCTTGGCARGGCCTGTAGCCTGTGTAATAAGATTGTTCTATAGATCTCTGCCTCTGATACAAAAGAAAAATCTCTGCGTTGAAAAGCAACTAGACCAAAAATAGCTGCTACAGCTCAGATCTTGCTGTGTTTGGGTAACCTGTGGCACGGTAGCAAATAACAAGGGGTGTCCTGAGCAGTTTAATTTTCCCTTCATTTAAAGCATAAGTTTTCTGTACGCTGCAAAGCTACGTAATACCCTCCATGGGGCATGTGTCCAGCAGCTTTCAGGGTCTTCCCTCTCGATTTATACAAGTTGTGCATCCTCGGTTGCACGTTGGTTCAGTTCTGAGGTTTGCTGTGCACTGAACGTCTCCCGARCTCTGATGAAGACAGAGCCTGAAGAAGCAGTAAGTGATTTGGGCGGTTTTGAACTTGCAGACATGGGCCACGTGTACAGTGGGCAGTTTGGTTGAGGGAAATGGGTTAAATCTTGTCCATGGTGAATCCCTGAATCCCATGAAGRGCAGGTGGAGTTGCCTTGGCACCGCACTGAAACCACCGCTCTCCTCCTGGGTGAGATACCTGCCGTGTAGCCACAGCCCTGAGACTYGTGAGCGGGTGCAGCTGGTGCCTGTGACCACCAGGTCAGTGACGGGCAGCTCCGGCTCGGCTGGGTCAAGGGGCCCAGCAGCCCCAGAGCTGTCACGGGATGGCTGCACATGGTCCCTCTTGCCACCGGAGAGCTGAGACGCTGGGCTGGAAGATGGGGAGCCAGGGAGGGAAAACATGCATCACTGATGTCAACCCCGCATTAAAGTCTCCCAAGGGCATGTTGAACAGGCCGACTTGAAACTGATTATGTTAYGAAAATGCCGTAAGATCCACAAAAAAGATAAAATGCAAAGCAGCAATGTAGGAAACATCCTGTCTTCATGCCCCATCTCTGATTACCAGTGCCAGAAGGGTATAAGAAGATGTTTTTGTTTTTTGCTACTTCTGCCATTGCCTGTTTGTCTTTGAGTCGGGTTACACAATTCACTGATTTCACATTGCCTTTCTCATCTGTTAATGTCTTGCTGCGGTGACTTGGTTTTACAACAACACRAAGAAATATTATATCTAGGAAAATAGATATTAGCCCAACCATTTCCACTTATTCCATTTCAGCTTATTCCCAACCATTTCTTTATTTTTTAAAACTCTTAATTATAATTGAAATTATGGACCCAAACTAGCTGGAAGTATACCTTAAAAAAATATATATATCCCTCCAAACCTTTATTAAAGTTACCCCGATGTTGCCATGTCAGCATCAATGTGATTAACCTGCCATACAAATGTGGGTGCTGTAAAATGAACTTGCTCCGAGGCAGCTTTGATTTGCATGCTCAACATTTTCCAAGTGTTGCATTCATAAATCAGCACTATTTTGTGTTTGYCTATTCCGGGTAAGTGTTTTTCCTCTCCATCCTGCAGACGGGTGGGTGTACTGTGACCATGTGAGACCTGTTCCTTGAGCTTTCTAAAATAWATACACACACTGTTACACATTACACGTCATTAACAGTTTGTCTGGAAAGGGGGAAAGAAAAGGGTGTGATTTGCCATCGTGTTAGTGGGAACCCAGAAGCTGCCTGTTTCTAGCCATTGCACAGGGCTCTGTTGGGCACAGCTGGTTTCCCATAAGCAGCGTCGTTAGCAGAAGGTTCCTGAATTCCCCTTTGTGGGAAGTTCTGCGTTTCTTCTGGAGAAGCCGGGCCAGGGCCCTTCAGACAGCTATAACCCAGCATCTTCCCCTTCCTGGCTCCGSTGCTTTCTAGGGAGAGCTGTGCTTGGCTCTGCGTGTCTGAGCCAACAGTGCACATTTGTGGTGGGGAGCGTGGCCAACGCTGCCCAACCCGCGTTGCTGCCAACTTCATTTGAACAGCATGAAGTTAACAGCAGTGGAGTTAATTGGCTCGTGGTTGTGGAGCCGGATGCCGTTTTTCCCTTATCGCTTGTGCGCKGTCCTCGTTTGATGATCCTGATTAGAAGGTTTTCAATTCCTGCAGATTAACTTGCAAAGCAAAATGGCATCTTAAGTACTGAGGGGGGTTATTTTGGAACAGACTGATCTGATCTGATCTCACGGAAGCTGATCTGGAGTAGCAGGATTCCCTATATTTTGAGCATGTATAAGAGCAGGCAATAAGTACTAATACGGTGTCTCTGCTGGAAACTTAGCATTTGTGTACCTGGATAAGATCTGAAGACCTATTCCTTCATATTAACTTTAATCTAGGAAAATGGGTTTTATATAGGAATGGCAGAACAAAACCAGCATTTGTTGACTTACCTTCAGCTCCTGAAATCATGCCATAAAAGATGCCGCTGAGCGATAGCGCTGGCTTCAGGTTTCTCTTTGGAGATTAGCAGTCCGATGAGATGGATCACAACTATGTTTGATTTAAGCTGGTATTTAGGATGAAGGTAAGAGGACAAAAARAAAAGCCCTAGGATTTAAGTTGCTCTGAAATGAGCCAAATTAATTGAGACACCCCAAAGTTAACCCCAAGACCCCAAAGTCTTGTCTGTCCTGGGATATTACAGTTCTGTATCTTATAGAAAAGGCTAAGGAGAGATAATGAACCCAAACCTGAGACCAGAAAAACATCGTGCAATGTATGATGATATTTTCATTTGTGGGATTTGTTTTCAGTTGTAACTATGGGTTGTGTATAAGGCCCACTTCAGCCACTGAACTCCCTCTGCATGGTGAATAATTGAAAAAAAAAAATTAAAAAGATGCTGGTGACAGCCAGCTAGGCCTGCTGGGTCCTATGGGTTAGGTTTGTGGGGAGAAAATTCTGGAAAGTTGGGCATTAGCTCCACTGTCAGCTGAGCAGGGGAGGGTGAGGGCAATGTTTACCAGAACAGATGAGGAGGAGGATGAAGAAGGAGAGCAGGGGYGAAGATGAGATAAGGGAGCTGAGAACCATTGCTCTCCTCCCTTGCATCCTAGTTGATGAGCAYGGCCAGGCGGGCAGGATGGATGCGCTGGGTGGTGCTGAGCTGCAGGGCCTGCGCGGGACCAGGCGCGGAAATTGGGRGGAAAATACCGGCCGGCTGCACTCGCCGTGCACCAGCCACGAGGGGGGCTTCAATAAGAGAAATTGTTTTCATTTCAAAGGGCTCTAGTTATTTTTATTTATTTAAATACTTGGTCTCTCATTTGTGGCATTACTTCAGAGGAGGCAGGAGAGGAGAAATTGGAGGAGATGGCCTAATCAGGCTTGAAACAAAACACGTGGAATTTTCTTGCTCTTTCGCAGAAGTTTTTMCCTGCCTTTGCTGGTTTTGCTACCTTAATTTTTCACAGCAAACGTTGCACTGCAGGATCTGCGGCTTTGCGTATCAATACTGAAAGTGCTACACGGGAAATAGTGTGTCACTGTCAATATTTATTATACCAAAGAGGTGGATTTGCTTTGTTGTTTGTTTTTTTTCCTTTTTTTCTTCTTTTTTTTCCCTTAACATTACTCTTCCATCTCCAGGCAAGAAAGCAATTCTCCCCTTGCCCCAGAAACATGTGGTATAACCTCATGCCTCGTTGGCAGAGGATTTAAAGCAGCCACTATAATTTACATGATAATTGCRTCACATTTTACCTCCCGTACAAGTTCCTTCTAGCTGGAGACTGCTCTGTCCTTTAGCAAAGGGTACATTTAGCTTCGGCTCTGCGGGGAGCTCTCTGCAATCTTGAATAAGGAATATAATGGGAAAATGGCTCACCTGAGGATTTCAAGGGGATTATAGATTTAGGGAGAATCAGCTGGTGGATGGGATAGGGGGAGAAGCCCATGAAGCATCACTGGGGTAAATGTTTAACTCKCTCTGCATCGTCTCGCCCTTCTTTAGTGCTTGCTGGGCATCCTCTCTGCGCTCAGCAGCATGCAAGGAGTATTTGTGTCCTAAGTCTATCTGTTACACTCTGCTTCAAAGGGGAGCGTCGCTTGGCCAGGGGGAGGTTTTATTCCAGCTGTGGCAGCGTGTTGTGGGTGTTCATGCTGCAGTAAATGCAAGCGCTGCCTGGCCTGGCTGCAGCAGAGAGTAGCTGTGCTGGTCTTGGGCACCTGCCTGGTCCTTTTTGAAATGCAAATGATAGAAATTAGGGTATTAGCAAGGAGCCTGTGGGATGTAATTGTCCATTGACTGAAACATTCCTGATGGATGGACCTGGCAGGATGACATCTCTTATTTATGTCGGGGAGAACGCAGGTAGTTGATAGATTTGACAAGAGCGTAGTGGCAAACAGAATAACACTAAACCAGAATGAGAATGTATTTCCTAATGGCCTCTCTCGCAGCTGTATACACTGATTTAATCTTTCTAAAGCACTCCATTGTTTATGAGGCCTGTGGGTGCAATTTTATGCCTGACTGAAGMGGTTGCTAATAGCTGCCATATTTGTGTTTAAGGACCTGCAAAGGATTAAACTAAGTATTTTAAAGCAATGAGCCATAATAAAGTAATAATATATTGAAAATAATAAACAGCTTCTTATTCAATAATTGGCTGCAAAACTGCTGAACTTTAAATGACAAAACTACTAATTATAAATGCAATTGCTAATCATATATTCATTAGAGAATGCAAATTAGAAACAAGGCATTAAAGTCTCTATATGTGCTAGAGGGAACAAGTCACAGAGTAGGACTGTAGGCTCCTTAAAAGAAAAAGAAGCACAAGAAAACCCTAAGGGAAAATGAAGTATTACTATAGGAAGAAGCTTTGGTGATTACTCAGTATTACCATGTCAGGGAATAAAACATGAGGGGAGAAGTGTCTTTTCTTCTCCAGGCCAAGGTCTAATGTCCCATGTGTGGAYATTGCATGTCTTGGACAAAATGAAACAATTTTCAAACTTCAATAAATGCTGAAGCCCTAGAGGTCTCTTGTTTTTGAAAGATGATGTTCTTCCTTCCTACTGACCTCATTCTCCTTCCCTTCCCTTGGAATCACAGTTCTTGTCTTTCCCATCCTTCAACGTTTTTCTTCAGGACCAAGTTTTCCTCTCTCTCTGCTTGAGTAGCCTTTTCTTTATGGAGCAGATTAGGTAGAGATGAAACGTAGACATGATGAGAGTAGGGGAGTCCTGAAAACCTCAGTGAGGGGGTAAGAGTGGAGCTGTTCTTCCCAAAGTGCATCCAAGGAGCTTCCTAGGGCCTAGAACSAGTAGCCTCACTGCCTCCTTCCTCACCCAGTATGATGCTCCCACCATGAAGGCAAGACTGTAGATTARCAGGCACGGTAGGAAATCACTTACAGAGAGACAGTTCGAGGGTGTAGAAGTGTATCTTGATGAGCAGCATAGCTGGGGACTGGAAGGAGTATCAGTGTCAAGCTGGAGGTGCTGCTGGAGGCCACAACCAGCTTCTGAAGCTGGGCTGCAGGGTTGGGGATTACTGGCAGTKCTGCTGATAAAATAAATACCTCACATAGTCCATTGATAAAATAGCCTGATAAAATAAACTTGGCCTGATGAAATCAACTTAGCCAGAACTTACCCTTGACTACTGAGAGATAATATGAGTTTAATAGAYCGTCAGGTAGTGACTTTTAGACATGTGAAACCCAAAGTCATGAAGATCATATGACTAAACTCTCATTAGCATCAGTGTACTTGAGGACAAAAGCCTCTGCCAGGCCACTTCTGAGCCAGAAGCTTTCACCTCTAATTCTGTGCCACCGGAGGCTCAGTTGTCCCTAAATTCCCTGTCAGAGTCCCTGCTGGATTAGCTCAGTTGAACTGTTAYGAAGCAGCTTGTTTGGCAGGAAGAAAAATGTAGAAACACACCTGGATTGGAGTTGCCACTATGAATCGTTCTGCCGCCTGCTTCCAGTGGAAGCTGTATTCATGGCTGTATATGCATCTTTTCCTCTCTTTAGGAATATATATATATATRTGTATATTAATTTGCTCTTGGAGGTCTTGAGGTTTCCATTAATGATTTGTGTCCCTSAAGGAGCTCGCATATACCAGCTTTGTATGGAGAAACCCGTTTATAGCCTGAGGGAGAAGCAGCACATCCCATGGTTCATGCCCTCCGGGAATCCACTCGGAGGTGGAATAACAGCCCAAAGAGGCTGGTGGGTCACCGAGTCAGCATTGGCCTCTCCACACAGCCCTCYGTGCGGAAGCCAAGCACGTAATACCAGCACTGAGCTGCTTTCTGCCCTGAGCACTGTCCGTGGCGAGCTCTCACACTGAAAAATGTGCTGGGCAGTTAGACACTCACGTGCAAATTTAGGTCCATAACTTCAATATCCGTATTAGAAATCCTTCAGAGGAAAACAATATTTTGGCTGGAAGCAGAAGTTACCAGATAAGCTTTCAGCACGTATTAATGCTGCGGATTAGACAGGATGGTGGTGGAAATGTCTTGGAGATYGTTCCAGTATGGCCCCAGCATCTCCTTATTATCTCGGTGCCAGGAGAACTGTGCTGGGTTATCCGGGTCCTCGTCTTGGGGAGGAAGCGATCCAGATGGAGCTGCTGGGGCAGCCGGCCAGCAGCGCGGATGTGGAACTGCAGGAAGTTGATTTTTTGGCAACCACAGGAGAAACGTGATTTCTTTTTATTTTTTAGAGTTACACTTCAGGCTTCAGAAAAGCAAAGCAGAAACATGTGACTTGGTTAGCTGATCAATACTAATTAGCGTGGCTTGACTGTAGAGAACTGTTTGAGAAGAGTTTTCTGACCAAGGGGAAAGAAAAATGGGAAATGGGTGAAAAGAATAAATCTAGACATACTACAACTTGCTAAAGACAATTTATGGACAGTGAAGAGGCTGAAGTCTTTGGATAAATTATTATCCTGAAATTACTCATTCAGCTCTATTTAAATTATGGAAAACACTGTCAGGTTGTTGTCTCGCGTCATCTTGTGTACTTTATATGCAGTGGTCTTCTGAGCCCTCCTGTGCTCTCTTATATCAGGCTAAACTGTTGATTCAGTCTGTGAGAACATTTTGAATCCTCTCTTGTAGCARGGCCTGGCACAACGKTTTGCTCCTGGTTTAGGAGAAGGCRGCTCAGTGAGGACCTCTGAACTGCAACCAGGTTCAGGTGGCAGCCATCAGCCCTTGGCTCTCCACAGGTGCTGGGAATTTGCTCTGCACCAGGGTCTCACTGTCTTGTGGACTTGGGTTTAGGGCTGAGGAGAAACACCTGTAGGGACGCAGAATTTRTTACAGCTTTCCCCATTCTTGGTGGCGTGTCCAGGCTTCACTCCTTCAACTCCCCTTCTTTGCACGTCCTCATGGCCCACAAACCCTGCACTGTGTCCATTGCTCTCTCTGGTTTGCATGACTTTTGCCCTGTCACTTTATGAAGTGTGGTGGRTCATTCAAACACAACTTAAATGGAGCTGGAGAGAGCTAATGTTTCTAATGTCAGTGACATTGAATGATGGTGGGCTCAGCATCTCYGTTGGTGCTAGAGCTCTGCCAGGGGTGGCACTTGCTCTCCACGAAGCAGAGGCTGGTTAGCCCGTGCAGCCAGCTCACAATGGACACGTCCACAACCTTGTTCTGGAGGATTATGCAGCATTCAGGGAAATCCCAGGGGCAGGCACGTGTCCTCAGCCACACCTGGGCAGCCTGCAGCCCTCCCAGGGGAGCTCAGCTGTGAGCAAGGACATCGTTTGAAGAGGACGGGCTTTCCCAGGTGCCCACACTAAGGGCTCTTCCCGGTGTGTGAGGTGAGAGGAAAAGTGAGCTGCCACTAAGAAGTTTTTGTGTTGCTGAGAGAGATTTATTTATTTATTTATTTATTTAAATCTTCTTTGGCTAAGTTAAACAACTTGGACACTGAGGACTGACTAGGAGCAATGCTACAGTGTAAAAAGGTACCACATTTTTAAATCATGTTTTTTTTTTTCCAGGGTATAAATATGTAGAAATGCCAGTACTCTATAAAATAAGGTCAGGAGTGTAATTATGTTGATCTGGGTGAATCATGGAAATATTTGCTTATGTACCTGCATGAGTCAGTGCTGTTGCAAAGTATTTTGTACAGTCAGCTGTTCTGCTGCCTTTTGGGTCTTTTTTTTTGAAYAGTTAAATTGCTGTGGAGATTTGGGGCACCTTCCTTGCACTCTAAGGCATGGAGCTGCAGGTGCAATTAGCCACCCTGGTGAGGAGAGGTTGATGGTCAAACTGTGATCACTAAGGATTCAAGATGTGTGCAACTCTCCTTGATTTTTTAAATCCAGATTAATTTGGGGCTGTGGGTGTGATTGCTTGCATTAGCTCTTCTGCAGTGTTTTTCCAAGGAGAGCCCGTGTTTGTAATGGCTTTGGGGCTCTACCCATGGAGCTTTCTTTCTGTAGATGATGGGTTGTTGTGCTGCCTTCTGTGCTGTGTTTTCTCCTACAGCTCTTTGGAGTTGCTGAGGTTGATATGGATGTTGCCCGTTTCTTCCTGTGCTCCTCAGTTGTAAAAAGTTTTCTTGTTGTATTTTTTTTAGTGATACCTCCACAAATTTCCTAATAGAGGTGGTTGTGTGGGCTTCTAGAGGTGCCCGGCAGCAGGGTAGGATTCCAGTTCTCTTGCTCTGTGCAGACTCTTCGGTACCCTCGGTTTAATCTGAAGCTGGTCAGGAGAAAATAAAAGGAGGGGGGACTGCCACACCATCTGTAAAAACTGCCAYGACAATTTATGCTGCGGCAAAAACCTTTTCCCTGCAGCACTGCTTTAATAAGATTCCTAGTCAGAAGTCAAACTCTGCCTAGTAATTMATTCTAAACCCTCGTAATGCATTTATTAGGGTGGAAACTGCAGGGGTGAAGTGACCAAACTTGAGGTCTRTATTCAAAATTAGCAGACTATAATGTCATTTCAAGTTGCAGCGGAAGGAAAATGAGCAGTGCAACCTGGAGCAAGTTATAGCTTTTGCATTAGCAGAAGGCTAAATGAGCATTGTTTGAAATAAGATTTTATTGGGTTTCCCTAAAGTGTGTACTCAATGTGATAGATTATTTTTCATCTTGGATCAAGTTATTGCAATGAGAAATGTTCCATTACAAAGGAATTTCTTGAAAGACAGGGGTATACTTTATYGTATTACAGCTCTTGCATCATATTAAATGCTCCTTATGTGTTTTATTGAAATCCAAGCCTCTTGCTTGGTGTATTTTTTCAACAATACAAAAGCTTATGATTCACAACCTTTTACATAATAGATATATTAATGAGTTTCTGCATATTTTATGGCTTTATATTATTCTAGAAGCCATTTATTCTAGAAGCTATTTTGCTTGATTATCAGTTATGGCAAAGACATTATAATTTTTCTCTGCATTTAATTGCTGCCAACCAACTTCAGGATTTTCAGGACTAATTTATTTTGCTCCTGTTCAATTCACTAGAAGGGCTTCCTTTTTAAATTCCTTTTCTGTAGAAAATTGTATCAAACTGAAGACCCAGCTTTTTCGATCTGAATACAGGAGGCTAAGTTCTGCTTTGGGGTACTTGCATGCTCTTTCATTCAAGTAGATTAGAACTGTGCATATGAATCTCGAGCTCTAATTCTGTTTCTAATAATAGAAACTTCTTGCTATAAATACATGACTCATTGAAATGATTCCTGTGTATTTAGACTGCMGACATGACTCTTGCATATTCATTAACCTTTAGTTCTTCACTTGAGGTATGGAAATGTGTGATGATTGGGATGGAGAACTTTCTATGGGACCATGGGCAGCAAGGGTATTTGCTGCATCTCGCCTGGCGGAGGGATGCCAGACTTGCAAATCATGGGGACCAGTGGCAGGAGCTTGGAGCTGGTTTTGTGCCATCTTGGTCATGGACCATTTTGGARCAGGAGACTGTGGTGACTGCAGCCTGGGGAGACCGCGCGATGAGGAGTTAATGTACAAAATCCAGCCTGCTCTCAGTACCAAAGAATGTGCGTTTTCCTAATGTGTGTTTCTGGCTGTGTAGGTCTGCAGAGCAGTTTGCATGAGAATGGGAGCATATATATTGTCCGTTGCATACATGTTGTGTACTGTATTTTTGATTGTGCCACATCTAAATACTGTTGGTATGTCTTAATTTCCTSCTCAATAGTTGTTCAAACTTAGGGTCTTGAGTGACTGTCAAAATAGGCAAATAAGTTATTTCATCCTGACACTTAAGAATGGGTATTCTTAGGGCAAAGACATGGTTTGGGCAATGCAGAAGCATGTGTGGACCRCACACCACTTAAAGCTTGTTTTTAACTCCCTGTGTGGGACTAAGGGATTCCAGACCTCYTGGTGTCCTGGCATGGAGGGGTGTCCATCGCCCCCAGGGAGCAGCCTTTCTTTCTGTGTCGTAAAGGCCCATGGTTCCAGTTAGGAAATTGCATTAATATGGCAATGCAAAATGAACTCTCATTTTGCCCTGGCAATTGTTGATTGATATTCTGGGAGTGACAGAAAGCATTTTTATTTTTATGTCCAGCAACAAGTAGTTGCCATAGCAACTTGTTTGTTTTTCCCAATGGTTACATCACACCCTCAATCTCTAAGTAAAACTCAGTAGATTCTGAACCTCTTCAAAAATGATTACAGCAATGATTTTTTTTAAGATAATTTTTACATCTTGTCTAGTTTCCTGGAGGGAATAATTTAGGTTGAGGGAGGTAATGCAGGAATCTGTGGTATCTTCTACCAGTAAATGTTGGTGCTGGGCAAAGTCCAATCTTGTCTGAAGAGAACTGAGAAAGCTTCATTTTTGCTCTCTGATCCTTCATGGGCTGCTTCTATCCTGTTCCTTTTATGGATTTATTTTCAGGAAAAAAAAAAAAAAAATCCCAAGCACTTGCTTCCTTTAGGAGTACACATTGCTAAACTATTTTAAAAATCTGCAGCCTGTTTCTACTTTTAAGTGRAGCCAGCAGCAGAACTTACCAACTTAAGCTCTTGCCTTCACAGCCTACCTAGGTAGGACTAACGTTATACCTTTGCTGCTGATGTTTGCTCAGCGCAGCTCTGACRGCTCCCAGCCTTGCTAGAAGATTGTCCTTGTTACACGGGAAAGCTTCCCCRAGGCAGAGATTMGGSAAGGGGCCTTACCTCCATTGCCCTKATAGTTCTCCCGGCTCATTGTGGTGGCTCCTGCGTTGGCTTCTCTTTCCAGGACATGATCTGTCTTGCAGCAGCCACAGCACTGGGATCTGCGCAGTTCCCCTTGGCATCCGTGTGGCTTGGATTTGTGACAGGGATGCYTTCTACCCAAAAGAAGCTTCCAGGTCCCAGCCACTACTTCGTACCGCCGCTGTAGCTCTGGTACTGAGTGTTCTAATGCGAGGCTCCCAAACCTGTGCTTTGTTCTGTGCTCCCTGGGTGRTGTAGGAGCGGGAGGCAATGGCCTGCTCCTACTGTGGCCGTGACCGAGGCTCCTGAATGAGTCATAGCCTAGATGTGCTGAGACCTAATATTTCTTCTTGAACTATTAGAGCAAGCAAGGCATCACTTGCCTATAGAGGTGAATTTTTGTCTTCATCCAACACTTTTGGCCCAAGGAACGGGGTGGGATTCTGAGTTGCAGGCAGGGGTGGTTGGCGGAGAGCAGCGTGGAGGCAGAGCAAGGAGTCGTTCCTGTTGTGCTTCATCTCCAGCAACRTGCTGGATATCCTGCTAGCCCCAGGAGTCAGAGCAGAGCTTTCAGGGAGGGTCAGTCTTGGGTAACACTCACAGCTGATTCTCTTAAAATATTAGCTGGAATTATTTACTGTTAGGGAAGGTATTTGAACAATCTTTTCCTCTTGTATTTCTTAATTTTTATTTTTCTCCCATCTCGCAAGGATTAGATATAATTAAAAGGAGATTGACTGAGAGTCAAGTTTGGTTTATCTGTGGGTGACCCAGCAAACCACATCGTTTTAATTTCATGCATCAATGGGATGATACGTCATGCTTTGTACAGGGCGACAGCTTGCTACATTGCATAACTCRACATGCTGATGCAACCAGGCATGCAAAATTACCCTGGTAGTCAGACCCAGGAAATTCGAAACAACAAACAGCTTYCTCTGCAGCTTGCATTGCTCACCAAACCTTGCTCTTCCCCAGCTTCCTTCTCGTTCCTGTCTGGTAAATCTGATGCAACTAGAGCCTTTAGAAGTATATTGTAGAATAATGATTACAAAACACAAGTAACTCCAGCCTAGCCTGTGGTTGTAATGACATAGTCTCTTTGGGAGGAGCTGTARCCCTCAAAGATGTGCATCTCCTCTCCCCCCTGGTTAGATTGGGAAGGAGAGTTGCTTACTGGGCCCTTTTTCAGGGTCTGTGCCATCTTTTGTGTACCTCGTAGTACACATACTACTAGTTCCAACTAGTACTGTAGTACCTAGTGCTCCCTCCGGCCCATACAATAGTGACTACCTTTTGGGATTATCCCAGTAGAGAGACCAGCAGCAGAGAGACCATGAGTCCAAGGAATCTCTTCCAGCCTGCCTTCTTCCCTTTCAATGCTGTGTGGCCAAGTAAGGACCAGTTGTCAAGTGGCCTTTGTGACTGACTTCTTCCCGTAGTGATGAGGATTCTTCAGCTCATCTGTGATCCGTAAGGCACCGTTGGGATGAGCTGGGAGTGTGGAAGACTGACACTGGGCTTTGGAGGCAAAGGCCGTGGCATAACATGGGTGAGCTGGCACATCCAGCCCTTTGCTTGGGGCAAAATTTTCATTTGATACCTGACATCTGTCAGTTGCTCCTTGTGTGTTCATGGGTAAAATAGAGTAGAAAGCTTCCATGGGTTGCTCGCTTGGCTGTGGTAATGACAAGTTCTGCGATGCTGCTCTCCGTAGCTGCGCTTGGAGGTAAGGGAGATGGGGAGGATTTCTGCTTGGTTTTAGCCATCCTGTCGTGCTTCTCACTGCAGGATTCCAGAGCRGTTCAGGAGAGCCCTGGGTCGAGGTAGAAACTGGTGTGAATCTGAATATTGCAAGTGAAGGCGAAGTGGTGCTCAGTGATCTAAACGAGGGCCAGGCTTGGCATTGGGATCACCGCAATGCTCAAAGTGGATTTCCCTAATGGTACCATAGTTGTTTACCTGCAAATTAAATAACTAGGTTGCACTTTGGGTGTTCTTGAGTGATGAGCGTGAAGGTGCAAGTGCTGCCCTTGATATGGAAGGAGTCTCAGTGGAGTTGGGGACTCCTCTGTGTTTGCAGAGCACCCAGTGCAAGGGAGCTTTGCCCCAGAAGCTGCCCTGCTCCTTTGGATGCTTCTTAAGGGAGGGAGAAGTTAGCTGCTTTCAACCTACTGCTTGCTGTAAACCCCAGTGGGGTGGTATGAATGACCTGTGTCACGGAGAGCATTGCTTSGGATGCAAGGAAATATTGATATATTAAGAAATATCTTCACTTACATCTCTATTCTTGTATTATGCAGTCACGTTTGGGGTATGTCCGCTCTGAGGTTCAGTGGGGAAAAACCCCGTTTACTTGAAGCTGATGGAGATACTTGAGTGAAGGATAACTGGGATATAGACCCTGGGATAAATTACTCCACTTGTATTTTCTTTATATTTTATTTTTAATCTGGCCTGCACGTAAGCCGTACAGCAATATTATCATTGCTTTGCGCTTTCCTTAGGACGGATCTTAACATTTGCTAAGCCGCTTTCCTGCAGAATGGGGCCGGAGCTAAGACGGCATTATATTTTAATATTTTAATGTAATTCCTGGTGAAACAAAAGGGGGGACCGCGTTTGGGAGCGGGCTGGCTGGGTGGCGGGCGGCGGAACGTCGCGCCCCGTTTCCATGGCAACACAAATGTCAGCTGTCCTTTGGGCTGATGCCATGAATCCGGGGGAGAGGCGGCGGTACCGCCGCGGGCGGAATTTATTTAARCAAGGAGGCGAGAAGAGAACCTCGCCGGGGCTCGTAAACGAGGGGGAAGTTAAGCCGCTGGTGCAATGCCGTCTGACACGAGCGGAGCGGCGTAACGGGCCCGCGAGACGTGGCCCGTGTGAGTTTAGCTGGGGCAGCGATGARGCCCTCGGCCCATGGGAGTTGTAGCGGCCACTCCATGTCCCGGCCGACCAGGTCAACGCTAAAGTCAACGCTAGTGGCAACCGCTGAAAGATTTACCTCCTTTGGACTATATTTATGTTTCTTTTGTTTTGTTTCTATTTATTTCCATTTTTTCACCCTTTATAATAGGTTAATTTCCACTTTTGCGATGTAGCCGGTGTGACGGTGACACAAGAGAGGTGCTCTGTGGTTGCAACCCGTCGCTTGGCCAACGAAAAGTGGACATCACAGTAGCAAGGAAACAAGCTACGTTCTCTGTTGCCTCCACGTGGGTCAAATGTTTTCCGAGGGATACTTGGAAGCGGATTTGCTACGCTGCCTCCTTTTGGTACTTCATCCCTTGTTCTCTTCTTATTGAAAAAGCAAAATGTTTCCCTACTTGTCAATGCACGATGACAGCACCAACTGTACAGCGAGGTCGGCGCGCAAACTAAATGTGGATGCAGATACTTGTCATTACGCTAGAACAACATCTTTTCATCTTTATCTTGGAATTACAGGCTCCTTGGGACGAGGACAGGGGCTTGTTGTGGAAAATGAATTTTCAGTAGTAGAAAGATATCTCGACTTGCTCTTGATTTCTTCCCATTTGCCAGAGGCATGGAGAAAAATTAGCTTCTTCCTCAATTCTTTTGCTAGTTTTATTAAAATTCATAGTACAAAAAAAGAAATGCTGTGTGAAAGGGGTGGGTTTGTGGCTGGGGGAAAAAGGAAGAGCTGGAAAATGCGTAGCTGAAGTTGGTACAACAGTATTAGCTGGATGCTATTTAGCTTCTGTTATTATTATTGGAAAAAGTAAACCCTCAATATCTTTTGCTGATTTCTTTTCACGCTTCTGATATCACATGGCATTCTGCTCAGTACGTGTATTCTAGAGCTATAAATATTAGATTTCTACTAACAAAATGGCTGAATTCCTAAATAGGAAAATTGCCAAAATTATGGCCGGGAAAAAATCTCCCTGCAACAGAATTCCTGAGAATTTCTTCAGAAAAACTTTATGATCAGGGCAGGGGTTTAAAACTTTATTCTGTGCATTTGTTTAATAAAATAGATCTGTCATGTCCCTTCAACCTGCAGACCTACCTTCCCTATCGCTCTGCCCCTGTGCTGCAAGAATCATAAATGCCAGATTCTCCTTTTCAGTGATTTGAGGACCACAAAATTGCTCAAATGTGTTATTTTCAACTTTTACTATTTGAAAGTGTCATCCTGACAAATTGTAACTGAKTTAAAAGATAAATATGTGGTGGTAGCCTTGGCTGTACAGGAAAGGTGGCTTCTCCCAATTTACAGTCCAAGAACCACAGTTTGGGGAAAACCAAGTTTATCACCAGTCTAYATGCTTGAGATCATCCACATCATRAAGTTTCTAAATCCCGTGGGAATTATTTCCTTTGCCAGTGTTTTGGAGCTTTTCTTCTCATCTCTGTAATGTAGCAGCAGAGAAACATGGCTTGCCTCATTTTGGGCAACAGAAGATGAAGCAGAAGCRACTAAGACTGAATCTGGGAAATAGAAATATCCTCCTGGAAGAGGGGAAAGAGTCTGTACCTGCTAGTTAAAGCTCCCTCCCAAGTCCATTTTTTATTTTTAAAAAAAAGGAAAAAAAAAACCCTCCAGAGATTTCACAGACGCTTTGCCTAACTAGCTAGTTTAATGTGATGCACTTAAGCACMGCTAGCATTTACTGCTTTTTACAGTGATGTGTACTTGCATGGAGAAGATGACATATTTTTGTGATAGTCCTAGGAACTTATTTTTGGAATCTTCTTCCTTATTTTTTTTTCCCCTCCAAACTTTTATTTTGGAAATATTTCTAGATGTCGTTAAAGCGACACAGAAAGCTTTGGGTTTCCTTCCTCCTTTGGCYTGCTTTCAGCTACTGTCTCTTCTGGTGGAGATTTATCCTTCTGTTCTCCTAATGAAGAGCCATTTGAACTTTGGGCTTCTCCACACTTTAAGCATCCTCCCCACCAGCAAACTGGCTAGTCTAGATCCACAGTGAGGAACGTCACCTTTGTCCTGAAAAAATAGCAAAGAATCAAAATGTAGGCCTTTTAAAAGAACGAGGAAACTTCTTTATTCTGTCTTAATTATTAATACTGAGAAAAYAGGCTTTCATCTCCAAAGACGAAACTTCCTGTGAATGCAAAAGAGTTGGGGAGTGGAAGTTTCTTTTGCTGTTTTTAAGCAAAASTGATATTCAGATTATAGCAAACACTAACAAACCATAGTCAGGGTGAAAGTCAAACCGGAGACTATTGAGAGAGGAATATGATGTTTCTTTGTGGAGCCATTGACTCGGAAAGCTAGCACATACAAAAAGACTGCCCTTTTGAGAAGTCGTGGGCATCAACTTTTGATTAAGTACTGTATTTAATTTCACTGAGCATCTAACCTGAGGGCAGGCTGTAGCTTAGTGTACTTTGAAGTCAAATGCCTGGCTGGGCCTATCATGATCAAAACACACTTCTGAATCCTAGATATTAGCAAGGGAAATACCTTTGGAGCAAAAGSAGAAATATCCTGATTTGCTATAAGTTTCCCTGTGTGATTTTTTTGAAGATGTTATTTGGAACACATCCTTTAATGTTTTAAAAATAATGACCCTAGTTCATTCTTTCATTTTACAAAGCCAATTGTGATCTGATAGAGAAGAGTGAATCTCTGAGCATAAGAAAGCAGTTTTTCCCTGTGAGTGTGGTTGAGCASCGGAGCAGGTTGCCCAGCCGGGTCGTGGATGCTGCATCGTTAGAGATATTCAAACCTGACTGGACGTGGTCCTGAGCAACCTGCTRTAGGTGAYSCTGCCTGAGCAGGGCTGGRCTGGAGGACCTCTCGAGGTGCCTTTCAATGCCRAGGACACTGTGAATCTGCTCCTGTTGCCTAAGSTCCCATCCCTGTATATGTGTGCTGGGCTACTCTGTGTTCATACCCTTGGATTTCTAKGTCCGTCTTGCCTTCTGCCCTTCAAAGACACTATGTATGTGYGTGTGTATATATAGGTGTGTATCTATAGATTTAAAATAGTATGTTTAACGTGTCTAGTARTGTGTTTAAAATCAATGTGTTCTTCATCAATAGCATGGCAGTGGTTTGCCAGATACCTAATGGGCCAGGGGATGTTGGAAAAGCTCTTCATTAAGGCTTGCCAAGGGATGAGAAAATCCTGTCTCCAGTTCTGGCAGACCTGGACATTGCAGCARAAGTGCTGATGTTTCTGTGATAACATCAAAGCAGGACAAGCCACATGTGAAACATAGCAGAGGGCTGGCCTGGAGTTATTTAGCAAGAGCATTGCTGAATTACATGGTTTTTTATGACACTTCTAAAATTCATGGCTGTGCTAATAACGTTGAGTAACCAGGTTAAAAGAAATAGGGTCTCGGGCATGAGCTCCTCTCCCCCGTAACGTGCTGGGAGTTGGTGCRAGTGTGTGGGTTCACCCCTCTGCGGGACGGTCACACTGGTCCTCTCCGTGATCAGAATCTCGATGGCAACTCGTGACTGTGATATTTAACTTTTTTAGGCAATTGCTGTTTTTTGTTAAAGCTGTCTATATCTTTTCTTCTCCAGTACAAGATGGTAAGTAATGAGATATTGGAGTAATGTCTGCTTGAAACATCCATGGCCATATGGCAATGTGGGAGGCGACGATAAAACGGGGATCAGTCACAAGTGTTTACTTTGAAACACAGATAAAAAGGCAAGTTTTGTACTGCGGTGCTGTTAAATGGTGTATCAGGTACTGGAAACAGAATTGTATTTAATTATTTTTGTATTTAGTGATCTTTGAAATCCCAGCACTTAAATTCACTCTGTATTAAGTTTTCTTGATTGCGCTCTTGAAACCCGCTCTATGAAACACCAGGACAAACTGATGTTTCTTTGGACTAAAACCACAACCGACTAATCCATGTGCTTGTTACTCCTGACTCTTGATATGAAGGCATTGCTCTCGATGCTGATACGGGCTACATGTTGTTAAAATTTGGGATGGGGGATGGAATGCGCAGTGTTTGGACTCCTGCAGTCCATTGACCAACCCTGTGGCCTAGCTGGTCACTGGTGCCCCAGCCTGGGTCCATTGCTGGCTCCAGGGGTCTGGTGGCAGAAACCAGGATCTGGGATCTGCCGGGGGGTGTCTGGAATCGTTGCACCAAAACATTATCAATAATATTCAAAGAAAACAGCATGTAGCCCATGTGCATTTCACGTTCAAAATACCTCTACTGTTTAATTAGATTGATGATCCTGTTTGGTAGGATGAAGGTGACTATGTAGGTGAAGAGAGAAACTTATTGCATCAATATGGTCCAGCAGCTTCCTAGGGGAATAYGTTATTGACTGCTGAACAATTACAGCATAGTTGGTATTTTTGTTAAAGGGAAAAGGAGAAAAACAAAACAAAAAAGCCCATAAACACCCCCTAATCAACCATATCCTTCCCAAAGCACTAAGTTTTTYGTATACCCTTGCCACGAGAAGAATAAAATGATGATCCAACTTTACGGTACTGGAACGCTTTAATTGCAAATTAAAAGCATAGGATAGCAAGGGAAAATAACTTTAAACTTGGCTAATGCTGTGTGGGCTTTTGATTAGACAGTCCTCTCTATTCTAATTGAATTTTGTCTATATTAGCATAATCTTGGCATTAGGTCTGATGGTAAGTGACAGAGATGCATTTCAGAAAGTATTTCTTCAGATAGGAATTATGTGCTGCAACTGCAAGCCAAGATCATAATATTTCATATTTGTGTGGATTTATCSCAAGTCTTACACTATTTATACTGATTTGCTACTAGAAAACGTGCCGCCTTTTGTGTGTGGTACTAATTATATGCATACAATATATATGATAAGTGCAGGCATTATGTGCAAGTATAATATATAAATACATAAATTATGAAGACTTCTGGGAATGTATATAATTATCGTATTCTAAAATCAGTCTGAAGATAAAATTGCTTTATAAAGATTGCTTTTTATAAAGTAAACATTTCATACATGAATTATCTGTATAATGGGTAAGAATCCTATAAACTGAATGTTTGCTGCATGGGCTTTTCTAGGACCATGTCTCTTAGAAAATTATGCTGGTAATTGTTTACAAAGTAAGTGTTTATAACTACTATGATTTTGGGCAAAATTATCGTAAGCAGCTACACATTGAAAGGAGCATTTAGAGAAGAAACTGGATTTTTCCATGTAAGAGTGATTAAAAAAAAATAGAAAGTTGCTTTGTTCTAACATCAAGGAAGTAACTTAACTAAAATTAAACAAAAGCAAGCCCAGAATCTATCTACCCATCGGCTTTAGCATTGCGTGCACATGTGTTCACAGCTATTTGCACTTGAAATGCTTCATTTGCCAACTCGGATGTGGTATTTGCAGATGCAGATGAGTTATGTGAATGCTGCGGGTGCCATCGTCTTCCCCCTTGCAGACGTGGCTCCTGCTGGACATCTCCTGGCCAGACTCGTAGGCAGCGAGTGTACGGTCTGGCGGATATTTTCCCAAATAACTTGCTGGGAATACTTCAAAGGGGTTTTGCAGATGAAGATGCTCCGTTTTCAATATAAAATTAATCTGCAGTGCCAAAGTTAGGATATTCATTTGCTCCCTTGTGTTGTTGCATTTCATAATGATAGTCTAGATGGAGATAGATYGCAGATTACGATTAATAGATATAAATCTCTGTGCCTTTATTAGCTGTTTGTTTGCTTTGCAAAGGCTATCAAGAACCCATATTGCAAGGAAAGAAAAATTGTTCTGTCTCATTTGCAAATGTATTCCCTGGCATTACTAGCCAGCAACACTGGAATTGTCTGTCTGCCTCAGATTACAATTTCTCACTTCACACTTTACAGCACTTCTGTTTTATCAATTTTTTTCAGTACCTGCCATCACTAAGGAAACTGTCTAATTCTTGCTTGTACTTCTGAACTGTGTCAAGTGTTCTGGGAATCTGTTTCCATACAATTTTATTTTTTCATAGCTTACAGCAAATGGGAGTAGCACAACATGCTCTTATATTTTCATACTTTCTCTAAGATGTTTTTCGTAAACACCCTGATATGTGGGACTAGGATTCAGTGGAGGTAAATCCATTGTAGCAAAAAAAGAAAAAAAGCTTTAGTTTCAGTTGACTGCAGCACTTATCTCTGTTAGTGTTAGCTAGTAGTCTGGACTTGCCTGGTTCTGGCTCTGGAGCTGGGCAAGCACTCGTGGAAGAGGGGTTGCTCTGAAGATACCTTCATAATAGGAGTTTATCCTTCCTCCTAGTTATTATATATTTTCATTAATGGCAACACGATGCAAGGTTTCTTCTCCTCCCTGTCCTCCTGCTCCTATTTCTAAGCCACCTCCTCCTTTTGCTGGGAGGACTGAGTAGACCGGCCTGAAGATGGGAGCAAGCAGGGATGTGGCTCCTTTTGGAGTGCACAACAGATCTGAGTCGTGCCCTTTGGMCTGCAGACAGCCAAGCTGCTGGTCCCTGGCTTTGTGGGTGCCTCTGTGTGTGTGTATGTATGTATATATACATTTTTTTAATCTTCCTGGTGGCTAGATCTTTCACTTGACTTTGATGTCATCTCTTTGACCGCTTTTCTGGTAACCCCTCTGGAGCTGGTCCAGGATCATGCCTCATTTGGCTTTCTCTGGCCAACTGTTTTTGCTCATTTATTCAACAGACAGATGACTCCAATTAATTATTTGCACACAGATACATAGTATGAGACAAAGATTAACTAGAGTTGCAAGTGGTTTGAGGGTTGTTTCTCAGCATTGGGTTATTTCTCATCTTCCTGATGTTTCTAAAGTGGGTCCTTCCAAGCCCAAACAAAACATTATCAAACTTTGCTTTTCTTTTAAATGTTTCCATCCTGAGAYGAGTAGGAAGGAAAATCAGAACCTATTCAGTATTGTAAATACAGTAAATTATTATCCTAATACGTTATCCAGCAGTAACAAGCTAAATAATTCAGCACACTTTTAGGGCTCTATTCAAATTGACACGCTAAAATGAAAACTGTTGATTAAGCTAAGCGCCTACCTCGGATGTATCTTGCTGTTTTCTTTGGTTTAGCTCCTTTTTTTCTCTGAATAGGRGAGATGTTTGATAAATATACTGCTCTTCTAAGGCTTCTCATAAGCTGCATTCCTTTCCATTTTACTGTCTTTCTACCGTGRTCACGTCAAACCGGCACTGCAAAACTGGGTTTCTTGATGAGAAACTTGTGTGCTCATGATGGATTTTATTTTTAATCCTACCTCGCTGTTGGAATTCAAGCATCATGTAAAGAAAACCTGGCTGTAGGAAGATGATAAAACACAAGTGTCAGCTGCACATACTTTCTTAATGTATTTAGTAATTCAGGATTATTCTTTACTTTGTTCTTCGTGTTGAAAATTAAAGAGTTTCTAGAGAATTCAGTGTAATTATCATGCCCAGATAACAAGTGTGTATTTTCTAGACCTCTCACAGAGTTCTTGAGAGGGCAGATGACTTAGCAAGGCATCTCTAGTCCCTTCTTGTGGTCCTGCATGAAAACCCTGTGTGGTCTCCTCGAGTGCTCTGTCCTCTCAAGTTGTGTGGGTGGCTCTGCCACGGGTGGTCTGCCGACTGGTCAAATGAGCRGGGAGAGGAAGGAAACACTTCCCAGCAAGCTTRTCTTAATTTTGTCATAAAGAACACRTGTTCTGGAAGGGTCCCATTAGCAAACCAATTTGCAGGAATYTAATCGGGACTATTGATCAAGTATTTTGATGGTTTAGACCGGTTTTCTTTGTAATGAGATGTTCTCATCCTGTGCATCGAGATCCTTGTTCSAAGAAGTAGTGAGAAAGTAGAATGTAAATTGAACCCTTACCATATTTTCACATGGAAATTCCTGCCTGCAGCATGAGGTGGCAGGCCCAATCTGTGTGTGCACTATACGTACCTTGCCATTATCTACCCCTTCCCAAACTGAGAATTTTGTGGAAGAAAATAACCAAAACCAGATTTTTTGAATCTGACCTACAAGTAAAGATAGCTGGTGACCTGTATAAAGCGTTGTAATAAAGGCGACAAAAATGTTACTTTCGGAAACCAATTTTCCATAATGTGTGGTACATGACTGGAAAAACACTATTCCCACAGAAATGAGCTGTCATCACTTCTGTGGTTATCCCCATGTTAATGCTGTGATAGGAGTTTGCTRTAGTTCCAAAGGTTTAAAGGTTTATAAAAAGGGGTTTATTTCCCAGGAAAATTGATAGAAAAATCTTTCATCTTGATACTGAGTATTTAGATGAATACATTTTCAACCTCTGTGGTGTTTGCCTAAATCAGGTATCTCTTCATTTCTGGAATTAAAAAAAAAAAGAGAAATGTTAGGGAAAAAATCCACATGTGTTCAATTACAGTTATTTTATACATAAATATGGAATGGTCAGATTGTGATCTGACTTTTCGTAGTGGAGACTGTATCTGTGGAGATCTCTCTGATTTGTACCTTTTCAATCAAGTTTCAGAARCTGAATTTTTTTTTCCCTTCTCTGTCAGCACAGATACCGAGAAGCTGTTACAAAATGATCCCTGTTAATCCTGTGCCGTTTTCATGTGCCGATTAGAATCGGGGTAATTTCTGCCTGTGTTGAAGGAGTTAATCTTCCTGATGGAGATGTGAAAAGTAGGAGCCATTTTAAATCTCAATACCGCATGCTGCCTTAGGGATCACACTGTGCTAAAACCCAAGATAAAAAGGCCTGACAAAGATTATTGACGGTTTACCTTTTAATGAGCAACTTGGATTGATTTTAGTTCCCTCTGGGGCTACTTCTTTGCCCTGTTTCCACCCATGATGTCATGATTAACAAAAACAACAACAAAATTAAGGCTTCATATCCAAGTAGTTGCAGAGGAAGAAACAGTAGCCTTGGCATTAAAGTAAAATCTGTGCCAAATCCTCTGCGGAGAAGCCAGATGAGTTGATGGTTTGGTACTTCCTTGGGAGGAAATGGCCCTCCTACCAAAAGGACACTTCAATTTTTTGTTGGTGTGATATATTTCAAATAAAATATTATTCCACAAATTAACAAAGATCAAAATAAGTGCAAATCMAGAGAAGAGGTTTTCAAATATATCTATTCAATACTATGCCTCTTTTCTTTTGTCAACCCCCACCCCTCCATGATGACCAAACAGCCCCTGGCTAAATTTCCATGATTTAGGTCAAMTCCTTAAGCTTCAAAAGAGAACAACGCTACAGAGGCAAAACCATCATCCAGCAAGTGCTTAAACTCTGACATCATCTGCTCTACTTGAGCCTTGCTTGTAGACCTAGCCAGAAAATGGAAATCCCTTTCTCACCTGGGGATAGGGGATATGTTCTAAAGGAATTTTCCATCCTTTATCGGGATGAAAAGGGAAAGGAAAGATGTTTTTCTCAGACMTGACTTTCCAGAATAAAGCCTTGTTTTCGAAGGGAATCGAACAAGCCCTCCAGGCAGGCAGATGGGAAGCCGTCAGTACAGAAGCGCTCTGCGAGATGAAGACTTTGCTGCGGAAACCATCGGGCCGCCTTGTGCACCRGGCCAGGAGAGGGCTGCAGCCCCTGGGGCAGGCTAGGCCAACCCGTCTGCAATGGATGTAACGTTGTCATCCAACGCTCTTGGCGTTGACAATAACTGGGGAGGGCTGGGGTGGAAGGTAGGCTGGGCAAAAGCAAGCGTCAAAGGCAGACCATGGGYTGAGTTTTGCTGTTGCTAAAATCCTCTTTTCAAAGTGGGTCCTATTTTCTTTGGTGGTTTTTTCCCCCCCTCTCTCCCTCCTTTGGGAGAAGGATGTCGTATGGCTACAGGCTGTTCTCAGCAGTGTAAAATTTCAGGGTAAATTTGGATTCCTTAAAGCACGTCCTTACCTATCAARTTGGCAGGCTTGTGGAGCGCTTATTCTGCTGCAACTTCAAATCACTTCTGYAAAAATTGATCGGGGCTTAGGTATGTCTTTGCGTGTCCATGCTTATTAGCTTCATGTTGTGATTAACTTAATGGGCTATGGAATTTTACATGTACTCTATGCAAATGCAACTGAAAAACCAATTATTGAAAAGTGAAAAATGAACTCTAGGCGACAGTCATTAGACTRTTAGAATCCCCGGTTCCTTTGCAAACTGTATTTGGGTAATACGTGGTTTTAATACTGAATTTCAGAACCAGAAAAAGCAATCGACAATTAGATTCTTCAAGGCAGTATGGAAATATTTTGACAGGCCTGCCTGCATGGGCTGCTAAAACCCACTGGGTTTTACGAGTTGGAAAATTAGTCACGGCTTCAATAAAACGTTGCTCTCCACTTAGTACCCTATTTTCAGGATTCTCCGAGGGACGCACAAGCCTCAGGGAGTTGAACCTGGGTGGCTGGTGGGTCTAATCCATATCGGCAGGGCTGGATCCGGCAGCAGGGTGGGCTGGAGAAGGAGGACAACCTGTCTGCAGAGAGGTCCCTGTGGCACCTACTTTGCAGGAGCATCTTCCAGCAAGCGTCTTCAGAGCATCGTCCTCCTCTTTGGGGATCACGGGCCAGAGGACACTGCTGCTGMCAACTGGAAGATGATGCTGGTCTGGACTTTTCCCTCCTCTAGTGTTGTTGAAAACACCTGTGATTTTTTAAACATCTTCCTATTTGTAGACCGAAGTTGCTGCAAGTGTCCTGGTGATTGACGATGTGACCTGAGCCCTGAAAAAGTGCTTGGTTTTGTTAGTTTTGCATTTTGTTAGTTCCAGCAYCTGGCAGTTAAGTGCTTCTAACGGTGATGTTCATCTTTCAGTCTTGATGCATGTAGTGGTTTGATGCTTGATAGTTACCTGGAGTGACTGATGTAGTTTGAATCTGTAGCCCTAATAACTCTTTATGTGGGGCACAACAAGCCCCACATCTCGTGGTTGACTTGGCGTCGTGCCTAAGTCTGGGGCCAGCCCTTGTGGAAATCTTTGCAGGCCCAGGGCTGGTGACTGTAGGTAGCGGGCCGTGCCTGTTGGTTTCATCAGCACGCGCACGATGCCGCGCGCAGCGGGGACCGCGGCCCTTTGTTTGGCTCACTTCATCCGTTGTAAAACATTCCCGTAACAGGGTGACAGGCTCCAAGACCTTGTGTAGGAATGAGTCACCCCAGGCTCCGCTGGGAGCTCTGCAAACAGATTAGGGGCAGCGAGTGACCTTTCATTTTCAGTAGTGCCTAGACACAATTGGATGAAGAGGTGAGAGGGTATCCAAAGAATACTGGCTGTAATTGAATCAATTGGCGTTTAGAAGCGCGGTGATGAGTGTCTGTAAATGCTTTGGATGGATGAAGATAAGCTACAACCAAAAGGAAGAAAAATAAAGATGTGCAAATTCTGTAGACCRAAGTTTGGGAGAATGTAATGAAGAATAGATGAGCAGGAGTGGGATATGATGARTTTAACAGGGGGAGAAGCTAAAAGCCACAGCACGTGAAACCTCAGATGCTGAAATTTTATGAACCTARTCAATGAGGTACTTTAGAGATATTTAAAACGTCTTTTACACAGACGAACAAAGGAAAATAAGAATAACTAAAGTGCACTGAAAGCATGTGTAACGAATAAAGCATATGGTGATAAGGAATATTATGAAGTAAAGAGAGTAAATATGGTGTGGAAAAGTGATGAGGAGGCTGAAGGGAAGGTGCATARGAGATAGATGTAAATAACAAGGCATTAGTCAAAGTCTTGAATGTAAAATGTCATGGCTTCAAGAACTTGCAAGGGTTATTTATTAAGGCCAGAGTACAGCAGTGTGCAAGTACTTTGATGCAGTGTAGACATGCATAAATGTGTATATATATGTATATGCCTCACTGAATAGGGACAGTTTGATTGCTCAGTGCCTAAGTAAAAAATAATGATTCTTTGTCTCTCTGATTGCTGCCAGGGAAATGGAAGATAAATGCCATAAGAAACTGATGTAAATTTCTGATCTTGTAAAAGAAAGTAGGAATGAAGAAAGGAAATAATAGTCATAAAAAAAAAAGTGCACCGGAAGCTGCAGAGCTTTGTAATTAAGCAATTGAAAWGTATATTGGAAAACTTGAGAGGCAGAATTAACATAAAAGACAGAATAGAGGAAACTGTGGAACTGCATTKTTTTAGATATGGGAAGGATTGATAATTTTCAAAGGCCTTTAGGGAATATATTCATWTTACAGGATCTCGAAAAATACTCTTTTAAATCTGACTTTGCAATGGGACAGTCAAAGAAATTCTGCAAGAGCCTAAGGAAGATACAATATGTAAAGCCCTTTAAAATCAGGGTAATTAGTATTTATTCAAAACCATATAATCACACGCGGTGCCTAATTAATTCTATTTACTAGCCAGTGTCGGTAGTTAAAAAGAGTCAGAATTTACGAGGAGTTTGGTGAAGGGGTCTTCAGAGCAGGCAGCACTCAAAGGCTAGTCGGCCTCTGCGAGGAATGGCAGGTGTCTCTAGTCTTGACTTCAGAGACGAGGATTTCACTTGGAACACTTCAAATAATTTGGGGTTATCGGCATAGAAACAACAGACAGAACTGTAAATGCTTCATATGTTAATAACTGGAAAGGGGAATTTGCAGTGGGGTTAAAGAAAATAGCGACGCGGAGCCAGGAAACAAAGAGYAGGAGCGGGGGAAGGAGGCACCCTCGAATACTTCTGCATACATTGCCTGGCTTAAGAGCACCGGCAGATAAGCAGGCGGCACAATTTATGGTAAAGCAAGATAAGCCTATGGACAGACAAAGCATGAAATACAGAAAAAAATCCCAGCAGAGTAACCTCCATGGCGGTGTGCTGACAAGACGGGCAGAGAACAGATGAGAACGGTAGTGGGACGATGTTGCCTTCATCATGAACGTTATCGTCGGTGCRTTACAGCACACGGTATTTTAAAGCACGTGTAGCAGAATGACATTTAAATCAGACGAAATAATCTGGCACCAAACAAAGGACGGGGGCTATTTCTGCAGTCATGAATAGCTTTGCTCTCTCCTTTCTCCACTAAAGGTCTAGCAAGCATACAGCAGGGAAAAGCTGCCTTTTTTCCTCTGAACTCCTGACACGTTTATATGCACTGACCCCATGCTTATGTATATGATATCATGAGGAGCACATTCATTAAAACTAACCAAATGCAATGACTTCTGGTTGCGTGCACACAACTGCYATAGCTTTGCAAAGGGAGTATATGGTGATGAAGAAGAAATGTTGTAATTACACTTAAGACCTGCAGAATGAGGCTTCTGTTGTTGCTAAATGTGAATTCTTCCCCCAGACACTTTCTCATCTGTTTATCCTCTGAGAATCTATGGCCWTTGCTATTTCTGTGCAGGTAGTAGCATGGCTGTTTATAAAGTGTTATGTAGATAGATCAATAGCATTTGCAAATCTGATGAACTGGGCTGTGCTGCCAGTTGCTGTGACAGGCTGCTCCTGTAACTCTTCCCAAGTACAGAAATGTGATGGGAGTTGGACTAGATCATCTCTACAGTCCCAGCCTTAACCATTCTGTGATTCCATGTGTGGCTGTTTTGCCAACCTTCTCAGTGATGTTTTCTGTTTGTAAAGCAGCTGCAAATTGTAGCATAGGCATGAGCTAGACCAGGGTCTATTCCAATGGTTTTCTCACTTCTGTCCTCTTCTCCCAAGCTCAGCTGAGCAGTGAAGCTGCAGTGGATCTGACGTGAGCCAAGTTGGACCTTCTGCTTTCAGATCAAACTTTGTTAGTCGCGGGAGCTTTGGGTCGTCAGCTGCCCTGTACTGGGGGTGAGAAGCACAACAGCATCTTCCTAAATCCTTTACACATACGATGAAGCACATCTAAAATAACCCCAGGAGAAGGTGATTTGTAGCCTTCTGTAGTCACATACTTTGTGTTTAATGCCTGCTCCTAGTTCTTGGAGTAGTAGTGGCTGTGCATGCTATGCTGGTTGCTCTTGCTTTTGTGTTAACAGAGAGGGAGAAAAGGGCCTTTATTTACCAGAAGATTGATGATTAAATCCAAGCTGCATAGTTTGGAGCTGATCCAGCATAGAGCTTCTCCAATATTTACGGTGTTTAGCTCCAGGATTTTTTTGATTTAAGTGTTTTTCTAGTCCAGATAGGGCTATGAAATGTTGAAGCAAACTCTCAAATGCTTACCTTGCCCTAAGAGGAATGATCTGTGCAATAATGTAAAAAGGTTTTAATCTATGTACTTTGAATAGTAGTTCAATATTCTCGGAAGATGTTCCATTTAATTTCAAGTTAATTCCACCTTCATTGCTCCATGGATGCACTTGAGGTGCTCTGTGGTGTTTAATTTGGGTTCTTTTGAATGCCAGATGCACAGAATTAGAGTAATTATAGTGTGTAACTCAGCTTTTAAAGGCTGTTTCCTTTTTAGTCAGTATAAAGAGTATATAAATTGTTTTAAACGTTTTAGTGACTATTGATGTCCTGGAAGATTATCCAGCTGGAAATAGAATGCAAGTTGTTTGTGTTTCTTTAGGTAAAGATAACATCACAGTTACTGGCTGTCTTCTTAAGAACATGTCTGCTTTAGAAATAAAGAATCATAATAATTGAAGACCTGGAATGCATCTACACCTGTGTGATGCTCCTTGGGAAATGTATTAATCTTCTTACTCTACGTTTGACTACATGGTCATCTAGTTGATGAATGCAATCGTAATACCACCACTTAGGGATTACCTTTACTGGATAGTCTAGGAGACCTAGTCATGGATTCACAGCCTATGGGGATACTAGCGGTGGATACTAGTTGGATACAAGCCTAATACAGGTATCTTATTTCAAACAAATGCCATTTTATGMCATGATCTGTTGTGTTGGGAGAGGAGATCCCTACGTGCACCTGCAATAGAACCTTATATGCTCCTTTATTCTTCTTCTGAAAGCCCTCCTGTGTCTTTGTGCCTGCAAAACTCAACGATTACTGATTTGCTTTGTGCTAGTGCCTGCCGCGTACTCTGACTCCAGTGGGACTTTGTGCCCACTCTTATGTCACTTGAGTCACACAGTGCCTGGAGCAAGAGTTATTGCTCTGTCCTGTGTCTTCTGCAGCTGCTGCTACAMATGAGCGCTAAGGCTCTTGCTTCTGAGCTAGCCCATGAAAACCTAAGAAAGAAAAAAGTCGAGGTATTACAAGTCTGCCAGTGTTGACTTTTCCTATTGAGCTGTTCTGGAAGTTGACTGATATTGTGTCTGGAGCTATCAACAAGTTTTCATAAGTTTTTAAGATATGTTCAAGTTTATTTAAAAAAAAAAAAAGTAGTAAAAGGCAGTATTTTCCTACTGTAGGGCCATAACTTCAGGTTTTTAATGGAGACTGAAGGTAGTGGGGAGTGACTTTTTCTTTCCAAATGACTGGTGCAATCCTAYGGTGACTTTTGGTGGTTGCATTTTCAGCAGTGAAGTTGGGTGCGTGCTAAATGTACTTATACCCATTGGCCATAGAGCAAAGCGAAGCCAGAGCTGGATTTTCATTGTGGTGACGAACTCATTCTCTGAAGAACTTCCCTGAGTTTTCAGCACATTTATTCAGCTCTCCCAGTGGGAAACTAAAACAGAAGGAGTACAAGTAGAGTTAAACCTAAATCAAAATTCCTATGAAAATCTGACTCTGACCTTTGGATGTGAGCTGTGTCACCATAATTCATGTGGGCAAAACGTGGCTGCTAGTGCTGCTGCCCCCAAATGCAGAACCTCTGCTGAAACGTCCTCTCTCTGGTGGGACAAGCAGCTGCAGGAGGATAGGTACAAGTGAGGTATTTGTTACCTTAGAACCTGGTTAGATCCAGAAAAAGATTGAAGAAGAAATCCTTAAATATTTTTGGCAATACAACAGGTAGATGCTCTCTAGGAGAATGAGTAGAACTTCCCATTAAGGGCCATGCAGCTGCCCCTCCAAGCACAGACAAGACAGACCCRTTCCCATCTCTCCTTTGGCTCCGGGGTTGGGGAATACCAGCACTATCAGCAATGTTTGCACAGCTTGATCTACTCTAAAATAGAGGATGTCTTGTTACGTTCAGAGCTGATATGCTGAGATTATTTCAGGTTGGAACATTTCTCCCCTCTTTTGAAAATAYCTATTCCTACGTTCTTGCTAGGATGAGAGAAAAAGGAAATGACTTCCCCCTCAGTGGCAAATCTAATGAGGTTGGGAAATGTTTTGCTGTTATAGCAGAGCTTCTGAGGTAGGTATAGGAAATGGGTAGCGGTTTCTGTGAGTCTCTGCAGAGCACCCCGGTGCTGCGTGTGTCTAGGGGCCGTGGTCCCTGCGCAGACGGTGTTTTCTCTTCGTGCAGAAACGTGGAGCTCCGGTTGAGGGATGCTGCAACAAGTCCGTAGTTTGTGTCTGTATGTCCTTGAGGCAGGTTACACGTATGTTGCTTCCTCATTAGCGGAGGGAGCTCTGCCAACGAGACGAACGCGTGCCTGGGATCCCCAATTCTGCACGGGGACTGATCTCTCCTCCTCCTCCCCAGCGCACAAAGTGACTGTGGTGCAGACCGTCCTGTGTGACGTGTGAGCTAGCAGGCTGGCTTGTGTGCTGAGGAAGCCGAAGGACCTGTGTCCTTCACAAATGGACGGGTACTAGCAATAGAAGGAATAGTCTGGAGATCACAAGCAGCTGTGGATTCACAGGGTGCTTTTCTTGCTGTGCATGTGGCATTTCTGCTATRCTGGAGTCTTTGTAGGGGGAGACAAACCTAGCATGGGTGGTGCTTCAACCARCCTCAGTTTCCCATACTGGAAAGGGGCTGATTTCCTAGTATTTCAGTGTAAAAGGCATGTTCGAAGAGCAGGACCTATGCCCTGACCCTGCCTGCTAATGCAGTGATTCTTGGAAGTGATGTTTTTCTGAAGACTTTCCCTTTTGAAGGCATCCACGGGCGCTCTGCGCAAGGAGAGATGAGAAGAATTCCTGCTCCTTTATGTTTGCTTWTAGAAACCAGAGGGGAACTGAGGGCGTGAGGCCGGGTGCTCAGGCATGCTCTGCCTGCAGGAACACCCCCCAGGCAGCGAGCAGGGTGCGGGACCTGGCYGTGCCTCCCGAGGCGTGACATGCTGGCACGTGGACATGTCGGTCCGTCGGCGTGGGCTTCACAGCCCAAATATTCCCATAGACTCCCTTTGTTTTTTGAAAGATGGAGCCAGTTTCACTCTTGGTTCTCCYAAAGCATGGCTAGAAGAGATAGGGCTGGAATGTCTGCCTTGCAGGTAGGGCTGTTAGCGGGGAGGAAAAAAGCAGATCCTTCATTCAGAAACAGATGCTTTATTTTGCCATAAAGGCTTATAGATTAGAAATGCAGGAGCAGGCTGTCAGAAAGGGAGGCGTCCCCGTCCCCCCTTCCCGGCACCATCCCTSCTGCAAGGTGCAGCCGTCCTCCTGTCTGGCACCTTCCTTGAAGGGATTTGCCCCTCTTGGGGAGTTTTGACTTCAAACMCACCAAAGCAGAGGCCGCCCTCATCCTCCATCCCCGCACGGCCCGAGGTGGCAGCGATGCATGTGGAGCCTCTCGGGAGGGGAATTCACAACTTCCACCTGTGGCAACCAGTCCTGGCCCCAGGCTTGGCTGCCAAGGGATCACTAGATCTGCTTTTACTCTCATTAGCTAATGAGAGAGAAGGAAGAAAAGGACAGTGCAGGCAGGTTAGCTGAGAGCTTTCACAGGAGGTAGAAGGCTATGGAGACAAGGCACATATCAAAGTTGCTTTGATTCCCTAACTTGTAAAAATGACTAAAGGATTTGTCTTTCCTAATAACTAGCCTCAAGTTTGGATTTCATTACGGCAAGGAATAGGCCTTTTTTTTTTTTTTTTTTCTTCTTTCCATCTTTTTTTGTCTTTGGAGATAATGTGACTGAGGAACCCTTTGGTTTCTGGCTGGCCATGTGGCAGGAGGGCAGGAGAAGTCCAACATCCCTTTTCCCATCCTTGCAAGTTGGTGCCTCTCGGAGTAGGAAGCTTTCCCTTAAACCCACGTGTGTTTGTTTAGAATCTATCTYGTGGAAAGACTAAATGATAAATTGGTTGTAGCAATAAAAAAGTCATCTCTTCCCCTGAAAGTGATTMGTCTGTGGTGTGACATGCTATTGTTACAGAAAATTACTCTAAGTGCCTATTGATTTCATGCTGTCGTATGCAAGGCCTTGTTCCGGGAGAGCTTGGGCTGCTCCTGCTGCCAGGACTAGCAGGAGAGGCTGGGGTGCAAGGTGCCCGTCTGTTGCTTTGTGGTCACCAGACCCACTTGATCCTGCTCCAGATCTTGGTTCGTAAATAGCTGCAGAGGGGTCGGTTCAGAAAGGCTGGGTTTTGCCCATGGAAATAGCGTGGTAGGGAATTCGCTGATCCATCTCTCATTCATTAGTTCCTGGGGAAGGTGGGAATCTTTTTGGAGCAAACAAAACTGGAAGGAGGCTTAAAGTAGTGGTGGTAGCAGTAAGAGCAGAAACCCACAAACCTGCCCATGAAAAAGGGTATGTAAAGCTTAATTTTGCCAGTGCTCCTGCAAATGAGAAACAAGAGGTGCATTTTAGATAGAGAGGAGGATGGAGATCCTTGGCACAACATGCCGTAGCGTGTGACTTCCTCCGTCAGTGACTGTTCTGAAGTCCTTTTGAGTGCAGGAGAGGTTGGATATTCCAGTGGTTCCTTGCAGGTTTTATCACCTACAAAACTGCTAATGTATCGTGACGGAGGGCACRTGTCCTGCTTTCCCACCCCGTGATTTCTCCGGGCTCTAATGGAACTGGTTGTTACCGAAGCTGGTGTGATGGGCTCTCCYTCCAGGTCTGCTCTTGTTCAGCAGTCTCAGCTGGGACACACAACGTGTACATGGAGCACAAGAGGTGCTAAGAGCAATGCTGCTGGCTCCCTTATCGATCTATACCTGTATCATTTGACAGTGGGAAATAYGGAGGCTTGCTGATGCTTTTCCTGTGAGCCAGCAACTGCTGCTAGTTTGGGGCTGCGGATATTAAAGTGCCCAAATCAACACGGTTGTGGCTTGATTATGCGTTTCTGAAGGTTTCCTGTCCTCCTTTGCTTTCTTGGTCGGTTAAATTGGCCCCATGTGAGTTTAGGAGGCCGCAGTGAGGCACCTCTTGGGTGCCCCTCCAGCCCTCAAGGCATGTTGGTGGGCACAGGACTAGTCACCGGCAAAGCAGTGGGGGGATCAGCCCTCAGTTGGAATATTAATGTCCCCTAATGAAGAAGAGAGGTTCTTCCATCCTTCACAGCCCCCAAAATACGGCTAATTAGTGTCTGAGGGACCTGACTGCGTGGGAAGTGGGATGTGCTCCAGCTTGCTCAGCTGGGAGCACTCGGAGGAGCAACTTTTGTGGACCAGACAGCTACAAGATGCAAAAAACCCCACAAAATAAGAAAATGACACAGTTCATTAACCACCACCACCATCAACCGTAAAGCAACTGGGAAAGCTAATTGTAGCCACTAAATCTTACTCTGTTTACCATCAATTAATAGTTAATCTCCCAAACTTGGGGCTCTTGTTCTTGGACCTCGTGTCACACGTGGAGTAATCACAGCTGTGGGCTTGGTGGCCGGCGATGGCTTTCGTGTGCCCCTGGGGCTGTGGTGCTAACTGCAAAAGCCTTGAGGGAGCCAGGCTATTACACGAGCTAATACTGCAGGCCTGGAGGCTTCAGCTGATTAATTGAGTGCAAACACCAGACTGTGCAGAGAGTCCCTTTCAGCCGTCTCCTTTGCTTAAGTTGGTTCAACCTTGACCTAAGTAAGCACGCATACAAAGATTAAGGGTGACCTCTGAAAGAACCGGCAGCAACACTGGGGGCTGGACGTCTGAAGAAAAGCACTGTTCTCTCTGAGCATCGCGAGGAACTGTGCCCAGGCAGTGGGGAACCGGCAGGACCATTCCCACCATCTGCCCGGGAAAGACRTTTCCAGCCTACTCATCAGGATGCAGTTTAAATTTGGCAAATCCTTCAGGATCTGCAGTTGAATTTCCTTTGGGGCCATAAAGAGGAGACTGTGTCAGTACATACTAATGTACTTAGAGACTCCTAAGATAGGGCTTCATTTTTTGTTGGCYGCCTTAATTCTTGTTGTACTTGTGATTTCAGAAGGCCGAGTTGTACATGGAGCGTCCTCAGAGCAGGATGACAACTTGTGAAGTATGTGACAACATGGCTTGAGAAAAGATAATATAGATGCAGTGGATACCATAAATTACCTCTCTTCAGTTATGTGTCTGAAGCGTTCAGAATAACTGAGATTTGATCCTTTCTAGCAGGAATTGAACCTTATGAATTGCAGATTACTATTATTTTTTTGATCAGAACAAAAAAGGTTTTCATTTTGAGGCCACATAGATGGTTTTCTGCTAGATGCTTTCTACTCCCTAACTGTTCTAACCCCTAGACTGTTTAATTGGCTGTTGCCAAAGAATATACTGTACTCTAGTGTTACCATCCATTGTACTACGTTACAAAGGCAAGTTCATCCAAGTGTCCATTTTTTTCTCTGCAAGTTTGTCCCTGCAGAATTCTCTTTAAAGTTACATTTGTCCTTGACAGTGTGAATATAACAGAAGCATTAGAAAGGACCAGATGTAGTGTTACGGAGCCTCTTTGTTCTTCCCTTCATGATAAAGCATAAAAATCCTACATAGTTTARCAAAACTCTAGTATCTGGTCCTAATTGCTGTAAGTAAAGCACATGTGATCTAAATGTTAATCAGATTTCTGCCTTTAATAAGGGAAAAAGCAGCTATTATATGAGAAATGTTAGGGAGCAGGAGCTGTTCGTGTTCCAATCAGGTGATTGTGCATTTGAATAGTATTTCCATTTAAATAGCTTTATCGCCCCGCTGMTTCCTAAGCACTGAGTCAAAACAAAAACTAACAGCTAAATTGATATTATTACTAAGGAGGAATGAATAATAGGCAGTAAATCCATACCTGCTGGGAATTGTCAATGTGTCCGTGGGCTGTGTTGGTGCGAGRGCTTGTGCCAACTCTATGGAAGCATCGTTGCATGTACAGAGGGRTATTGCAGGGGTGTAATTCCGTCCTACGGAGTTGGAGTTTGGTTTCCACGCTCCTTTTCCTGTTGAGCCTTGGGAAAAGCTTAGTCATGCTGTGGGCTCGCTTCCCAGCGCTCGCGTTTGGAGAAAGCCCTGCCTCTCGCACGGGCACGTTTGAATTCTTAGTGGTCCTGCAGGACTCATACCCATTTCCCCAAATCGCATTCGCTTGGGTATTGGCCGTTAAAGCCTGAACGGGGATGCYGGGGCGACTCTATTGCTCTGGCCACCCTGGAACCACCGTTTCTTCTAATGCTGCTGAACGGATTATTTTATAATCTTATCCTGTGAATGCAACAGCTGTAAGCCCAGATAAATTGCATCCCTCTAGAGAGAGGGAGTTGGGATTCATTTAAACTGTATCCTGGTGGAATTACATCCATAATGTTAAATGGTGTTTGGCTGACTGTGATTGCGGTTGATTCAATGGAAGAGCCACCTTAGGATGCACTGGCCTCTCTGTGTGTGTAAAATAGGCAAAACGCAGGTTGGTACGTGCTGGTGCTGAAACCAAATCACTAGCCCAGGTATATCTGCTRTGGGGCTGCCCTTCCAGTACTGGCCTTTGGGAGAGCGTTAGGAGAAATACACCTGACTTCAAATTTGGCCATTCTAGCACGTGAAGCTCTTGGGCTGCTTTGGGTCCCAATGCAATTAGAGCTCATGAATTTTCAGAAACTCTCATTCTTCTAGGCCGYGCTTCGTGGGTTCAGAGCTGGCAAAAGCCAGCTGAGGTTATATCATCATCATCATCATCGGGCACTGCCTCCTGCAGCGCCTGGGCCAAGGCATGGCAGTCCTTGCGTGCCGCGCTCGAGAGGGAGCCCTTCTCCCCACAGCCTGCCCGGGCACCCATGGAAAACCTCCGAGGAGATGAGGGAGTGACCAGCCTGCCCTACTTATCCAGACCCACGTGGAAAACCTCCTTATTTTTCTTACAAATGGGAACCATACTACAATATCTGAGCAGAAACTGTGTTCTTTGGAAGGGACCGATATGAATGTGATTTGGAGCATGTGAACTTTGGGCTCAGTATAAGAGACTGACCATTTCTTSCTTTTTACTGTTGTGGTATTTTATGGAAGATTTTGTCATAGCAGTTTAGGAGTTTGCTCACRTTTTAACATGTGTGCTTGCTGCCTTTTATTTCCTCAGGAAATGCTCAGTCAAGCACTCCTATTCCTGGAACATTCCCTGCTCTTGTAATTTCTTTTTCAATGAATCTTCGCTTTCTCATAGCCAGGTTTTGGATAGCTCAGGCCACCTATGCAAATGCAAAGTCAAAGAACACTTTTACCATATTTCAGATAAATTCTTTTACTATTAATATCTATATCCTCTTCAGGTAATTCGAGTTCTTCAGCAGAAAGATGCTTTCTTGCCCAACTTGTTTGTTTCCTCGTGAAAAAAACCATTAAAGTTTCTAAGACAAAATGAGCACTCTAAGTTGTTAACAATGTAACAGAAAATTTCAAGCCTAAGCGGTGATGGGAACCAGAGTCCTTTAGAAATGCAGTAGGAAGGGATGCAGCAGTTTCTGTAGGAGAAAGCTTAGACTCCCTGTGCTGCAATATACACTTCAAAGATGAACAGCTGCCACCTTGGAGCACACATTTATATAAAACACCCTTTGTTCTGTGTGTGTATTTTTATATCCATACACACATACGTATTTATGTATACAAACATGCACATGCATACATATACAGCGAAGGGTGCAGGTATGGAGGCTGTAGGTCTAATATGGTCTCAGTATACAAATATGAAGCAGATGCTCAAAGGGGATGAGTGCTTTGTGTGGGCAAAAAGTTTCCAAATCCTTTAAGCCCTGCTTCAGTATTTTAACCACAAATTCTCCTTTCCTTCCTACTGTACACACAATAATGATTATTGCATGAGGAGTAATTGTCCTCCTTATGAACAGCAATTCTCAATGAAGAAAGCTGTATTCTTGAAAACGTGGCTAATGATATCAAAGATGCAATTGAGAACTAATCAGACAAGCATAGAATGATAGTGCACATGTATTTCAAACACATTTGTGTTGGGCTATCTATGCCACGGGATATTAGAATTTCACATTGAGCTTGATAGAGAAATACATTTGACTTCAACATTGCAACTTAACACCTGGAAATCAATTCTTATACCTAGYTTCTTTCAGAATGTTAAATGGAAAATATTTTCCTGACATCTAYGAAGCCACGCTCTCAACGATTAAACTTGGAAATGTTTACTAGAAATTAAATCAATGGTGAGGTCTAGATGAGATCTGATTGCAGGTTTGCAATCTGGGATGGATGCTTTGTTATTCTCCCATTACTAATGATTGCATTACAAAGAAAGAAATCGATAGTGTGACCATCCTGGGGAAGTGGAAGGAAATGACTGGCAAAAAATGTCATTGTGCAAGACCTGAAGAGCTCCTGTGTGCAAGATGGGCATCTTATAGCAAGGAGCAAATGAGGCATTTACATAACTCCTGTGCAAAATGCACGGGTTTGGTGTTTTCAGTGGGTCTCTCTGTGAGGAAGTAACTGGAAGGCTCCCCTCTGGTGTCAGTCTTGGAAAAAACACAGCCTGTCTTGAGACAGTAGTGCTGAATTGCGCTTCATTTTCTGTTGAAATGACAATTTTTGCATGGTTTTAATGAGAAGCAGCCCTGGGCCAGAAACTTCAGTCCGGGATTCTTCTTGCATTCTGCCCTATTTTGTTTTGTGTCGGTTTTCGGCTGCGTTCATCACTATAACATCTGAGTGCCGTCCTGTAGTGCATTAAGCGGCGGGACTAACATCTATCATGTGGTGTTTATTCTGTCATCTCTCCCCAGGAAGAGAAGTGTGAGCAATGGAGTGTTTTATTTTAATAGCATTTTTGTTTGCTTGGTTTTGTTATTATGGCAGCCTTTTYTGAGGCAGGAGAAGCAGTTTCTTTTCATTTTTTAATGCATCAGCTGCTGTGTACTGAAGTTAATGCAGGGAGAGTCGAGACGTGTATCCCGCAGTTGAAGCGGATGAGTGTGAATGTTTTCCTGAGCTTTGGCGTTGATTCCGCGGCCTTATGCTTGCCTTCAAGAACATCTGCCTTCAGCACGGGTAGGCTTCAACTCGATGTGCAGAAGGGGCTCCCAAAGGATGGCCCACGGGCATGTGCAGCCTGCAAAGTCACTCTGTGCRGCTCACAGAAAGGCTGTTTTAACTTAGATGCTGAATTGCAGATGATTTTTTGGTAGSCCAGCACCAGTTTAGTGTTGCACTGATGGCCTCCCATGAAGCAAATCTSTTCTGGAGACAGAATGCTTCTCCTAGAGATGCTGAGGAGTTGGCTGTGTTCTTTTTCCCAGGCTTTAGGGTAGTCTTTCAGGTCTTCTGGACAAAGATCAAGGGTAAGCATGGAAGGCAAGGACGAGGGACTTAGTAGTCTATAGAAGACCTCCATAGCAAGAAGAGGGCAACTGAGTTTGTCCAGGCTTCACCTTGAGTTCAGGTACTCAGGGTAACTTGGCTTGCTGAGGAAAGACCCTTAAGGTTGTCRTGTCTTAAGGTTCCTGGTGTTACCTGAGGTGCTCAGGCAAAGCCATGGCTGTCTTACTGGGGAGGGAAGGACTAAACAGAGCCTCTGAAGTTCTTCAGAAAACTGTTGGTGTGGGAAACACTTGGGAATTCAGCACTTCTGMGTTTTTATAATGCTTATCCTGAAAATGAAGGTATCTGGGACTTAGAGCAYGAAGCAATGAAGTTTGTTGCAGCTGGATATGAAGTTGAGAGGAAGAAATCAGCAGGGGAAAACCGTAGCATGAATGGTGAGTTATGGAGCAAAAGTGGGTTAGTTGACATGACATTTGATAAGGAAATTAGTAGCCACAKGCCGAGTATTAACAAACCTTAAACCTACCAAGGCAGAATTAGGAGACAGCGAGGATGCAGAAATAAGCAAAAGAAAACTCACTTTTTTTTTTTTTAGCTGCTTGTAGAATACCTCAATGATGATGAACACAGTAATAACACTAAGATTACTGCTGAACACAAAATGAACCCTCTGTCCCCAAAAGCCCCCCTAGCCAACATGGATGGCCAGGTCGGTAGAAATTAAATCACCGCCGAGCTCCCGATAATATCTGACTGTGGGTTTTGTGTCTGGGTGGATGGTGTCTGTCTTGCTTCCTTGTTATGACTGATGGCAGTCGCTGCAGAGATCAATAGCTGGACGTGGCTGGGAACTGCAGCTGCATTAGGGAGCAGGACCGTGCAGGAGCTTCCCTGGAGRCTTTAGGATGCTCCAAGGTGCCGAGCGCCTTCAGCTGGGGCTGGGTGCAGGGGGTTTAGAGCCTGGTCAATTGGGAAAACTGCTGTTTGTAGYGTTGTGTGTTCTCGTGTCGATGTCGTATTTGTCAGAAGGACCCACCTCATCCCCTCCTGGGCTTCCTATGGAACACGTGGAAGTCCAGCTGATGGCAGGGACGGGCTCACTTGCTCATCTGTGCTAAGGACAGCCCCCCGGGCTCGCTGGCTGAGGAATACTTTCCAATGCCCTGGTAAAGGGAAGAAGCAGCAATTAAGGGTTTTGCTGGTGGAGGAGGAAAAACAAAAAACCCACAACACTYCAAACCTTTGAATCTGTGCTCTTTACGTTTTTCCTCTGGTCTTCTGAGAGCAGTAATTGAAATTAAATGGTAAAACTTCACTGCAGTCTTGAGGTAAACTTTCAGTTAAAAAATAAATAGAAATTGATATGTCTGTATATAYAATTCACTGCATTCTCAGTTTTATTTTACTATTTGGTTGTTCCTATCCATGTGTTATTTGGGAACTGCAGCAAAAATATTATTGTCCTCTAAAATTAATAAGTAAAATCCGCTCTAGCAATGGTCAGATGGCTTATACATTGATTGAGCGCTAACGTATATGCTTATTTGTCATTCAGGAATCCTCCTCCTTGGGAATTTTACAGGCAGTTTCCACAGAGCAGCCATAGAAGGAGGGTTGGGGGGGTTCAGGCTGTGCCTTCCTTCCATCTTCACCTCTTCTCCATCTTCAGCAACTTTTGGGGTATGCTGCATGTGCCTGAGGCCTAGCACAAACTGAGGTGCTAATTTGCGCCGAATGATTTTCCACCCTTATTCCTATTGTTTATTATTTATTCTGCTTTAATTTATTCACAAGATTAAGTGGGTAAACAACATCGCAACAACCACTTATTGCTGCACAGTCCAGTGGGCATAATGACGCCAGTTGTAAATGCCGAGTGGTGCTGATTAGAGCTGTTATGCTAATATACATTTGTTTGTTTTACCTTTACCACTTTGCTTGCATACTTCACAAATTAGGGTATTATCTTTTTTGTCTTTTTTTTTCCTCCCTCCCTGCTTACTGTTTTTTATCATCAAATGAAGGTAATTTACCATTTTTCCATTTGAATTGTCAAGTTAATTGAACTTAATGGCTTTCGAAAAATCAATAATTTCCTACTGTTATTGATATAATGAAGCACATGTAAGAGGTTATCCAATAACGACACAAACTGTTTAAATGAAGAATTCAGCCCCACAATGAACTATTTAAATTCCCTGCATGGACAGGGGGCTGCGTGTCCAGCGAAGGGAATGCAGCACTGGGAAGGAATAACATGAGCTGCCTTTTACAKCTTTTATTATTTAACGTGCTGTATTTTTCATGGCCAGCTTTAGAAAGCAATAAAACTCCCCTATTTGAATGCTTTTGAGGTCACAAAGTATCCAGTAAGAGAAATATATCTGCCCATGCAGCTGCTGCATCTGTCAACCAAAATCCTWTCCAGGAGGGCTCAGGAGGAGAGAGACATGGAAAATGTCAGTGTTTCCTCCCTGATTTAAAACCAGGTATTTTTTTGGAAAGGACATTGCCTTATGCCCAGGTTCCAGCAACAGTGTTAATGATCCATAGGACAGTACGCAAGAAACTTGGGATAAAACACGGCTGAACTTTTAAATCTGGATCAAAGCCATTAAATGCTCCAGTGACATAGGAGACATTTTGGTGTTTAATTTAGGTATTGGTGTAGTAAATTAGGAATGGCAAACATAAAATTAATGACATTTAAATTACTGTTTCATTAGAAAACAATTTTGCCACTGTATTTTACTGGTTTTAGGATACCCAGAGATCAATAGCAATTGCCTGTGTTTGAGATGCTTGTACTTACTGTGCAGGTTTTTTTTTTGAATGAAGTTGCTATTTCTGAAAATGTTCTTTGTGCAGTGTTAGTGGAATTAAATGCAATTTTGATTTTAGTGCTTTACAAATGAACTGGGTTGGTATTTGAAACCTCTGTGTTACTTCATATGGTGGCACGAACAGGGRGGATACGGCATAGGACATTTCTGCTGGATTCTCCACCTCGCAAAGGCAACCTGGAAATTCCTGCAACTCCAGTGTTGAGGATGGAGAGCAGAGTGTGGCTCTTACCTTCCCAGCATCCTCTCAGCTAAATGGCCTGAAACAGGGCCAATATTTGAATTTCTACTTGCGGTATTTACTTTATAAATAGATACTTCATGGGTTTCATTCTTTACTGAGATTGAATTAGCGGGTTAAATAGAGGGAAATATTCCTTACTGTGGCATACTGATCTCTTCGCATCTTGCACTGACCTGATAACAGGCTAGCAGGAGAGTAAACCTAATTATTTTTTAAGCCAGAAGCTGACAATAGAGGACACTGAATATTTCTGAAACCGAGATCATCTTTTCTGTCATTAGAAAAGCAGGGGAATATGAAAGGAGTGTGAATTCGAGGCGTATATCGGTGCGATTATTGCYGGGTTTTCAGAGAGTGCCTTATCACCTCGCAGCCCTATTTACCCGATAAACCCTGCGCTTCAAAGGACCCTGCTCGGCGAGCCGGGCTGCGTAGCCASCTCGTAGCGAGGAGCAGCCCAGCATTACTGCATGCGAGCCAGGCGGCACCCCGGCCTTTTGTTGCAATTTGCACTTTAAAAGAAAAACAAGACAAAAAMCGCACACGCAAACCCCCAGACCCCTGCACTTCGAGGCAGCGGTTCCCGGGTTGGCGAGTCCCACGGACACGGTCCTCGCGTGGCTCTGCAAGGCCTCGGGCGCCCCTTTTACTGCCCTCGCGGTGGGTTTGCTGCTCTAATTAAAATGCACCTCGGCTCTTTCTGCCTTTGAGCTCAGAGCTCTCTGCTGCCAGCACCTCCAGAGTTGCAGTTTAGCTGCCTKTGGTTCAGTTAATGATACAAGAACCAGGAGCAGAGAGGGTCCTTTTCATCTCTACGTGCAAGGTTTGGGATTCCCCATCTCTGCTGGTTGCTGGCGCTTCCTGCCACGGCCAGCACTGCAAACCCTTTAAACAGATGCTAATGAGCCCGACTCGTTACCCTTCCTTCTGTATAATCCATGAAGGAGGAAAAGTCAATCTTAGTCTTACTGCCTAATGGCCTCTACGCGTTGCAGTTAGTGCTGCAAAGTGGTGGGGATCAGGAGTTAAACACATGAATTAAACCGAGTCCCTCTGAGCACACTCTGTTAGGAGAGAAGCTGCCTCTGGGAAGACAAAATGAAGTTTCTCTTTACATATATATATATTTATATATATTAAAAAAATTTTTTTATATATATATAATAAATAAATATATATTTATATATATTTTTATATATATAATGTTATGAGAGCCGCCCACTGATCCCCTGGGCATTTGGAAACATTACCAGCACCCTMGTGATGTGGACAGAATATAATTTATCAGTACTGCTTGCAATCCCCTCCTGGGAGGATGCTGTGTTAATGTCTTTGAACGTTGCGCGCCAACACCGTATGCAGCTTTTGGGTTGGCCAGCAACTATTGGCATGTGATGTGTCCTGAAGACCTGTTCACATCCCAGGGGAGCGTGGGGTGGCCTCACGAGAGGCCTTGTTGACTCCAGGGCAAAAAAAAACCCAAAAAGGATAAAAAAAAAATATAGTATTGAGTGTAACATCAGAGAATATTTCTTTGTCCAGACAATCAAAGTCCTATTATACATTATTCGTCTTCCTTCACACACCTTACCATGAGTAAAGTTCTGCAGGGGTTAGATGTAGTTGTTTATGTTGGAATTTGATAAATTGCTKTCTGAAAGTGTGTATAGTGTTTGCCTGAGATGGCTTTCGTGACAGGGAAAAAAAAATCCTTCTTCAGATGCTCTTCTTATCAGTAATCCCTTTGCCGGAGGATATAAATGGCAGTTATTAAAAAGGAGTAACAAAAGAAGAGGAATATCTAAATGAAGTGTGCCTACTTTTTCTGGCAGATRTAATTTATAGGACTGAGTCCTTCTAATTCCAGCCCGATCTTTGTAGAGCACTGACTGCGTGGTGCTTGCAGCTCCTTTATTTCCTCTGCAGGCGCTGGGAGCCGTGACCCTCTAGTCCTTGTGAGATTCCTGTTTAAGTGGCCCTTTCCTGTGTCTCTTGAGGACAATTCTTTAGGAGATTGCTTGGATCCTATGCGTCCTCTTGGAGGACACATCCCCATTGCATCCCCATTGCCTGCGTCCCCAGTGCCTGCAGCTCGGAGAGGGTCGCCTGGGAGAGCTCTGCTTGGTGCTGCCCTTGTGCTGCTTGCTCGCCTTGGGTGCCTTGTCTGCCTCTTCGGCCAAGCCCCAGGCTATGGTTTAATTTTGTAGTATTGCCGCTTTCTGTATTAATTCTTCATGTTCTGCTCTTGCCCCTCGTGTTTTGGTGTGGTGCGAGCTTCTTAATGGAAAAGCCTGGGCTTAGGGGATCGCGATGTCTGTCAGCTGCCCAAGCGGGGCTCCCACGTTACGGAATTAAGCAGGGACTGGGTCAACGTAGAGGCTCAATGTAGGCAGTTTACTAATAAGATTCACCCTGCATACCATGACTTACTTTGGCCATAGCATTTGGAAGCTCTGCTTTCCTTCCCCTGCTTAGCACTTGCAACTGCCAATTAATACATGGGCTCTAGCTTGCCACCCTAGGGAATGTTGTGCTGGATACTGAGCGTTCCCTTCTGTGCCTGTTCCCCATCGTTGTGTGCTGCATTTCCGTTGGATTTGGTGGTGGTCACCTCCCAAAGGCCTGACAAAAGGGAGAAATCCCCRTGGTGCTTCCGGGAATTACCTGTGAGCCTGCTTGGAGACGGGAGATGACTTGCTGATTCCCATGTGCACACTTGCATTCCCTCTATGCACACTCGGCTATGGCGTGTTTTGTTAATCCCTTAAAGCAGCATAACTAGAAATAGTCTTTCAAAATTACATTATTTCAGTTCTATTAAAAAAAAAAATGTTTTCTAGAGTTTCTGTAGCTACTGGGATTTTTAAGGTTGTCGCTMTCAGGAAGCTTATGATTTTGGTGGCTAGGTTGTGTGCGTTGTGGGTCATTTCCTTTGGAGGGCATTCATTTTCTCGGCATCRCTTTGAAGCAATATGCTTGCAGTCTAGCCGTGCAAGAGTAATAGTTGTGATGAAGACAGCTCGGTGGTTTATTGTGCTCTCAAGTAATTCCATTAAGATCTGGTCTTCTCCCAGAGATGGATTTCTGTTTGCTCCGCTCTGCGATGGCTCAGCTGCGGGATCTACCCCTCGCGAGCATCGCCGTGGTATTTGGGCCCCGATCAAGTCCGTATTAGTACCCCCATTAGCTACTGCAAGGTCGTGCTTCATCCCTGCACAGCATCCCATCCAAGGGACGAGTCAGAACACAAAGGAAAGAGCGGTCGGATCCATTTCCTATGGATGGGGAAAAAGAGACACAAAGAGATTAAGCCCAAACTCACCCRGGAAGGCTTGGACAGGAACAGGGATTGAATTCAGCTCTCCCGGGTCTTAGGCCAGGGCCTTAATCACAAAACCAGCCCCCGCCTCTGTGCTTTTATATTATTTAATCAGCTGGAAAAAAAAATGCAAATTGATTTAATTAAAGGAGAGAGCAAATTTCTAATTTCAGCCTAGATTTGTTCTATGGTTATGGAAATTTTGAATAATGGATACTAAACATCTGTAATTTCTTTTCTCAACAGATGTGTTTTCATTTACACAGCTGTGCCAAAATTCTAGTTCTGTATTTCTCTATCTGTAATTTTTAGCCCAGAAATGGATCTCATGACAGAGCACCAATGGATGTTGTTTGCTGCCTGGTGGAAAAATCCTCTTTTGGGAAGGAAAATCAGTCCTTTTTGTTCCTACAGACATGGGTTCTTCCTTTAAAGTGTCTCTAAAATCTATTATCTATTTGATGAAGTAAATTCTCCGAAGACTTCGTTATTCTGGTGGTAGCATCATCTGATGGAATATTTCAATCCTATAGCCCTTTGGAGGACGCCCGCATGTTCCATGCGGGACATTGGCGGCTCGGATTCCTGTGTGTTCCCAAGGTTTTGAGGAGTCGTTGCTGAAATTCAGACCATTTCAAATGCGTGGAGTTCATCTGGGAGGYGGATGTTAATGTTTACTGTAGACATTGATTGGAATACATCAGGTTACCCCTTTCCAACGTGCAAGACACAAACGCGGCTCCTTTGCTCAGCAAAGCATTTAAGCTTATTTTCGCACGTCAGAGAGCTGCTCCTGCCATGCCACGTTACTAACCTGCAGAGGTTAGTGCAAAAAAGCGTCACTTGTCACCTTCAGCTGCCAGCAGCACGGTCAGGACGCTGTGCCCTCGCCGCTGCTGGGAGAGCACTCCGTGTTCGCTGCGTGCTCAGAACGTGCCCCGCTGCACGTGGGGCGCCCTACAGGGACCAGGGCCACCTTTGTCGGTGTTTTCCTGCCGCTCCTTGCTCTTGTGTTCGGTGACTCGTAGGTGCTGGAGAGATCACGGCCTCGGTGAGAGGAGAGCAGAAGGGCAGGGAAGGAGCTTTGCTGCTCCCACCCTTAATACCTCTCAGCTCATTGAACGAGTGTGGCTAAGTGATACTGAAAGGGGGTCATGTTTGATTTGATAACAGAATGCCTAACGAGGATGCTGATTTTAAAGCTCTCCGTGGGATTTTAACGGCCCTTGGTGCCCTTTACCCCCTGGGAGAACGTAGGAACGGTGACGGGGGCTCCTTGAGGGATGGGATGCTCAGGCTGACGTTGCCGCTTGCTGAGGTTGCTCTGCCTGTTTCAGGCTTGCGTTAGGTTTTATGAACTTTAATGAACAGTAAGTAATAAATTCGCTGAAGAAATTGGGTTAGCCCGTGATTAACATGCAGAGTGATGCAGACGAGTGTACCRATGATGGGAACATGTGCTCCCATCACGATGAAATGCAGATGAGAGGCCCTGGAGCAAGCCCAAGGATGCGGGCCAGCGCAGTTTCATCTCTGTCAGCTTCAATCTGATCTGCGGCCGCCGCGCTGCCGGCCCGCAGAAGGAACCTCCAGCCCTGGGAAGGCCGACGCGCAACTTTTGTTTCCCATTAGAGGCTATTAAAACATTTCCTTTGCAATCAAAGCTCTGCGGCACGAGCGAGCAGCGCGCTGCCTCTAAAACCATTAYTTCTAGCAGTGGGGAAGGGAAGGGGAAAGGGCTGGGAGATGCCTCTTGATTTGGTTTAGCGTTCATAACACGCTGCTGTGGCGAACACTCATTTTAGGCAATTGAAACCCAGCTGAGCCTCCTCGTTGCGTGAGAGCCCCGTGTTACAGAGGGAGGGAAAGCCCTCCCGCCCGCTTCCAATGAAGTGCAAAGTAATGCCGCGAAGGGAAAGAATAAATCAATTTTAAGTGGTAATCTATGAAGTTGCCCAGAAAATGATGAGAAATGAAGCAACTGGTCCCAGGAAATTGACCTTGAAAGCGGTGTTTATCGYGGGGCCGCGCCGCTGGCTCGGGCTCTTGCCTCTGGGGCTGCTCCGAGGTGGGAATTTAGGTCAGGGAGGTTTTCCTCTGACTCTCCTTGTCCGGCGCTTTGTATCCGATGCCTTTGGGAGCAGCAGTGGCCAGAGGAATAGCCGTGTTGTGTCATATCGTCAGATGCAAGGGCAAGAGATGTTATTACTGCCTGGCTTTATATTGCTTTACAAATTAACACGTGAAGGCAGGTGGAAGGACAAGTGACAGCAGCGCGAGCCACCTGAGCTGTTTTAAACATGAGGATCTGCTTACACCRGAGGGATGCCCACTGCGGTTTTACRCAKAACYTYGTGTAGCAAAAAGGTGCAGAAGGATGTGAGTGATGGATCTGAGCTTTCACTGAAAGTCCACTAGCAAAAACCAGTGGCTGGCTGTGATTTCCCTCGTGTGCCTCTCTCTGGGGGAGGACAGCAATCCTCTGGGGTAAGAGATGCCTTTTAGTTCAGGTGGCGATGCTGTCGGTCCTCGCCGTGCAGCCCTGCTGAGCTGGGTGCKGCTCGTGGTGGCCCTGGTCCTTTTCCTGGAGCTCTTCCCCAGCCTTCTCCTGRTGCCTCTGCTGTTCCCAGCTGTGTTGTCAGTGAGGAACGTACCCCAGGGTGCTCCTATGTTCTCATATAGTGTTTGTACAGAGAGCCTGTGTTTTCACTTTCCCAAAGTGTTGCCTGTGTCGATCCCAGTGAGCGGCCGGTCTGGTTTGCTCGGTCMCCCACCGTGCTCGCTGACCTCCTCGGCAAGCGCCGGGGCTGCGTTTGCCTACGCCGGGCAGCAAGCACCGCCGAGCAGCTCGGGTAGAGCCCCTAGGGCTGTCCCGCTCTGGGTGGCTGCTTGTCCCAGGCCTGGGTTCCCCCCTGGGCTTCCAAGAAGTGGCTGGAATCTCCTCCTCACCTGCCAGCCCCTGCTGCGTGTCCCGGTGCCAAACCCGGATTGATCCGAGCRCTGGTGACGCTCGGCTGGGTTATTGCAGCGCCGGAGCCCTCAAATAATAAACCTAAGCGCYGTTTCCAGACTGTGCTAAAAATGAGGGATTTCAAAGTAAACCTTCTCCTATCCACGTGTTTAAAATTCAGCAAGCTTTTTTTTTGTCCCGGGTCTTGAGATGTTAATGACTTTGACTAATTGTCAACACCACCAATTACTATGACTGATACCTTATCATTTCCCACAATGAGCAATGCTAATTAAAATTGATTGTGCTGCTGTTCTGGCACAGCGGCAAGTTTCCTTCTCATTTTTTGTTTAAACATGAGCTTATTGTGCCGATTTGGTGAATTAAATAAGGAAAGCTCATTATTTTGATGTTTATTTTTGAGCAGGGGTTTTAAGGCACATTGGAAGCCAGTTACAAGTGTCAAAGAAATAGAGGGGCTTGAATGAAATGTGGTTTTTGTAGTACAAAAACATCCACCTAATAATAATATTTAGCACTTTTATACCACGGCGCTTTTCACTTGATCACATCTCTRTACAAACTTAAATACTCCTATTATCTCTGTAAGGCGGGTGAATACCACTGCTCCCATTTCACAGCTGTTGGAGCTGAGCCGGAGGAGCTTTGATCCTCGGTGGCAGCGGTGCACTTCAAGCTACTCCCTTCAATTAGATTGCAGATAGCTGCTTGGCAGAGGACGAGCTAGGAGGCAGCCCCGAGACTGGGGAAGTGATTTGCAAGACTGACTTGCTTAAATTTGGTGCGAACTTGACCTTTATAGCTGACTAGTTGCTCAAAAGTGTTGGCTTTTTGATATTTTTTTTTTTTTTCCCCAAGATAACATCATGGAGATGTTGATCATCAAAGAGTGGAGGTGGTGCCTTCAAACTCGTGTGCTCAATATCTCCGATGAAGCACTACGGTGGTGATTTATATTCAGATGCTTTTTTCCTTTATGTTTTTCCTTTGAAAATGTGAGCTCTTTTCCACCGTGTGTTTTTATGGGGCAGGTTATCGATGGCAGATGTAGCCGTTCCCATACAGTTCTGCTAGGGGCTGATAGCAGCTAATTGCGTGAGACTCTGACCTTATCCTGTTGGAGGCCGATTTTATCCGAACAATTGATTCATCCCATGATCAATATTAAGGAGTTAAAATGTAATGGATATAAATGCATGGAACTGCCTGAGATATGCCTTTACTTCCTCCCACTTAGTCTGGAAGTTTGTGTCATCTCTTCCATGGCGGCTGTAAGGAGCTGCTGGCTCTTCAAGGGCTCTGCTCATTTCACATGCACTCTTTCATCAGCAAGTCTTCTCCTAGGTCCTGATAGAAGAGGAACCCATCTTTGCTTGCGCAGTGCCTTGTATGAGCAGCTACAGCGGAGGCTTGCTGTCAAAAAGACAACTCACATTTATTTGGGGGAAAAAAAAATCAGCATAAAAACATGTATTTTACAGATGGGAATCATATATTACCAACAGCAAAAATTATAACTGAAAAGCAAGCAATCGGGCTTGAGCACTATTTCTTTGTTATTTACAGCTACCTGAATTCCCCCAGAGTGCTGCTTTCTCTCCGGGGCCTGGTAGGAGCCAGGAGTAACTTTATAAATCTGCAGAGCTCCCCATGCCCTGGTGCCGTGGTTGGCTCTGGTGCGAGTTCTCACTGCTGCAAAAAGGCCTTGATCTGTCACTGCTGCTCCATCACTGGGTGCGCAGGGACTCAGGTCGATTCATGGATCTGACTGAATAGCAGTCAAAAAAAAAAAATTAAAAAGGTGTTTTCAGTTTGCCTAGTTTATCAGTTTGGTGGCACAGAGGCTGCTGGGGCCCCATGCAAGGGGGCTGGGAGCCCGGTTTGTGTTTGGAAGAAGCACTTTGTGTTTGAGAGGTGCCGGGAGCGCCGCGGGAGAAGTGCAGCGTGTTCTCGCTGGAAGTGAGTGCTGCTTTCTGAAGCAAAGCACCCAAAGGCGGTGGCCGTCCTGTGCGTGGCTGACACGCACTGATGGCACCATTACCAGCATGTAACGTGTTGCCATTAGCACGGGAAGCTGTGAAATAACATGCCAAGGATGTCTTTTTGAAGCACCTCAGACCTAATTCTCCTCTCATCCATATTGATGTCTCTCCGTGGACTAGGCTGAGGTTGCTTGTGATTTACACGGTAAAATAGCTGCAGAGGAGCCGTGCCCTTCTACCACCTTTCTCGGGGTAGTGAACAGCATGTGGGGCTGAAGTATTTCCTTTCTTTTCTGTTTCCAAATCTCCCATAGAATTTTATTGTAGGAAGAGAGTTTTTTAAAAAATGGGAGAAGAGAGGAGTAAGAGAATGTCATTTGGGTTGTGATTTGCCGTTAATTAAACTTTACTGTGACACATCCTCTGTCAGGGGACTCCATGCTCTCATCTCGGTGGCCTGCTGGAGCAGAGGAGCGTCTCCGTTGAGATCAATGCTCATTATTATTATCCTCATTATCGCCGGGATCCCTGTCGGTGTTTGCTCTCCAGCGCTGGCTGTGGAGCAGAGCCGCCGTGAGATGACCCTGGCCCCTTCACAGTCAAAGCTGCCCGTTTTGGACAGCTAGGACAGGAAAGGGCTGGGAGGGGAAAGCGGGACGGTGACTCCTCTGCAATCCCGGATCAGACTCACGGCAGGGCTGGCTGGTCTGAAACCCAAACGAGGCTTGATTTCCTCTGTAAATGATGCAATGGGATAGCAGTTTTTCATTATTTTCATTAAAGGGCAAGCACGTGTGCATACGTGGAAGGCTGCAGAGCACAAGAAGACGGTGGGATTTTTGAGACCAATTTTAGGTGCGGAAACACCGAGAAAAGGGCAGACGCTGCCAGAAGCATCCAGCAGCATCCTTTGCATGTAGAAGCTACTTGAGAAAGGTTGTGTAGATGTGAAATGACGTTTAGGGGTAAAGCGAGGGGCTAAAGAGCCTCAGGGACATTCCTTTTTTGTTGTGGATGCTAAAAAATGTTAGGCTGGAGCCTTGGACCGTGATGGTTGCACATGGACCCTGGCAAGTCAGCCTCTTTCAGGACACACGTTGCCCTGCMCATGGAGCATCAAGAAAGGCGTTTGTGCAGGGAAATACTTGGGAGAGACCTCTTATATGGGAAGCATCTGGTGATCTGGCTTTACTGGCTGACCTCGGGTGAAATGGAGCACCAAAACGAGGTGTCCCTGGGACTTGAGGAAACAGCCCCTTTGGCTTAACACGCTGCTAATCCCACAGATGCACATGCAGGGCGGCAGTTTCTTTTCTCTGCTGATCTCGTCGGGAGGGCAGGGAGCGGATCGAGCTGTTACAGCCCTCATGTTGCTGCAGATGTCCAAGCAGTTGAGCTCTGAGCTGCGGGAAAAGCTGGAGCTATCTCTTTAAAAGCTACCAAAAGGTTTGGGGTTCCTGAGGAAGATCAGAACTAGGCAGCTTACTTCCAGCTTGATGAAAGAGGTGTTAATCCTACTGCTCATAAAGAATTTAAGAATATAAATGTGCACGCCGCAGACTGGAAGATGAGAGGAACACTTAAATAAATGATAGAGGCTGGATTGACGGAAAAGCTGTCAGGCTGGGATGGGCTTTTGCCCACATTGGGGTGAGACAATTCCCAGCCCTTGTAAAGCCCCTCAGCTCTGAGGAAGTCATGGCCGGTGTCCATCAGTCCTTGCTGTGTCACTCGAAAGCAGGCGAGCGAGGGGTCCCAGTGCAGTGTGGGTTTTTGAAGCACTCCTGTAAGACAGATGCTGTCACCCGGTGTGTTTCTGTAGCCACCACGTTGGTGGACCGTGGCTCGGGCTCATGGAAATTGCCTGTGACCATCGCTCCACGGAGCTGGGGTTGAGCGCTGCGGGGCTCCTGGCTCTTGGTCTGCCCCCGCAGAGCCCCCCACAGCTCATTACACGTCCCTGCAGTGTGGGGAGCCTGGGGATGCTTGGCAGCATGGATCCGCAGCGGGCACTGCTGCMCAGGCTGCTGGAAAGAGGATATTCTTGTGCAGGGCATGGAGCAGGACACGAAAATATCGATCCCTACTTGACTTTTCTTCTAAAACGCGGACATCCACTGTTTCCCTGGCTTGACACAGTCACGCGATGCTGGTGGCACCGTCCACAGCCTGTCCTGCAGGAACAGCACCCCACTGTGCTGTCCCCGTCCTGCCACCAATACTTCTCTCCCTCCCCTTCTCTTCCCGGGTCTGCTTGGRGGTCAGGGAGGAGAAAACGGCATGTTGTGATACGTAAAGAGAAGGATCCGTGGAGCTACGGACCACTAAGCTTTTCATTCATACCTGGTAAACTGGTTCAAATGATAAGCAAAGAGAAAGCACCTGGGAGAYGCTGATAAGATCAGGCTTATCCAGGAGACAGGTACTATAGGCTGTGGCTGGAAGTGATAGGAGAAGCCTCGGCTTGATGATGCAGTGGGTCACTTACAGTCTCTCGCTTGTAATCTCTTGGAAGTCTGCACTTGTCAATAAGACACAAAGCGACAGGRACTGGTTTATCTCATTTATTTATGATTTTGAAATGTCTTTAGCAAGGCCTCTTGTGGAAAGCAGTCAAAGAGCCCCGGCAGGAGAAAGGCAAAAGCAAAGTCTTGGATCAAAACCTGGCTAATGGAGAGGAAGCAATGACTAGGAGCAACTTCCACCACGGCAAAGGGTTAAATGGGGCTTCCCTGTGAGCTCTGAGGCTGCATGGGAGCCCTGAGAGCTGAGATGGAGCAGAGCTTCCCCAAACGTCACCGGGAGCTTAAGCTTGATCTTCTGATTGCCTTTAGACGACGGGCCTTGTTCCTCCCAAACGTGCACTGCCCCTTTGTCCTAAACAAATTGATTTTGGACCAAGAACAAAGAAAATATGGTTTGTGTGCTCTGCCTTCCAGTCTGCCCTTTGTGACTCTGTAACGCTGGTTTAAAAGTCCTCCCCACCTCAGAACTAATCTGGGCTGCCTCCCCGCTTCCCATCCCTCTCCCTTTTGCTGCCTACCTTTCCAAGCAGCTAAGTGCCACTAGATGTCCCTTCTAAAAAGGGGACTGAAGCCACCCATGCTGGTAATTAGCAGAGAGAGGCTTCTTAAGGAATTGAAATGTTGCATTGTTGTGATTTGGGAAACAAAAGCTGCATGTGAACTGTGACACTTAACTACAGAATCCCACTYTATTTTCCTCTAATGCAGGCTAAGCTGCCTTACAGCAATCTTTTAAATGTAATGATTGAGACTATTATAGGGAATACTATACAAAGCAGCACTTTTTTTTTTTCTGCAGCCTAAATAATAAGTAGGGCAAGGTTTTAAATGAGGCTAGAGTAATGAATGCTGTACAATAATTTTGATGATAAATTTCCCCGGAGGATAAAGTGGAAGAACAGAAGCAGGCTGTATTTAATCATGCAAAGTTAAAGGAATGCAGACCAACAAATATTTATAGAAATATGCCATCTTTCTAATCTTTCCCAGCATATTGCTCCCCCTGTTCACCTGAGAAATTCAGGGAAATCCAGGGGTTTGGTGTGTAGTAATTAGAAGGAGCAATTGCTCACAGAGGGTCAAGTGTCCCTTTGATGTGGTGTACAGGAATCCATTTCCTGCCTGCTGGAGGAGGTGAACAACAGGACCTTTGTTGGTCAGGGCTCTTTGGTTCGTGGTGGGTCTCAAAGGCTGCTCTGAGCAAGCTCTGCAGCAGGCCAGGGCGCGCGCTGCAGCCCTGCTTAGCGTTGCACCGAGGAGATGCATCCCCGTGGCCCGGCGCAGGGGTGTTCGCATCGCTCCCTAAGGGACGTGGTCACCCTCGTGTGGGGCCGTTTTGGGTGTAGTGGAAGGCCAGAGCTGGAGGTGTGGGCTCGCCGAGGGAGCTCCGAAGCTTTGCCTGTGCCCTGTGGGTGGTGGAGACCCCTCTGAAGGCCGAGCTCGTGGTCGTGGTGCTCCTTGTCTTGGGTTCCTTCTGATCTTCGTGGTGTGTCCGGCGTGCAAAATGCAGAAAACAGAGCAACAGTGAGTGGAGACCCTCCCCGTGCCAGTGCCCAGGCTTACGCTGGCTCTTCTGCAGGGACGGGTGCTCGCTTTCGGGTTACGCACTCATTCCATCAGCGTTGAGCTCAGCTGGGTTGTTTGTTCTTTTTAATAACTCTCTTTAAAATAGGATGGCTTTCATGTACTTTAGCCCAACTTGTGATACTTTTCACTTTGCAGAGGCAAGAACTTGAGGATCTCTGTTCTGCTGATTGGTACTTAGAGCATGTATTGATTTCCAATTTAGGGGTTAACTCTTCAGCTCTTAGAAATGCTTTTGATATCAATTTTCCCCTTGCCTAACGTTCATTATATGCTGAACGTTATTATAATAAGCAAGCTAGGATCTCATCTGGTGAGATGATTAGTTCTAGTGACTCCAAGACTGTAATGCTCAAAGATTTACTTGCCTTGTGTAAGCAGTATCCTAGCATGAAATATCTGTGTTTAAGGCAATGACCTGAGAAATGCTTTTTCTGCGTGTGTGGCCCAGCATACACTTCCTCTAGTGTTACTTAATGTGTGTCGTCCATCCTTGAAATGATGTAATAACCTAATGAATGGTGCTGGTTATCCCCTTGGTGGTGTTTTCTCCTAATAATCCCTGGGAAGGGGATGCGCTGTGCGGAGCCGGGGTTGCTGGATGGCTAAGGGCTCATGCTCGTGATGAGCAGCGGTCCTGGTGATGGCATTAGGAGGCACTAGGTCAGAAGGCTCAGCGACTTGAACTACTGGAGAAGTACCATGTAATCCCCTGCAGTCAGGCTCTGTAAGATGTCTAATTGTGAAATCAGAGAGGGAATTATTTCTTTTTAAAGGCAGGCACATGAATTACCTCTGTAATTGGCACAGGGATGATATCACTCAGAAATCTGCTGTGTCTTTGAGTTTTAACACATGCATTTGGGGTTCAGGCCATGGGGACACAGAAACGTGGTTAAAATGGTGCATTTGCTCTTGGTGTGCTCCTGTTCTCCACACCTCCTCCCCGAGAGCACGAGGCCGACTAGGGCCTTGCTCCAGCCCTGCTGCTTTCTGTGGGGCAGCAGTGATGCTGTAGACAGGGTTTGTGTTGCTCTCATCACCTAATGCTTGTTTTGCAAAGAAGTTTGGGCCTGAGTAAAACACCCCAAATGTTATTTAAAGCCCCAGATCCAATGGGGAAAGGAGGAGAGGGCAGCCAAAACAGAGAGCCCTGGAGACTCTAGACCCTGATGCCAAAATCCATGTATCACCATCAAATTATTTCAACCTCACACTATCTTTTCCTATTTATGGACAAGCATAACTCCAAACCAGTAAAATCCTCCTGATATACAATTATTGTTGCTAAAATAAATGGGCATGGGTTGTAGCTTTCCCAGCCTAAGCAGACCAGGAGCTGGCCAGAAGGTCATGCTGAAGGGCCCATAGTCAYCGTAGCCACCTCCCTGCAAGTCAGTGTAAATTCTTCTCAAGATCAGTGTTTGCAGAGGCTTCCGCAGCCCTGGATGTCTGTGGTGGGACGGGGATGCCCAGGAACGCGACGGTGCAAAGCATCCGGGATGAGGAGCTGTTGCTGCTCCATTGCAAAGGTTTTTTGGGGGCAAAGCAAGAGGAATCGTGATCTTGTGGAGTGGGCAAGAATTTAACAAAGAGTTTCAAAGGCCGAGAATAAATCCATCGCGGTAACTGGCCTGCAAGGCTTTTTTTCCTTAGGTGTGTTATAGCAGTAATGACACCTCTACGGCGAACTCAATTAACCTGCCACAACCTTCTGGGTGACAGGGAGTCCTAAATCTGCCTTTTTATGAGGGTGCATGCAAGATCCGAAGTGACTCTGAACTTTTAGCGCTGATAAATGCCGTTTTCTAATGGGTGCCCGTTTGTTTTTAATAGTGAGGAAGACATGGTGGTTGTGAGTGGGATCTAGTGTTCGTGGTGGAGGAGCAGCTCTCCATACAGGAGCAAGGTAAGTTTCTTCATTTTTCTTGTTATTGTCTGTTCAAACCTCTTGCTGCTCGTGAGTGCCCGCTGGGGGAGCTCATTGGATCAGAGGTGTTAGGAGATGATGTTGCTGGAGCCAAGGGCTTGGACTAGACGATCTCTAGAGGTCCCTTCCAACCTTAACCATTCTGTGCGTCTGCGGTGTCGAGAGGTCCAGCTCTGTGGGGTTGGGTGTAGATGAGCACAATCTCAGTGTCTCTTAGTGCCGGGCTAGGTGTGGCCGGGGGTGTTTTACAAAAAGGCAGTCAAACCTCTCCATGGGGGTGACAATGGGAGCTGTTCAGCTCAGTGTCTGCCTTTTATTCCTAGCATCTCACGGGGTGTTTATAAGCTCTCTGCGGATCTTCCTAAACAATTTGGATTATCAGYGTTGGCTGTTAAGGTCCTGGAGCGCTCCCGTTGTGCGCGGCGCGTTGGCTTTGACTTGRGGTCCTGCTCTGCTGTGTGCCCCAGAGCCACACGAGGAGCTGATCCGCCTGTGCAGGGGGTGACCCTGGGGTCTCTCCAAGGAAATCTCCTGGGCAGAGCGCTCCCCCACCGTTCCCTTCAGCCATCCCCTGTGCCATGGGGCGCTCCCCGCACGCTGCATGGGTGGGAGCGCTGCAGCCCTCCTGCCCTCCCAGCAAACGAGCCTTTGTGCTGCCTGTCACCAGCGTGCAGTGTCTCCCCGTAGGGGTATACCTCAGCTGTATCCCCCTGCCTCAACCCTTCTGCTGCCTGCAGGTAGGCACTTCTGCTAAGATCATCTTGTTTCTACAGCTGCCTGTTAGTCAGGGAAATGTGCTCTGCGAGCAGGAAAACCTTCGGAAATCTCAAGTTGGAGATTTGTAATAACGTGAGGAAGAGGGACATGGGCACTGTCACAGATGCTCAGTRTCTCTAACTGCCCTTCACTGGTAGGGGGCCAAGAAAACAAACCAGAGCTGAATAAAATCCATGGGGCATCCGTGGTGGGGAGGGGACTGATGGGGAAACTAGGAGAAAGGAGATGAGGGCGTAAAGAAACCTCTGGCTGTGAGCAGAGAAGGTCTGAGGCAATAGTGGTCAAAAGGAAGAGGAGATGCTGCATGGAAAGGCAAGCGAATGGCAGGGGCACACGGGCCAGGCTATGGCCTGGGCACGGCCGGGCGGGGGAATGGCCAGCAACGAATATTCAGTAATGCAGGAACTGGCCAGTCTGTGCTGTGAGATGGTTGAGGCTGCACACAAGCAACCTTTCCTCTTCAGTTTTGCTATCTAGGAACATCCTGCTTGGGTCTGGCTACTCCATTGAGAGAGCAGGTTGTTTAAGAAAGCTTTTGAGTTATGAACGTGTCCAGGTCTTGTCGTGGAGCCAAATGGATAGAACTGGATAAGCTGTACTTGGGTGTTGTGCTAAGTGCTCTTCCACCATGACTGTAAAGGAGCATAGGAGTGAATTTGACAGGGTCACCTACCAGTGACTGTAAAGGGAAGGGCTTCCAGTGCATTTGCTGGACCTGCTTGATGGATAGTTTGGCCATTACACATTTCATCATGTTTAAATTTGATCCTTGAGCAATGGGGTTTCCTCCCAAAATTCCTCTTTTCCCCAACATTTGGAAAACACTTTTTCGTGTGTGAACGGGGGGAGAAGAAAAAGAATAGGGCAAGTGGCTTTGCTCATAAACACTCAACTATCAAATTATGCATTAGTCAGCGCCACAGATTGAACTGTGCCTGAGCAAGGTACTTGGAAATTACCAAAATATTAACACTGCAATTATTGAGCGCAGATAACAGCTATGAATTATGGATGAGTCCAGTTAGCAAAATCATATCCGCCTAATGGAGAAAGGTATGGGGGGAACGTGAGGGAAGATGATTGAGGAGCCCCTCGTAATATGTTCAGCAGCTCCTCCTGCCAGCCCCGGTGCGCTTTCTGCGTGCCAGCCCGGCTGCAGAGCCTGGGCTTTGGGATTTATTTGTCACTGTCACCGTTCCCGTCCCCGCGACATGGGCACGCACCACGTGGCATGAGCTCCGTGGTGGAAAAACCCCGGCAGAGGAGGGAGCTCATCCTCCTGAGGAGACGCGGGCGGTTGGGACGGTGCTCGGACCTCGCTGCTGACCCACTCGACCTGTGAACCCTAACCGTGAGAGCTCCTTGTCAGGAAATCCTGTGGGAGCGGGCACGTTCTCGGGGCCTTCGTCAGCCTCGGTGCGTTAACGCGTCTCCCCCGTGCACGTGTTGCTCGTATCGGACAGCAGCGCGTTCTGCAGGCGGAGCTGGCGCTGCAGGACGCGCGTGGCGCTTTCCAAGGAGGATTTATAATGCAGTGTTTGCCCCTGTCGAGCAGGATTTTGGCTGGGAGGACGGTATACTAGAGAAGTTGCTCTCTCTTCATTAAACTGCTTGCTGCCCATACTTCCCCTGCATCACTTTTCAGCYGTCTCCAATTCTAAACTGTAAAAGGTACCGAGACAGCTCTGCGTTATGGAAGTGACGAAACTGGGCCTGGCTGCGCAACAGTGTTTGCTGCTGATAGGACAGAAAATCTCACTTTTGGGACTCAAAATGGTTCTGTGGCCGTGAGATGAATTTCCAGTTCTGGCTCTGCCATTTGGACACACCTGAATTTACAGTCTCTTCCCTAGGACTTAGTCCTGCCAAATGGTTGCTAAAAAAGCCCAACCATATTAACAAAATATGTGAAGGAAGTCTGTGTGAAACCACACAAGACAGACTGCAAGCCCCGAGGTTATTTGTCTTCTCTGGGCCAGGCAAGCTGCTTGCCATCTTCCTCTTCTTCACTCCCAAGTGCATTGGGGCAGCAGCATCTACCTGTGAGCACCCGCGGGACGGCTCCACGGAGCGGCAGTGGGAATAGGGACAGGGATGGGGACAGGGATGCAGCTGCTGGCGGTGGGACAAGCGAGCTGTGCTGCAACACGCAGCAGCGACGGGGACGGTCTCCAAAGCAGACTGCTCTGTATAAATAATACATCCCGGTAATTCAGCAGATTGCGGCCTGCGTGGGAATAGAGAGGATTTGCTTTTTCATTGGGAAGGGAGCTGCATTGATTCCTGGCATTGCAAAATCAGGCAGTAGCACCGGATCGGTAAAGAACTTGTTGCCATTTTGTGAATAAGTGATAACTTCCGATTGCCCAGTGCAGCGCTGACCTTCGGCCGTCGAGTCTTTGTGGCTGCGTGGTTTTGGAGCCGGGAGGGGCCGTTGGGAGCGGGCGCACGAGGCCGGCTGGTGCGGCAGCGCCGCTGGACCGCGTGGCACGTCTCGGCGGCCGGCCCGCTGCCTGCCCCGCAGCGGGTTCTGCGCAGGAAGTCGCCATCCAGGAGCATGGATTATTTATTTTGTTTAGCCTATTCGGCTTATTAAGCATGTTTTATTTATTGAGCATGCTTGCTAGGGAGCCATCCGCATGCACGCTCTTAGGCGAAATGTGGAGGCCATTGCAGGGCTCCACACAACGAGCACGGGGTTTGCAGGAACTCGCTCACCTGCATGTTCCTCATCGCCCCTTCGCTGCCCTAAGGGCTCCTCTCCTTTGCAGCACAAGCACGGGAGGCGCTTGCTGGTAACCCAGTGTTGTGAGGTGCAAATCCTTGGCCATCTATTCCCGTCCCGGCTGCCTTGGGCGCTGCCAAACCCAGCTGCCAACCTCGGTGAACCCAAAGTGCTTGTGCCGTAAGCGAGCTGGTGCATCTCCCCCGCGCCAGCTCTGCTCTGAGRTGTCCCCGCCTCCAGTTGCACGACTTTTTCAGGGGCTGCAGGAGCCCAGATGCCATTCTATGCAGTCGTTGATGAAATTGAGATGTAAAGGAGGCATATATACATATATATATATATATATATACACACACATGCACATACAACATGGGAAAAAATTAAATGCATCAATGGAAACCTTTTGAATTGCAGAATTTCGTAGCTCGGGCTATCATAATTTATCAAGGTCGGCTGTAAATTTTACATGGCAGGGTGATGCAGAGTTTTGCATCTTGGCATCTCAAACAATTTTAATTAAGCAATAGATTTACAGCTTGTTCCACTGGTAATACAATCTGCTCAGATTGTGCCCGTTTTCTATAGTTTTCTTTTACTACTGTATCCATTTAACTCWGCAGAATTATGTAACCCATTAAAATGGAAGTATTATTTTATTCAAACTGTGAATGAGAAACAATGATCTAATGCAAAATGATACTYCTAGAAAAGAAGCAAGATCAATTGCAGCTTTGTAGGTGCTTACAGCTTAGTTTTTAACCTAAAAGCAATTATTCTTATAGCTGTTTCTTGGTACTAGCTTACATATTTTCATGCCTTAAGATGCCAAGAGCCTGAGAGATTAGGATGGGATTCAACAACACGGTGGGATGTGCCTRACTTTAACCATGTCATTAGTGTGGAGAGGAGAATTGTGGCCCCACCACGGCCACTGTGTCCTCTCTTCATGATGGAGAGGAGATGTTGCCCATTGCGTGCAACCGCTCTGTGCGAGTGAGGCTGGCAAAGGTGCGTAATAACAGCAAGAAATTATCTTTATTTAGGTATCTCTATAAAGATAATTGCATGCTACATGCATGTGATTCCTTTGACAGAGATGGTTTATTTATTTATTTGTTTTGATATCGGGACAAATGGTCGAAGGGCGGCAAAGCCTCAGGCCGAGGTGGCCTTGCCCTTCGGGGTTGTTTCGCTTTGCTGAGAATCCGAGGGGGGCACGTTTGTTTTTACACACACCTTTCGAGGGCTCTGCCTCAGCTCCAGAAGCAGCAGCGAGCTCTGGCTGCCATGCTGAACCTAAGAGCTGCTGAAATCGAGTTGAGCTCCGTGTTCAATTGGCGCCCGGCAGAAATGACCCTCGCCTGGGGCGCGCGCCGCAGCCGGCACGCGGCCAATGGTCTGTTTGGAGACTGCGCGGCTCGTGGTTTTCCCTGCTGCATCTCGGGCTTTGGGGGGAGGACATGAGCTGCCGGGGGCTGAGGAGCTCATTTTGTGCCACTGCTGCCGCCTTCCTTGAAGTCATCGTGATCCGCCGCTCACGACGTCACCCGCGAGATGATGATGATGATGATGATTTCACCAGCTGAGGATGATGACCTCCAAATGAGGAAGGCACAGCGGGGAGGACAGGCGGCGAGGCAGCCGCCGTCAGGTATTTGTGAAATATTTGTGAAAATGTCCTTGCAGTTTAGGAAAAATGAGGCAGAGAGGGCAGGAGGGAAACATCCAAAAAATATTATCAGCAGAATGATCTGCCAGCCAGATTTCCTTCTTTTTTTCGTTTTCACCCTGAGTTTTCCATTTGGTGCCTCTCATTCTCTAACCTTTCTCATTTAGCCTTAATGAACACGAGACTTTTTTTTCACATGCCATATGTGCTGTGGTCCTTAAGAAAATAATAATAAAAAAAGCAACTAAATAACTTATTTTTATGTTCTGATTCTACCCAACCGTAATTTACATTTTGCACAGTTTGGTGCCCATCTGCAACATCTTTACTTGCAAGAAAGGTAATAAGGAGGAGAGGGAAAAATGCATAGGAAAGCCTTGGATGGTGGACACAGGGAGCCTGAGATTCCCAACGGGCTGTCGGGAGGAGCGCGGGAGAGGCACGGAACAGGCTCCGGGAGTTAAACGCATCCAATCTGCAGTCAAACCTGCAAATCCAGCCCAGACTCACCAGTCCCACTTGAATCTGCAGCTAACTACTCGTGATCAAGATACGGGCTAATAACTATTTGTATAAAACATTTAGTGACTCATTTCTCATGCCAGATGCTTTTGGGAACATGGAAAGCTGCTTGTGGAGAATGGAGAAATAATAATAATAATAATTAAAAAAAAAAAAAAGAAAAGCACAGTAATTATTGAATGCATTATTCACTGCACGTGATCTGTCCGGTTTTTGGAAATGTGAAGGTACCAGAGAGGACCCTGCAAGGCATTTGGACTGGTTTTACCACGCGAGTGCAGAATAGAGTAACAGCAGCACTAGGCTGGATAACACAGGATTATCTATATGTGTATTGCAAAACAGAATGCATTTAAAACTGTAGTTTGAAAACATGGTTTTGGCAAGAAGTGAATGCAGACCCAAAGCACTTTGCTTCCCGAGCCTTTCTCCTGTGATTGGCACTGCTCAGAGCAGCGTCGTATTAAACGTTTTTCTAGTTAATGAATAAAAAACTCGGTTCACGCCTTTAATTTCACTTTTGCTAAACTTGGCTCCGTGGTGAGGAGCATTAAAAAAAAAAAAGCAGCAGAATAAATAAATACAGGCAAATACGTGGCGGAGTTCAATTATCATTTTCCCTTATTGAAAGTGCCTTTTAACAACTACATCTTCTGACTGACAGCTTATTAATACTAATTACGCTAGATATATGCAACATAACTAATGCACTGGTACTTTCAATTATCTTCCCTTGTCTTCATTCTTCCCTGTGCGTTCCCGCCCGCCCTCTTCCCGTCCCCGGAGTTGCTGCCTCGGGCTGCAGAGCGGGAGCGCGTGCGGACCCGCTGCTCCACGGGTGGAATTTGCTTCTGGACCCCTCGAGTCTGGTCTGTGGGTGCATTTTGGGTGCTGAGTGAAAACGGGTAGCGCATCCCGTGGTCTTTGTGGGAGATGCTTTAGGGGATGGAGATTAGAGCCACGGTCATTGGCTCTTCCCTACTGGAGAGGTGTGCAGGATTGCCTAGCATTGCAAAGTCCCTTCCCGGGATCCTTATTTGGACCAAAATCCCCAGGACTGTCGAGGCTTTGGTTTTGTCTATTTTTTTTTTTTTTGTATCTAATGAACTGTCAATTGCTTATGCAAATTAGAGCAGAAGAGTCATTTAAAGGTTATTTATACTGCCTGAAAACATTATGAAATAAATCATTCCAGCTTTCGCAGCTCCCCCTACCCAAGCGTCATCTGCCTCTCTAACTTTCTGCGCTGCGTCGCCACAGTGGTTTGTGTGAGACGGGAAATATTTTTGATTTCCCTGTGCGAGCTCTCTGATAACTAAAATATCTCTGCTGGGTGACGTGGAAACGCGAGGGACTTGATTAGGCTTTTCTGGAATGGAAATGTTTGTGAATGAATGCTATATATATATATTTCCAAAGAGTAAGCAGGTCTTCAAACCCATTCTGAGTGTCAGTATTGAAGACTATTTATGTGTGTTTATGTATATATGAGCTGTGGGTTCTCTCCTTGGCCATTTCCTTCCATGAAGAAGTGGAAACCGCTCTCTGGCACCCTCTTTCCTTCCCATTTTTGCTTCCAAGAGCAAACTCGGGGCTTTCCAAGGGCACTCCTGCTCTTCTGGATCGCCTGCCGTCCTGTGCTCTTCCCCAGCTCCAGAGCAAAGTCCAGAGCCAGGGATGGGCTGCTCGAGGCCGAATCCAAGCCCTGCAGACAGGCAGGTGGATCTGGTGGCCGGACCACGTGCAGGGTCGAGCCCCACACTTCTGCTCTGCCCCGCAGGCGTTCCTGTGGAGTTTGGTGGAGCTCAAGGCTTTGTTAATTCACCTGCTTGCTGTCATCTTTCCAAGTAAATTAGCAGTTATTTTAGCAATATCATGCTGAATCTGTAACATTTATTTTGAAAGGGAAAAAGAGCTCAAAAGATTACATAAGTGTCCAGCTGTGATAATATTTCCTACCTTATAAAATGCCATAGGTGAATTTGAAGATAAAGCAAGTGGAGGATTACATTAACTTCCTTCTGATTTGCTAGAATTATTAATCCAGTGTCACCCGCTATCAAATAGTGCGACATTATTTTTTTTTAAGTATAAACTCATTACTTCATTTGATATATGACTAAGTACTGCCTTCAAGGCAATAAAAACTGTTTTGACTGTGTCTGTAGCAAAGGTTGGTAGACTTTTGTAGTTTGGCCAGTGTTTTCTTGATGAGACAAGATTATAGTTGCATGCTCTTGCATTCAGAAGAGCGGCTATTGCACTGCAGAGGAATTTTGTAATATAATAGTTCTGTCCTTTGGATTCCTAAATGTTTTCTGAACTCTTTGCCTCGTTCCCAAAGGGCAAATTTGTGTTGCACATTATTCGGGGCAGCAAAAGCTGTATTCATATTGCCAAAAAAAGTCAGTGGCTGAACTAGAAACACGATTCCTCTTCCCAAAACTTTGTAGTCTGAAAACTTGCTAGTAATTTAAAAAATCTRCTCCTCTCTTTTTCCTAAGAGATCAGTTTAGTAGTTATTCCTTTTTAGATAGCAGCTCATGTCAGTGCTCAGAGACATGCCGCACGGCTCCTCGGCGTGCATGCGCTTTGTGGAAGGGACTTGCTGATTGAATCTGTGAATCTACCCTATTTGGAGGGATGCTATTGCCAGTCTAATTACTGTTTATTAATTGTTCCTTAATCTGTAGGCAGCGGAGCAGGGAGTAGAGAGACAAGGTAGGAAAGGCCTGGAGCAATGCAACGGCACGTGTTATGATGGGGAACATCTCCGGATGAGGAGGTGCTGGATAGTGAGATCTTGTATGAACGCTTCACATTACTTAGTAAGTGACGCAGGAAAGAGAGGGAAGCGAAGCATTCCCAACAGAGTAGTCATACAATTATCTGCTAGGGGAGAATTCCAGTCCTTGGTCCTCAGAATTAATATAGAAAATTGCTCTTCAATTCTAATTCCTTATGTAGTCAGGCTAGGTTAATTCAGATTTCCAGAGCAAGGTCTCAGACACGGTGGTCAACATGTAGTTAATACGCTTTTCCTATTTTTTTTTTTTTTTTTTTTTTTTTTACTTTACTACTGATGCCTTCAACGCAGTGAGATCGTTGTTTAAATCTCATTGCCTTTTCCTTTAATCAGGAGCAATTTGGAATGATAAGAGCACTATTGGATTTCTATTAATCAATAGCTGAGCTATAAATTTACTTCCGCGTGCAGTGAATGAAAAAGGAGTCCGTCGTCTGCAAGGATTCCCTCAGCGCCCACTCAGGTTGGTGCTTCAGCGGATGCTTGCGGGGACCGGAGCTGCTCCCTCTGGAGAGGTGAACGGTTGAGGGGGAAGAGGCAAATCTAAGGCCTGTGACTTACTGCTGTTTTGTGAGTTTAAAGTTTTGAAGCAGCTCTAATCTCAGTTAATATGGGCAGTCTTTGGCTATCTAAATTTTACAAGTTTATTACCCTTAACAGGTATTTATTGGTAAAATGATGCAGAACGGCTAAGTAGGGGAATAATTGGTGACATTGAAATCCTCCAAATTGGAGTCCGATGGGTGTAAGAAGCTTGGGCAGACGCTCCTGGTTCGTGGTGGGACCAGCCCTTCCAGCCCCGGGCGCTTTCCCTGGCAGAGGGCATGGGCCGGGTCCTTGCCACCCTGCAGGGCCTTGGGCGGGAMGGGCCAGCTGCAAAATTAAATGGCTCTAAATTTGGCAGCAGCAGCGCTCTGTTAATGAGCTGGACCTCTAATGAGCTGCAGCACCTCTCTGCTTCGTGGAAGTACCGTTGTTGACTTGATGAACTGGCTGTGCCACGATTAGGAGCTCATTAGCAAGCAGAATTCAAGGGGAGCAAGCACYGTAGAGAAGTGTTTTCTTTGAGTATTTTATAAGGACTTAAAAAGAGAGTCGGGGGATGTAAATTGTCTTCCCAGACACACTGCACGTTTTCTGTGGGACTCAGGACAAGGAGGCATCTGCTCCCAGAAAGTCAGGGCTGAAGCYCGCCTCATTTGTCAGGATCAGTGTTCGCTTTATGAATTTTACACCGTTTTGAATCATTAGAAATGGCACTGTATCCTCGCTTTGTTTAGCCAGGTCAGTAAAATCCAATGTTTTTCTTCTCTGATGCTTAGTTAGATGGCTTTAGAAAGGAGAAGATATTCCTTTTGTTGTTGCAAAGGGACTGTTCCTCAGGAATAGAGTTTTTCCCCCTTTTTTTTTCTTCTTTTTATGTTTTGGTGTCATTGTGGAAATAATAATCCTAACAAAGCTGGCAAAAAATAGTTCCTGGACTGCTCACAGAACAACAAGAGACACCTCCTGTGAGGCTGTGTACACACCAAGAGTTGTTGGTAGGAAACATTTGGCGTTATTTATATGCTTATTCGACGATGATGATGTTTTCTACGGTTATCTCCACAAACCCCTCTCTTTACGCCCTTTTTGATAATTCAGTAGTTTACAGAAAGATGTTCTTATTCTTGCCCTGAGAAATACGTTTGGGAAAATGGTAATGGGCTGCTAACAGATGAGAAAGCTGGCTGTTGGAGGGAATTGATCTCCGACTTGAGTGAGAGTACCTATGCCAAATGAGAAGCAATGATACCCATCTGCTTGCTGGTACCCACCAGCGTAGGCTTATTGTGGCCGTTTGGGGAAGGAGTAAGGAAACATATGATCCCCTGGCTTTGTCTGTGCACACTCGGTTGGGAGGGCAGAGTGTCGGGGTGCTAAAGGGAGGTGAAAAGCCCGTCCTTTGCCTGAAGTCAGTACGATGGGGGCATCTCCAAAGCCGTGCAGAGCAGCCCTGGGGACGGGTTTACAGGCAGATGAGCCCATCTCGGTACCGCTCGACTGCGGGGCCGTCCTGCTGCTGCTCCCGCGGGGATCCGGCTGGTGGCTCCGGGAGACGGGAAGGAATCCCAGGGCACATGTGGGGCTCTGGGGCTGGCGGTGCCATGCCGAGCAGATCAGTGCAGCTCGTCCCTCCTAGCCCCGTGCGTGGRACAGCTGGGGCAGCCTGGCTCGGCCAGACGAGCTATTGGAGCCCGGGCAAAGCCTGGGGATATCGGTAGTTCTTGCTCCTATCTCTAGCTGCAGTTGTCGCCTGCCTTTTGTTTGCAGCAGGTCTCTGGGTAGCCAGTTCCATCTGTGTTGTCTCTCCCTGTTCTCACACGTATTTATTTTTAATCCACTCTAATGGACTATTCTGCGGCTAAAACCATGGGGGCTGTTGATTTATTTGCAGTTAAGCATCTCAGAGTCAGGACATTAAAGCCATCGAAGCCAACTCCCTTTTCATATGGGAGAACCTTTTGAAATACGCTTTAGGTTTGTGACACTGGCTTGGYTTAATTTAATTTGCTGTTCACTTAACCGATTATTCAAAATACCAGATGTGACAGACAGTAGCCGCAGCTGAAATATTACTTCACAAGCTTGCATCATATAAAACGTATGGAAAATGCCTTCCATATGGGGAGAGASTGAACCCCCACCTGCCTCCGTGAATGGTCGGTTTGGTTTTGGAAGGAGAGTGGGGCTAAGCAGGAGAAAAGGYCCCTCAGCTCTGACGTTGCTGCTTTGCAGGAGCTGATGTGAGGTTCCAAACAAAGCATCCTTGCGTGGGATATAATGTGGACGTCTAGAAAGGCTGGCAGGATTTATTGTGTGTTAAACATTTGTTCTTAATTATTTACTGATGTTTGCCTAAGTGACTCTGCCAGCAGCTTTAGTCGGGATAGGAAAGGCAGACAATAAAACAGTGGTAGAAACATGGAACATTATTTCCATCAGGCAGGAACAGTCTGCTACGCCCTAGCTGCAGGTGTAGATGTTCAGCATAGATGCAAGCATCAGGTGCCCATCAGCGATGCTTTTCAAATTTATGGGCTTACTTTCCTACATCACAGGGCAGGCCATATCCAGGGTACTTGTCGGAGCCTTTACTATCAGAACTAGATTAAAAATTAAACTTTCAGTAATGCAGGAGCTTGAACTTTGGACTCCCAGGTGCGARGAGGATGTTCATCATCTGATCTAAGTAGGAGCTGATCAAGTCATTCTGTCCCCATTGCCCGGATAAATTTTAATGATTTTTGCAAAGTAGAGGAGCTGCAGTAGGTGAGGCTGAGAGGGACCTGCCTTGCCATAGCCCCTGGGTCTGAGAGGGAACCGGGAACAGCATTAACTAAGCTTTTCTCATCCTTCATAATCTGAATTACATCCCTGTATTTATTTATCCAAGATTTGTTGTGTAGGAGAATTRTCTGAACTTACGTTCAAGGGTAATAGTACATAAGAAAAGTCTGCTTGTGGGCACGTGTTCATAGTATAATTTCAGGCTTCCTTGTTAATGGGARCAGCAATTCCTAGTATAGCTAGCCAGAGTAGCCTGGAATAATGTTGGATTCCCATTTTTTTCCCTAAGGCAGGCTGCAGATGAGAATTTTGTTTGCCTGGTCCTTCTGTAATGCAAGGAAGGCATGAAAATTCCCCTCCTTGAAAGCCCAAAGAGCCTGCTGGTATTTAGGATTTGGGAATCTGACCATTTGCTGTGTGAGGGTGGTCARCCCCAAGCGGTCAATCATGTGAGCAGGCTCTCCCAGACGGGCAATGTTAATACATGTTAGTTAAAGGTTTGCATTTCAGAGCCTTGCAGATATACTCAGCTAATATTTCCAAGCTTTTCTTTGAAAGTGAAAGGTTAGGAAATTATTCCTGGTTAATGAAGGCAAGATTCTTGTGAAMTCGCCTTCTTTCAAGAGCAAAGCTTTAAATAAACTCCGAGAGATTCATGATAAAAGAGCAGCAACTGGCAACATGGAAATAGGRTCTTCTGTCATTAAACTATTCGCTCTTAATTAGTTTTATTTGCAATATTGAGAGCTAATCTTCTCTCTCTATTAYATGAGCATGATGTCCAGGGTTTGGCATAGCAGAATATCTGAGGACATAATTTGATACTTTCTACCCAAGATTTCCAATAAATGCAGGATTTTTTKGATCAAATTATATAACACAACTTTCTGTAAGAAATATGGGCAAAATATGAGACCTGACTTTGATTTCTCCTAATTTTAAGATAACAAAAGAATTACAGCTAGATGACTAGAATTCATCTAGATGACTAGATGAAGCTCAGCAGTGCAGCTGAAGAAGTGGTGGATGATGGAATAATCACATCTGTCTTTCAATATCATGTAATTTTTAAAACAAAAAAAGTATTTATTTCTTTTTGGTTTCAACAAGGTGACATTTGATGATGTTCACTTTTCCAAGAGAGACTGATTTATGCATGTTTAATCTTCACTAATGATGACTGCGGGGCTGGAAATGAAAATAAGTTCTGTTAATAATATGTGTATATATTATTAACACCTTTGCTGATGAAGAGGGTTCTCTCTCTGGTAGACAAATGTGCAAGCAATTTGTGGAAGATCAAAATGACTCARGGGCTCACATCGAACCTTTGACTTACCAAAACGTAGAGGGCAGGAAGGACCTTAAAACTTCTCAGCTGATAACTGTCATTGAGGATTTGCGTAAAAGCTGTTAATAAATACAATAAACAGCCCAATCCCATACGGTTTATGGTGCTGTATGAAAAGCAAATGATGTGTACTGTTGTTGTTGCATCCTGGTTGTGTCTGGCTTCTCTGCCTGTGAGACAGACCCTAGGAAGGGTGCAGTCCTTGAATATTTGAAGAATTCAGTCTATGTGCTGATAGACAAAATTTATTGCAAATATTAATGTGTTTGATCTAATCAGTCTGCTCTTTTTGGTGTAATTTGCTCATCCAGGGAGATGGAATTCCCTCCTAGCTGTTACAGATTCAAGCATTTATGCAAAATCCTCCAGTCTKGAGATTTACTGTGGATTACCTACAAATATTTGAATATATTAGCRCGGTTCTTGAAATGCATCCCCATTATTTAAACTCGGAATAAATAACAAGCAACTTGAATGGCGGCACTGTAATTCCACCAAGGAGTCCTCCTGTCCTGAGAAAGCATGGAATTAAAGCGCTAAGTGGCCTAGGGCTTCAGCAGAACTCCACCTTGGAATTCCCACTTGGATTTCATGCCTCTTGAGTGTGTAAGGGACCCACGGCCACTGCAAGCTTCCCAGTTCCTTGCTTAGCTTGACAGCTGCCACTCTCCTTTTCCATCACCAGTCGCTCCAGCAGTGTCTGTAGCGGATGTCTCCTAGTGTCCCCTACCTAGTGGCTCCTCTGAGCACGGTCTGGTACCGATTCGCTACACGAGACGTAGGGGCTCTCCTGCTTCCGTGGCCGTGTCGTGAGCTGCTTCCACTTGCGTTGATTTATGGGGTTGTGCTGTCCTCCTTGCAGGTGATCRCAGGAGCTGGGCGGGTGGTGGGGATGAAGCAATGAACTGTGGATTGACTTCTCCTCCAAATCTTCTTCCTGAAGGGAAAGGAAGGCCAGGAGAGAGTAAATCCAACCTGGAGATTTGCTGTCTTCCCTCTGTGTTGGGAGAGATGGGTTCYTGTTGATCCCAAATGTGAAGCCCGAGCAGCTATTCCGTGGAATAGTCAATTATCTGTTTCATTGCACAAGCCAATATCTTTTCTCGAAAAGATGTATTAGACTCTTTAGCTATTCAGGTGATCCATCTGGCTGAGCATTCATAGATGCTCTTTAACTTGATTTATCAGGCCCAGAAGCTGTGTCCTTGGTGGCTTCTGTGACTGTACGGGGCCTGTCCTCCGAAACAGGGCTTGTGCTTTGGAGCCGTGTGTCTGATGACCTTCAGCGACCAGAGGAGACGAGGCTTTTACCGTAGAGCCTCTCAATCCGGATGCCTCATTTCACAGTCACGGGAAACCGCACTGTAAAGATGGGATTAAGAACTGCCGYTATGGATGAGGCCGAGGGGCCGGCGGTCGCTTCCAAGGAAGGCGCGAGAAAGCCGCGGCACGCCGATGGGCGATAAGGCTCGTGCTTTTCCTCTAGCAGCATCTGCCCCTAAATCCTAATGGAGTCTGGCTAAAGCCCCGCGGCACGAAATTGCATATCCCTTCTAAATCTCAGCCGTGTAGAAAATGCACGTTACGGCTCCGCTATTCACGTTATCCTCGTATTTGATTTCCACTGGGCATCAGCTTCCTGTGCGGTTAAAATGTGTCACCGTCTCCTCGTGGGGCAAGGCGCATCCCTCGTGTTGGGTTGAGCATCATGAACGGGACCAGGCACCAGCCCCTTGAGGAGGGGGACGCAGACCTGGACGGTGCTAAATCCCTATTGACGGAGCTCAAAGGGAGACCAAGGGGGAGTCCGGGAGAGGGGAGCAGGCTGTGTCCTCCCACGGCAGGAACATCACCTATAGCATCAGTAAACTGAAGCAATGGTGTAACGTTTTAATTGCAAAAAACTGCAGGCGAAATCCTAGGTAGTTTCTTCTGGGCTGTCATCCAGCATTACAGCACAAGTCCTTTAAGGGTAAATTATGAAGCTAAATGAAGCTTTGGTTCCCCCCATGCTGCTTGTTAAAAACGGAATTTGCCATTTGGCAATGATTTGTTTTTCTTTTATTTTAAAGCTAGGATTGCAGCAAAGTTTATGAGTGAATACGTTTTGGAGCAAGACAGTGGCTGGAGTTATATATATAATTTAATCCAAAACAGATTGTCTAGTCAAACACTGTTCATTAAATGAACTGTCTGCGAGCGTGATTTACAGTGCGGCGTGGTCATGTGAATGTCTGTGTGTATTTAATAACCGCGGAGTAATAGCTTATTGGCAGGAGTGGTAATTTGATTTTGGAGTTTTATCTTATTTTTGAATTTCTGGACCATGAAATCCTTCTCCCTGACACACTCCTTGCATTGGCCAATCTCCGGAGATTTGTGGGGAGAACAGCAACTTGCCTCCTTGCACAAGAGCCTGTGCCCAGCCCTGTGTTTTTTATTGCTAAGCCCCTGGTGCAGCTAGCTGCCCAGCTCCACATCAAATTTATAGGCTTAGCACCACAACACAAACTGGAGTAATAGACCAAAATATTGGTGATTAATGAGCTAAGACGTGCAGTTGTAGAGAAGGTAAAATCTTACAGCACTGCGTATGTGCAAAATTTTCAAGGATCATTTTCTGCATAATCTGTTGTGCTCTGTATTTAACTTTCTGAGCTCTTCTATTGATTTAAAGTCAAAACGCTCGTATTTAATGTCCTTAAGGAAGTATGTCGGTGATTCTTACTCCGCACAGGGACTTGAATGCTCCCCTGAATGTGGCTTGCAAGTCCAGCGGCTTAGCATCTGAATCGACCACACTGATATTGCACTCATATTTCCTGAAAGCAGGAATTAGGGAGGCGGTGTGCAGGCAGCCCGTATTGTCTGACAGAGCCTCAGGATTATTTCTAATTTTTCTTTTTATCRTCTTCCTTTGCCATAGCTGTCAAGAATTACATCTCCCAGCAAGTTCAGCTTYCACCTTCCTATCCTTTCTTTCCTTTTTGGTGGAAAAAATGCACTGCATGATTGAACAAAATATTTTGAGTACCAGCAGTCAAATGTAATTCCACGTTCTGAGTGATTCGGCARTGGTAAAGGCTTCAGAAAGGCTTCCAAGGACCCAAGAACAGCAAAGCCATTTTCTTACGTGACAACAGAGGCATCAACTGTCATCTCCTCACATCTATTACACGGGGTTTTTAATTCGCTTGTCATTATTTTAGTGTCTCTGCCTAGTGGAGCACCATTGTCCCCATAAATACGTGTCTGATTCAGCTAATTATTCATCCTGGATTACTGTTGAAATCCTTGCTTTAAGGCTAGCTCTACCGTTTAAATCATGCTGATTTAGGATTTTAATTATTTTAAATCATGTGTCAGTTGCTACCTTTAAATGCTTGATCCAATTACTTGCCCAGTATGGTTGGGCAGTGCAGATCTGACACAAAAATATTCTTCTATTTTCATGTTTTCAAGTGTTATGGGGTAGCAGTAGGGTTTCCTGTACCCCTGCAAGAGCAACACCCCAATGGAAGAGGTTCTAGTAAAACCTTTGGAAATATATGGATACCTTAGCAATGGATGACATTGAAATTTCTACTTCTGTTTGATATTTGTTACTAAGAAAGAAAACGGAACACTAAGAAAAACAAAAAGTGAGAGATTTTCAACAGGGTTTTAAGCAGTGACCAGTACTGAGGCTAGRTCTTAGAAAGATGTTGGAAATATTTCTGTTTATGGCTTTTGATAGACCTATGATGTTGAGCCTGAAAAGTTTGAAAGCTTTCTGAGTGACAGATAGTGCTGAATAATTGGGATTTTTCCTTGTGTTTTGACAATATGAAATATTTTCTYGTTGCTGTTCTGTTCAAATGTATTTCCATGCTTCAGTTCATATTTAAACGCTAATCCTCATTATGCATATTTGCAGCACATACTTATGTGTGATCTTGTCTTATCATTTAATGTGGTCAAAGTGACATTTCATCATTCCAAGCTGCAGTGTTTCAGCGTTATTATGGCAAATGTGGTGACTGTATGAAGTGAATTATTTCTCCGTTCTTATTTTACTAGAAAGGCTGAAGTACACAGGGAGTTCTTGCTCAGGTTGCCAGCATTTCCCATGCCCTGGTCCCCCTTGGAGCAGCTCTGATGTTTCGCATAAACAGCAGCAATGTCGTGGTAGAAGGTACTTGAGGAAGGTGTTTCCTTCCCTTGGAACCTGTGATGAGACCCCAACCTCCTTGATGTTGCCTATGGTGAGGCCAGCACCAACTGTGGAAGCCCCATTTCATATCCAAAGAGGTTTACTGGAAGAGATGAGGTGTTTAGAGCCAGGCCAGTGAATCCCATGGCCATCATTTAAATGCACAATTTTCTTCCTTGCTTTCTTCCTCTCAAAAAGGACCTTCATTAACACTTGTATGTGCTTTAGGAGACATTAATATTCACCTTCCATTCTCTTGACAAGGTGTCTGACTGCGATGACTGATCGTAGATCGTTAATGTAAACCCACGCACCTGGCAGACTGCCTCCTATRCCATATTCTTTGGTTACTGGAAAATTAGGCACAAAAGGGGGGAAAAAAGAAAAAAGTGACTGCTGGAATGGTAGGAAAAGCAATTTTGTGTGTGTGGCCCCTGCAAGAAGCACCTGCCTGGTGGCCTCCGTGTAACTAGCCAAAGATTTAAGAGATTTTCCTTGAGTTGTGTGTTTACTTCTAGTTAAAAGAGCCAGTAATGAGAGCTGAAGAGGTTGCTGAGTCTTAAGTTGCTCTCCGTGCACAGTCAGTTTTGTCAGTCTTAGCTTCTTTCTTTTATATATATGTGTATTCACATCTTATCTGTATTYGGCAACAGTATCTAGCAGGCCAGATATCTACAGGGTGCCGGTGTGCGAGTTATCTCTGAGAAAGGGAAGCAAACATTCAGAAATTTMGGTTTCTGAGGGCTGGGAAACGCGTTGCTTTGCTCTGCCTTGTGTGACTGTCAGCTGGTGTAGACGTGACATAGCTGAGGACATTAATATTGCAGGAGCTTTGAATGGGAGCAGCAAGTCCTGTCACGCACTGTCACAAACCCACATTCCTGGACCACGTGCTCCAAACGCGGTCTGTCCCTCCTGTGGAGGAGGAGGAGGAGGGGGAGGAGGAGAAGGCCAGCTGCACCTACTTAACCATGCCGTTTTGCCTGTTGATCTTGCCATTGCACTCACGTTGTTGTTCATAACTGTGCTCTGCTCCCATCCCTGCAGGGCTGTTGCACCTGCTTAGGCTCTTGGTGGCAAGATATAAGGAAACATAACATCCCATAACATCTCCCATAACATCCTCATAGGAAAGCTCCGGAAGTGTGGGCTGGAGGTACGGTCAGTGAGATGGATCGAGGACTGGCTGGATGGCAGACCCCAGAGGATGGTGACACTCCAGAGGGCTGTGCTGCCATCCAGAGGGACCTGGACAGGTTGGAGAGTTGGTCAGAGAGGAACATCATAAAGTTCAATGAGGACAAGTGCAGGGTCCTGCAGCTGGGCAGGAATAACCCCAGGCACCAGCACAGATTAGGGGCTGCCCTGCTGGTAAGCAGCTCCATGGAGAGGAATGTGGGAATCCTGGTTGACAASAAGTGAACCATGAGGCAGCAATGTGCCCTCWTGGCCAAGAAGGCCAATGGGCTCCTGGCTGTATCAGGAGGAGCAATGCCAGCAGGTTGAGGGAGGGAATCCTGCCCCTCTTGRGAGCTGGGGACCTCTCAAGGCTTCCCAGCCTTGTGCTGGCTCCCCAGTACAAAAGGAATGTGGAGGTTCTAGGTAGGGTCCAGCGATGAGCGACAAAGATATTTAAGGGATTGGAGTGTCTGTCTTATGAGGAGGAAAGACTGAGCAAGCTGGGCCTGTTTAGCTTGGAGAAGGGGAGATTGAGAGGGAGTCTGGTTAATATGTATGAATACCTGAGGGGTGACTGTAGGGAGGAGGGGGCCAAGYTCTYCTCAGTACTGACCAGTGATAGGACAAGGGGTAATGGGCACAAGTGAAACCCAGGCAGTTCCATSTCCATGTGAGGAAGCACTTCTTTMCTGTGAGGGTGGCGGAGCCCTGGAACTGRCTGCCCAGAGAGGCTGTGGAGTCTCCTTCTCTGGAGATCTTCCAACCTGCCTGATGCCACCCTGTGCTGTGTGCTCCRGGTGTCCCTGCCRGCACAGAGGGGCTGGACYGAGTGATCTCTARAGGTCCTTTTTAACCTTAACCATTCCGTGATTCTGTAAAAATCCAAATTCATCCTCCGCCCATCTCCATATCTCATCTCTTAAGGCTTCTCAAGGARCCTTATCTTAATGGAATTTCACCTTTCGATCCAAGTTGCACCTTGGCATCCTGTGCAGTACGTCGGTATGCACGTTGCAGCCCTGACTCGTCATGCCTTGCTATAAATAGCCCGCACCAAGAGTCCGCATTTCTGCGGAGATTTGTCTGTCAGCTCCTTACAACAGCAGCCCCTCACAGCGCGGAGACGCCGTGCTGGCCTCGTCAGCCCCGACAGCCTAATAGGGGTTATTTGATTTTCAATTTTTCATTATTGGGCTTGGCAGCCCCAATTGTCATGTTGAAAAATACAAACTGATCCTGACTCAAACAGGAGAGTGGGGAAAGGGCCTTTCCCTGTCGCAGGAATGCTACAGCTGCATGGGGAAGATGCTTCAGGGCATGAGCATGTTTAACATGCTGGGAAAGTGCACAGATCCCTGTTTTGAAGCTAGTTTCTTTTCATAAATGGGGTGGACTGATAGTGTATTGCTGTAGAAACCCCTATGCCCTCTGCACATTATGGAATCATAACGGTTGGAGAAGATCATCAAGATCATCAAGTTCAACCATAAACCCAACACCACCTCACCTGCTCACCCACCTCCCTCGGTGCCTCATCTGCACGTTTCTTGAACACCGCGGGGATAGTGACTCCACCGCCTCCCTGGGCAGCCTGTTCCAATGTTTCACCACTCTTTCTGTATAGAAATTTTCCTAATACTTAACCTGACCCTCCCCTGGTGCAACTTAGGGCCATTTTCTCTTGTTCTAGATGAGGGAGGGTGTTGGAAACACAGCACCAACCACGGCCTTATTGGCCCCTGGGACATCACCTGTAGTAACATCATCACACGATGCTGCATGCGCCTGGAGAAATTGCTGTTTGGGGGACGTGACATTGTAACAAGGCAGCTGGTATGGGCTGTGCGAGAGGTGAGCCACTCGCTAAACATTTCAGATTTATTTCAGATTTGTTGCTGGCAAAAATAAATAAATAAAAATTAAAAAAATGCAATCTGAGGGTTGGAAACACCAAGGCCGATACATTGTCTGTCATGTGAAAAGGCATCTCTTTGTACCAAGGAGGCTGTCTTGGTATGTAACCTGACAGAGAAATGACAATGTTTTACCGCAAAGTAATCAGTCAAAATCAGCTTTATAGCTTTAGAGGCCCTTTCCAAGACCTACGCTCTCTATTTAGAGAGAGAAATAAAACGTTGGAGAAGATGCTGGCCATCATTTCACTTAGGTGCCCTGTGTATATGGATGGGCTTTCTAGGTGCCCAGGTCCTGTCAAGAAAGGAGTTGAAGATATTTGATGAAGCTGAGCCTGAAATTGGACAAGGAAATATAGCATAAATGGAGGTATCCTGTATTTTCAATCGTACAGATGAATTGCTTAAGAGGAAGCAGCAGGACAGGTCTTCTGGACCTTTGTATAGCTCAGCAAGGCCATGAGGGCTCTGCACCTGAGGACCTTGAGCCACTCTCCAAACCCAATCCTCGTGGCTTTAAATTTAAGGGCTCTTGAGCACATGTAAATGTAAATGGCTGCATGAGTCTCTTGAGAAAACAGTCTTGCCTTGACTTACACTCACGAAGTATGAAGACTGACCCTTAAAGACCACAGATTACAGGGAAAATGGCTTGAATGGGCACCGCAGCCCTGGTGCTCGCAGGTTGTCCTCACCCATGGATGGCTGAGTCCCAAAGCTTAGGAATGGAAAATTTCTTTGTTTCCTTCAGACCCTGGCACAGCAGCTGTAGGGATTAATTGAACTCATGAAATCTATTGATTTTCTGTGGCGGTTATTGAAAACAAAGAGCACTTCTGCACCCTGTGCAAGGGTGCGAGGCATGGCTCTCACTAACCTGTGGTATCCTGGTCCCCAAACASGGGGGAATCAGCAGGGAAATGCTGTGTGCCCCGTCAAGCAATTGGTATTGCCTGCATTAATTTTCATTTCTAAGCACACTGTATATTTGTATAAAACCCAAATTGTACTTGAAAACCCCAGCAAAATCCAAAGGCAGCAACGTAATGTTTTACATCTGAGGTTATCTGCCTTCAAACGTTTTGCTGATGTGCGTTGTCATCTGCCTCKTGGTGGTGGTGGTTGTATCTTATGTATCGCTTTGAGGCACTCTTTATTTYGGTAATGAGGTTATGGACTATCTCRTCTCTGCCAAACAATATGAGTATATAAATCTCATGGCCTCTTCTTTATAGCATAACAATTTGTAGTCTTTTATTTGTCRTGCATTTGATGATGTATAATGAGCAAATTCCTTTCTGTCTTCTACGTTAACTAACAGAGATTTTAAAGCATAAATATTAGATTTGATTTCCAAGATCATCGTGAATACTGTTTTTTGTTGTTTTGTTTTTGGGTTTTTTTGCTATTTATAAGATATTAGATCTGATTTTGCTAGGTAACTTAGCTAAACAGTTGAAAGTGCTTTGTGAATGAGGAGTACAAAATAGCTGATTATATGATTGGAACGTAATTAACTTTTTAGAAAACACTTTGCTAGAAGGTACCTGTTGGACACCATGAAGAAATGGTGCCACAGTCAGCTCGTATGTTGAATGAAAAAATAAACAGTCAGACAGAAGTCTGTTTAAAATTTTCCAGCTTCTATTTCTATTGACCTAGGTCAAAAAGTGCCATTTCATTTCATTTAATTAAATGCAAAGCAGAAGCAAATGCGTGTGTRTTTATGAAGATTGAAGGCATTTCTCTTTGTAGGTCTCCAAAGACGGCTCCTAGTGCCGGCTTATAACTCATTATCCGTCTCGGGAAGGGGGCATATACAGAGGCTTCAAGGCTTTACTGACGTTTCCCTGCTCCTGAAGGGATGGGGTTTTGTGTGTGTGTTTGTGTGTGCCTGCTTTGGAGGCAACATCAGCTGTTCAGGAGTGCTGTAATTGGGGTCTGTTTTTAAGCATCCTCTCTTTCAAGTCATGGGAACATATGGAGCCTCTGCCATGGCACTGGTGCYGTTGCCCATTCCATGTGCTGCCCCTTTTCAAGCCTGGCAGGTCRTGTTGTGGTTGAGGAACATGACAGTGATGCATGGTTGTCTTGATTAGATGGATACTGGAGAGGCAAAGGCTTAATGAGGTGCTCTGGTGGGTAATCATCATCACTAATGGGTACTTGCTCAGTGTGCCTTATTCAACTAAGATCTACTGYGTCCGGTGCTCCCCAGCTCTGAGCAATATTTGCAACGTTGCATAGTTTGTTGACCAGCTGAATGAGCTTTTGGTTAAAACTCATCATAATAAACCTTTAAAAATAGTGCTTACTTCTGAAGAGAGTCTGAGTCTTTCTGTACAGAGAGCTGCTTTCTGCAGCTTTGTGGGCTGAATGTGGGAATTTTTCTTTTTTCGGAACATCATGATGACCATGTGGTGCTTAACTAAGCCTGCATGAGGCTGGAAGAGATTCAGATGTGGGGCCAAGGAACAGTAGGGATAGGACTGGGGAGAGCTTTTGGAGGAAGGGCAATGTTTGTCATGTCTCAGCACCTTTGAGGAAGGATGGATGCAGCCAAGGCCAAATCCTGCACGACCACASGGCTGAGGGAGGTTGATCTCAGAGTTGTCCTCTTGGTGTTGGGCCTCAATGAGCTTTCTGTGCTTGCTCCTTGTAGTTTGGCTCCTCAGTTGCAAGCCCCTGGTTTGTAGGGTCTCCATGACAAATGACACGGCAATATAATGAACTTGCAGGCTCCAAGGATAACTCAGGGATGAGCCTGACGTTTTGGTGTCCCTCACCTCTCCCAGGCAGCCTGGGCATGGTTTGGATGGTGGCTCTGMAGAAGATTTCAGCCAATGCTTCTTTTGCAACATTGAGTTTGTTACAGAAAACACTAGGGCTGGTTCAGGTTTAATCACCATTAAATTAAGGCAGCAGCTACAACTTTAAGTTGTGGTTTCTGAAYGAAAGGAGAGCAGATGTTAAATTTAATGATCTGAAGGAAACACTCAAGGCTAGACGTGTAGAACTCGTGCTTAAGCTAGAGCCCCAGGGTTTGTAAAGCCAGAAGGGACCAGCGTAACCATCTCCTCTAACGTTGTGCATTGCCATGCTGGAAGGCTGCCCTGAGTTGACTCTGCTGAACTGCCGTGTATGGCTCAGAAAACACCCTGTTTTGAAACACCAGTTTCAGTGCTGAAGAACATAACTCTTGATAAGTCACTTCCAGTTGTTAATTACTTTGTTTTTTCAAAGCTAGCCTCTCATTTCAAGTCAGAATTTGCCTCGGTTAGTTCCAGCTATTGGATGCTTCTATAGGATCCCTGTTTGTTTCCTAAGACTTCCACTGCTGAGCTTTGGTGCCCGTGTAGGYATTAACAAGCAGGGATAACTCATGCCCTCTCCTTTCTGGTGAAGTCAATGCACTGAGCTCCATCCTCCTTGCACTTAACTCATAGTTACTCTTCCTTTAGTCATCCTTGTGGCTGGTTTCATGACAGACCCATCATGAGAACCAGTGCAAACCAACACTGAAAGGTCACCTCTGTCTTCCTGGGTCACCTTATTCTAATAACTTGCACAGGGCCCGTGTTAGCCCCTTTGCTACAGCGGCARCTCCTGGCTGTGATTCCCACAGCTTTGGTTTTCAGTCCCTGCCTCCCAGAACAGACATCTCCAAMCTGTAAAAGTCGCCTTTGTTCTTTGTTCCTAGGATTCAGTTGAGCCTAAATCCTAATTAGGATTTAGGACTTATTCGATAGCTGTACTGTGAGGCACGTAATGTTTGCTTATGTTGATCTTATCAGGTTGCTTCAAATCGATACCTTCTCCTCTTCATTATTTACCATTCTCTCAATCTTTGTCACTCATTTGACATTTTTATCAAATAATGTTGTCCTATTTTCCTCTAGCTTGTTGATAAAAATGTTATATAGCTTGGGGTCAATTGGAGCGGGTCCTTGCAGGATCTCGTTAGAAATGCRACACTGCGATTCCTGAGCAGAGTCATTGAAATGCAGCAAAATCAAGTGAATTGATCAGGAAACTGATACAGGAAACACCGACAATTAGGCAACTGCCACATTATACCGTGCTSTGGTGATAGATTGCAGTGGCAAAGCTCTTGATGCTATTTGCTTTTAAAAGTATTTTGACTATCTCAATCAAGAAACGAGCCTCCTCCTATAACCTGGATGGTCTGGTCTATGAACTTTCTAAGGCATTTTTTCCTGCTGGAAGCAGCTTCCAAGCTGACATGGCTATGGGTTTTAAAAGGTYGTGGGTTTGAATTTCTTTTCTTCCTGGGCTAGCTTCTTTTCCTCCAGGAACTAGTGTGTATCAGCAAAGCTAATATGCAGGGTTTTGTCAACCCTTTGCATTTAGATCAGAGACTTGGCCTATTTTAGACATGTAGATTAAGGGTTGTTATTTTTTCACGCCCTGTAATATCAAGGAAAACCCTCCCAACAAAGCTCTGTTACCTCAAGACTAATGAGGTTGCAAAATGCTATTCATAAAATCAGAATAACAGCATTCCTTTGCATAACAAGGTTGCTTGAGTACCTGGGTATATCCAGGGCCTGCGTGGTCTAACATTGGGTGCTAGAGATAGAACAAAAATTAATTTATTAATGCTAAGGACAAGTGTCTACATTGTGCAGGATTATAATTAAAACCAAAGGTTTTCCACCTATATCTTGCTATGTAAACAGAGAGGARAACTGATATGGTTCATTTTATACAGTGAATAATATAGCACCAATTATTGGTGAAATCTTTATTTGTCTTTCCATCTAGTTATCTGCTATGGTTTCTTTTGAATGTTCTCATTTGTTTAATTAAATTACATATGGTCTTCTCAGAGTCCTTTCTGTCCCTGCTTGTTGTGGACATTTATTAATAGTGTCACTTGGCTGATAGTCTGTTAATTTTAATCTCCTCTGAATTTGATTATCTTTATCTATTTACACTTCAGAGACTTTCCCCTGAATTCAACAGGACCTGCTCTTTCTTCCCACTGTTATGCAAGGCGAGTTGTCATGTGCGCTCTGTGTAGGTGCTTTAATAGCACTAATTAATCAAGAAGCACTGCAACAGTGGAAGGAAAATACTACGGCGGAGTGAAGCCAATTTCTGTGCAGAGTATCATGACATACCCACGGCGCGAGGCTGAAGGGGCAGCCCTTCCTCTCATCCCACTGAGCAAAGTCAGTGTATTGTAGGAATAAGACAAGTTAAAACTGGGGAAAATGGGGGGAAAAAAAGGCATTTTGGTGGTTGCTTTTTGGCAGCGGTGCTTAGTGCCGTTGGTTAGATTGGGTTTTGGAGCGCTCTTCTCTGGAGCTTTAGCTTTTTGAACTCAGTCCGTGTAGTTCRGTGTAACAGCCTTATGTCAGTGTTTTAATGAAGCTCATCTTTCTCTTGGCTTGAGTTTTTCAGCTTTTTCAGCTCTTTAGTGCTCATGGTTATAGAAGAAAATGTGAACTTCAGATCCTCAAAAACAAAAACGGAATCAAATTGCAATCAAAATACTCCAGTGCATTGACTTATTATGCCACGATTGTAGGTCATTTTCAGAAATGATGTCTCCTACTTTTAGTACATGTGATGTGGAGAGTGGATTGAAGGCAGGACGTGCTGACTGGGAGAGGACCCCACCAGGTAGCCTTGCTCGAGCAGAGGGTTTGACGATCTCCAGAGATCCCTTCCAACCTCAGCCATCCTGTGGGATTCTGTGATCTGCCTGGGAAAATTAAATGCCTGATTCTTAGCCCTGGATTCCTCTGTAGAGTCTGGGAGTGTAAAAAGCTTCTACCTAAAGTGTTACTGTCCAATTAATAAATGTAGGAATTTCCTTGTGTTGCACCAGTGAACACAGTGAGAAGAAAATGGTTCTCCATCTATTCAGAGTGATAATGKCTAATTAATAGGAGGCAATGCTGCCAATCGCCTGCTTTCTAGCTTGCAGTGAAGTGTGGGGCAAGACTCACCCACAGTCACCTTTCCTCACTTCATCTAATGAGGGTSAAGTTCTCCTGCCATGCATATTTTCCAGTTTAACTTGTGATGTTCAGTAGATTGCTCTGCATTACTCTAATGCCTGATAAATGTGTATTTTGCTGCAGCATGAGGGTTGCCATGCTGAGCCTGGGGTTGGGGCTTGCTTGCGCTGTCATGGGAGCAGATGAGCTCCCTGGATGGCTGGGAGCACCCAAGTGCACTTGGCTTGGCCAACACCTGACCCTCATCTCCAAGGCTCCAGCTGCTCTTCTCATGGTTGTTCAAGCTTGATAAATATTTGAGATTTGCTGTTTATTTTGCTCTGTGTTCTGTTTTCATGTGGACACTTCATAATAAACATACCATGTTGAGTGATATAACATCTGTTTGGATTATCTGCAATATCTGATTGTGCCTTGGGCAGTGCCCTGTTAGTCTTCTAAAATTAATTTGAAACGAGTTCTGATTGCAAGACAGATGAACTGAGATTTGTTAGTGACTTCTTGGCTTCTGCTCAAGTGGTGGAGCCCAGGTGATGCTGGTTTCCATCACAGGGAGCAAAGCCTGGTTAGTGGTTGTGGTGCTTTCTTGCAGCAATGGTGTGCGTGGAGTTACCAAAGGTTTAATGGAGCTGTGAGCAGAGKATGAGCCATGAGCCTAGGAATTTTAGCCAGACCATTGCCTGGTGAGGTTAGGGAGGGAGACAAGTAAGCAAGTATTGCTCTCTTATAATGTAAGCTGTTTCAAAGGCACTTGAGCCTTGGGCTCCTTTTTAACTCCKTTGAGTTGTGAAAAGCTTAATCAAGCCCCTCAGAGGGCAGCTCATACGTCTTCAGTCTGGAGTGTTTCTGAATTGCTTACCTTCGCTAGAGATGGAGATCCATAAAGATCCATAATGCTAACAAGGAACACGGTACAGCCCTCCCCTTCCTCCCTCCGCAGAGTCCACGGACGAGCGGTTTCCACGGTCCCGAGGAGGAGGAGGCTGCCTCGGCTCGGCACCRTTGGGTTGTTGGTCTCGAGGGAGCTGTTGGGCACACGGGCATTTTCCATTATTGCCTGGCKAGTGTTAAATTTGATTTGCTCTCCYAGCCAGTTCTTGCTACAGAAACTAATCACGCTCTGATTTATTTCCTCTTTTTTTGGTTGCACAACCATTTAGAAAGAACACAGGGTTTGATGTGTTCTGCTTCAGAGTGGCACAGCTCTGCTGAAAGCTAGAGTCATTTACACTACCTTGTTCCTCTATCTCTTCGGTTTACYTAAGCACAGCAAGAAAAAATACTGCTGCACCATCTGCAGTTATGGGAAATAGAAGTTATATTTAAATAAAGATACACCTTATGCATTGATTTTTTTTTGAACATTGTATAAAAATGAATACATTGTAGATGGAAAAAAATGTGGTTTTTATTTCTTGATATGCCAAGTAACGTGCTTTATTACAACATAAGTTCTATTTTATTCCCTTAACTTTTCCCTCCAACTGCATCTCTGGTTCCCTTGCTGACCCAGGGGTTTCATTCCTTTCATCCCGCTGCTTATCCTGGTTCTTGCGCTTATTTTTCCATCTGCAGTGGGTTTGTTGCACATACATGGCCAATCCTCGTGAGCAGGAGCTTGCTGTTGGAACTTCATGAAGATGAGGGTCCTGAATTCACTTTGCTCAACCCCTAACGCGRGTCACTCTTGTTCTGAAGGTCACAGTAGAGAAGAGGGGGTAAAGGCAGAGCCAAGCCATGCAACGATGGCATCATTAACACAGGCAGCCTGCAGTAACTGATGGGCTGGCGAGAGAGGAGCTATTTTGGGTCACTGATCCCTATAGATTTATTGGCAGGCTCGGCGTGCTCCTTGCTTGCGGCGGGACTCGGCGCGACGCGTCTGAACGAGCCGGGCCARCGCCAACCCGCGCGCCGGTGTTGCGGGCGCGAGGACCTGCCTCCCACACATCTCCTCTGTGTCAAACCAGAAGTGACAGGAACTATTATTTTTGACGCGGAAGGGAAGTAATCAAATATTTAGGTCTTTTGTTTTCATTAGCAAGAACAGGAGAGGAAAAAAATAGATACAGGAATATTCCCTTTGATTTGCTTGGAGAGCAAGCGAGGCAGAGCTATTCATTCTTCTTCATTTTCTCTAAAGGATGGAAATGGAGACGGGCGCCGGGCGCCCCAACGTGCTGCGATTGGCACTGCTAGAAACGTTGGCTCCATCAGCTTCCAGTGTCCACACCAAGCACTCTGTCTCGCTTTTATTTTTACGAATGGTTTTTCCGCAGAAATAAGTGCTTATGTGCTAGTTTTTCACCTCTAAAAAGATGTGAACTGAGTGTTGGTGTGTATAGACAATGGATGGGAAACAGGGCTTGTTCCAGAGGTATTTTTATTACTGAATTTGGAGAATTTGAGGTGAAAGTGCCTTTATACTAACTGAAGAGTGACATTTTCTTAATATCCAGGAGAACCCCATGATTTGTGTGGGGTGATGGACCAGCAGGCAGTGGCAAAGCCAGGAGAATAACCCCGGTATCCTGAGACACGATAAAACAGTTGGATTCTTCATAGCAGTGTTGACTATAATATAAGAATTTATCTGGGGCCTGTTGGGACCTCAGCACAGCGATATGGCATTTGCGTGGATCCTAAAGGAGGCTGAGTGTGTTCACTGGAGAGTCTGGAACCCTTTTCCTGCCCCATTCCATTTTGAATCCCTTTCTGACCAGAGAAATCCTCCTCTTGATGCCARTGGGGCAAGATTAATCTAGGTTGTTCTTTCTGAAGGTGAAAACTATTGAAAATTGCCTTAAGGAAATTATGTAGTATACTCAGGTTTTGTTTTTTAAAGTGAGGGGTGGCTTAAGGGCTTGAAATTTCAAATATATCAGACAATTTCTTGTCTTCACAGGAAGAAAATTGTGTATACACTAATTATTTTCTTACTCATTGGTTGCATGAGAACTGAGCAATGCTAAAACACTGATGGATTTTCATTCTGCAAGACTTCCTGGACAATTTCTTAGGAACAGAAAATTCMCTAGTTTGAAAGTTGTGGAACTAGGGGATGAAAATCTAAATATAAAAGGAATTTAAGACTCAGGTAGCAGTTGCAGAGGGCAGATTTTCCTTATGCTGCTTTGGAAGATTGCCAAGGTTGAGACCGGCCTTCCTAAAGGAAGGAGCAAATTTTGGGGCTGAGGGAGTTCCTGGGATGAGAACTGCTCCCATTTAAACCTTGGGCTTGTGCATGTGGCCATGGAAGGCAGTTTCTAGCAGATTGGAGGCTTTTTGATCTGTATCAGCACTCCAACTTCCACCTGGAAACAAATCGAATTCATTGCGTGAATGACCAGAACAGCCCAAGATTGGTTTGGAAAGGCTCGGCTATTTAGTGGGAGTTTTCAATCTAGTATTCATTGGAAAGGGTGGGAGAAACATTGGAATAAATGTATTTTAAATGCCGGCCGCTGATGTCATTTTCTGATAAGCTGACCTTGGTGCTGGGAAATGATGGAAGCCTGGCAGCCCTCTGCTTTCTCTTAGCACCCAGAGCACGATGCTGCGTTTGCAGTGTGCTGGACAGCAAAGGTGATGAAGAGTATTTTTTTTGGAGAAAAAAAAAAAAAAAAAAAAAAAAAGTCTTCAATACCCTTGCCTGAAAAAAGAAAAAGAAAAAAAGCCCCAAACCTGCACTGTCTCCTTTGAGGAGAAGGTCTGAGGGATCCAGCCTGGGCTGCATCTTCACGGACCTCGGTGATGCTGGGCCCTGAACACGAAGCTGCCAGCGGTTCGTGTCTCTTGATGGGCAGGATCCCCCACCTCTGCCCAGGTCCCTGCCTGGTGGGGCCAGCAGTCCCTATAGTCTGCTCTAAAGTCAGGAARAAAACACGTGGCCAACTCCACTGCTGGGAGAGGAGCCGGAGCAAGGACATCGGGAAAGGGAGTGAGGATGAACTTAGTGCTAAATCGACAGCACTTCATTTATTTATTTATTATTATGTTATTTTTTTACCCCCCCATCCCTCTTTCCTCTTCTTCCAATGTCATGGTGGGATTTCTGCGCATCTCAGGAAGCCCTGAAGCCCCAATCATTCGTTTCACCACCTGCCCCTCCTTAGCCATAGGTTAGAGGTCACTTTTCTGGCCTGCAAGAATGAATTCTGGCTGCTCACTGAATCTGGCTTTTTACTAAAAAAGCAGTTGTTGGTCACATCACTTCTTTCTGGCTCCCAGTTGTCTCTCCCTTGCAAAAGATGAGGGTAGAATCCTGCCGTATGTGAATTTATCGGTGAATAGGCCGAGATCTCACCTCACATGTTTGGTGAAAGACCTTTTGCAACCCGTACAGGATGAACTGCCCCTGACCAAGAGCTGGGAAGCATTTGGACCACAGCCAGGTGGGGAAACGAGGTTGTTAGTGGCAYGATTTTAATCGTGACAGACAATTAGCAAAGCTTAATTATATTGAGGGAGAAAATCGGAGCAAGTGGCAGTAATGAATTCCCCTAGTAAATCTCCTGTGCTTCAAAATAAAACTAGCTGACCTATAAACACAATGAAATCAGAGGAGGTGTTTGCCGTGCAGCTTAGCTGTGTTCCTCTCCGATTGCTCTTCGAGTGCAGCGTTTGCAATGAGTCTCCCCTTAAATATCTTTATCTTGTGCAATAATAATCCCAGGAAGTGGGTTGCGTTTTAGCCGTTCAGATGACATCCGCAGTCAATAGAAGAGGCATTTCGTTCTTCCCGTAGCTGWACTTGGTAGCATTAGAAGTTAATAGGATTATAGAGTCAAGGATTTTAAAAATACTGCCGTTAGCTAAAATAAATGTTATTTAGAAGTTAACAAGCGGGTTATCTTTTAATATTGTGGAAGTCTTGAATGCTTCTGRAGGAATTTCTGCCTAAAATAAAAACACCAAATTGAATAGTAACCTTCCAGTGTCGTCTTTGGGTTGGTAGTGTATAGATCTGGTACTTGGTGGTGGAGAGTATCTGGGTTGAATCAAGGGTGCTGTCTAAATCACTAAGGCTTTTAACAGTGCCATAATAATGGAGATTATAAAGCAAAGATGCTTCTGGGCGRAGCAAAGGAAACCCTCRTGGGTAGTTTTATGTTGCACATTGTAAATAAGCTGGGCTTTGTGGAGGTGCGAGGGSTCCCTCCTGCTCCCGCTGCCCTTCCTAACATGCATCCTGGTTCCAACTGTCAAATTGCCCTTCCCAAATGGAAGGGGAAAACTAGCCGCTTCCTAAAGCTGATGGCCCACCTGGAATAATTCCTGTCTCTTCTTGCTCTTGCTGGGCTGCAGTAGTGAGCGAGGCCWGAGAACAGGAGGCGTGAACAGCGACAAACACCTTTGTGCCTGTGCAAAAACCACTTCACATCGGAAAGGAAAATATTTTAGCGTTTCAAATCRTTAATGCTCCAGGGTCAAACACAGTACTTTGCTTTAGGAAGTGAAATGAAGCTGTTTGATGGAGTACTTTATCAATTGTTTTTAGCAGTTTGATCTTACACTTCCATTAATGCTGTGGTTTCCCAGGGATTCAAGGTGATGACACTGGAATTGCTAYGTGCAAAGTCACTAATAGCAGAGAAGATGTAAAAATTCATTACCGGTGCTGAGTTGTAGAGCGTAGGGAAGTCAGTGTAGTTCCATGTGGCTCGTGTGTGTGTTGGCTGGAGGTGCTTAAGCCTTTGTTCTGTGTGGAGGTCAGATGTGTGTTCTGATCCTGTGCACCATGGACTGGAAGCAAACCTGGTACATGCAGGGAATTATTACTGGTATTTTCCATTTGGAGTGAAGGATGTGGAGAAAATGAGCAAAATCCTGGTTTTGCTATTTGCATAGGGCAAAATCACAGTGCCAGCAGTGAGGACTGAGTATCTGAAAGTGAAATGTAGGCTGAAATTATGGAAGCAGCAGAAGGGAAACCACATAGAGCTCTGGAGATCCTCCTTTGCAGAGCTGTTAGGGCTTCACTGCCTTCTGTGCAGCTAAGCCACTGTTTCACCAGCTGAGCAATTACACGTTGGGGTACAGTGAAAGCACCAGATAGCTGGGAGAGCACCTAATAAAGTCGTCATTTGCTCTGGTTGCTGAATTTAGTCCGTCTGAATTAAATTGCTGTAGAGGCGCCAATAGGCATCTCTTCCTTTATTAAGTTTTCCTCCTGGTATAGAGCCATATTATGTAATTGCTGGAGCACATTCGCTTCCTGGGAAGTGTGCAGCCCGCTCCTGCCGTGGTGCAATTGGTGACATGCGTTTTTCCTCGCCGGCTCCAACGATTTGAGCAATTGAAAACAAACTCTTTGCTTATCCCGTGATTCATCTGCTCGACTGGTGCATCTGCGGTARAGTGTCTGCCTCCAGCTGACTTTGAGGAGTCGGGAAAATTTGCAATCAACACAGCATGGCTTCTGAGAATAAGCMAAGGAGAATATGTATATATATATTTAGAACAAATACGTTAAATTTTGGTGACTTTTTTTCTTTGTGAYGTCCTTGCACTTTCAAGCTTTGGCCATCACACCTGCAAAGCAGTCCCTGTTTGCACGACCTGTACCGGCAGCCGCAGGCTCGGGGCAGGGAAGTGCTCTATAATGCTTAATATCCTGAAAAATGAAGTCTCYGCGTCTTCAAACTCGCTGCTAATTTTGAATGCCTAATTGACCTTTTCCACTGCTGCTTGTCTAGCACATGGGGTGACACACTCTGCCTATGGGGGTTAACAAGCACCYCTGCCTGCCTGGGCTTCCTCTCGCTGCTAAGCAGTCCCCGTGTGTGGCATGAACCCTGCAGCCGCCCCAATAACCTCAGGCCAACCCCAGCTCCTTGGGTTGCCTCCCGTGGGGTCACTCGTGTCACCCACGTCGCTCCTGCAAGGTGTAAAAGGAGAAGCCCCGAACCTGCTTCGCTTATTTTTAGCATATTCCCAGCGTGACTGATCAGCAGAGCACTCCGAGGTAATGACTTCGGCGTGTTTGATGATTGTTCATTTTGAAAGATGTCATTTTAAGAATGTCTGGAAGTTTCAGCGCTGCCCTGTGGGAGATCTGTTCCATGCCAAAATGTCATTTCAGATTCCCAACTACATCCTCCCTTGTACTTTGGCTTTATAAATGTTTCACAGCACCTGCATTTTTTATCATTGCACTTYTATGTGACCTATGAGTTCCTAACTAACCTGCACTGCTCGTCTGAGGGAAGTAAGTAATTTTTTTTTTTAAGGGCCTTTTCCTCTGTCAGGAGATAAAACCACCCAATTATTTCTTCCCTCTGCATCGATATTTGTATTAATATATTAACAAATGACATGTTTATAGTGCCATTCGTGAGGCCAGGTTAAAATTAAAGCAAATGTGCCCTGGAAAGTGAACGCTTGCTTTGTTTCCTAATAGTTTCAAGCTGATAGAATTAGGCCTTATTGCTTCGACATCAGATAAATCTTAGGGAATTTTCAGTGAGTCATCGAGCATGACGTTTGGACTCGAATTAGACATGAGATGCTGCCCGGTTGCTTTGCTGGTGACTCTAGCACTGTGTGCGTAGAGCTGGCCTAAAAATACACCGAGCTTGGGCTGGCCTTGGCGTCCCGCGTGTGCCGGCGGCATCTGCAAGCCAAGGGCTCCTGGTCAACGGGAGGACCCCCCAGGGCTGGCGTTTTGCTCGTCCCTTTTCATCTCTTCTGGTGAAAACCCTTCAGCTTTGTCGGCACAAACAGTCTTTGAGCCAGCTGGGAGGGGAGAGGGAGACTAAACACTTGCACTTGGATTAGGGAGGGCATGAACTTCTATCTGGATTTCTCTTATTTCAGGCTCTTTCATGAATTTTGATCAGGCGTTTCATCCCTGGTTTATGAAGTCTTTGAAAAAAATCTGCGTTAGACCAGTTTCTCCAACGCCCCACAAATGCTCTTTTTAATGAGTCTGTGTTTTTCTAATGAAAAATAGTYGTGTTCCTTATTTAAGCCTCAGAATTTTGGGCTGTGCTGCATGTTGCACAACCCGGGGGCAAAGAAGAACGTGAGGGGAATGTGCCCTCTGTCGTGCCGCTTCCAGAGACCGTAAACCTGGAAATTCTGATTTTTCCGGGCATCTGTACTACACATCTGGAAACCTTTCCTCCTCCTGCCATTTTTCGTTCTTACCTTCCCCATCCACTAATAACCTTGCAGGGATTTATTGGTCCCCAGGGTCCTRTGGGGGATTTTCCCTTAGCTCCTGACTTGTGCATGCGGCAGGATGAGATGGTCGGAGGGTTGTGCCGTGTCTTAGAGCTGCAGAGTGGTGATGGGCCGGGCCAGATCCCCACCTCCCTGCACGCTGGGGGGCTCTGCAGGGGACACTTGGGTTCCTGTGCTATGGGGAAGCGCTGCCGGCTCCAGCTCTGAAGTTACGGTTGTTTTTAAGCAGTAAATAGGGTCCTGTAGAGGAATAGACAGTGTTTTTTTACTGTATAGATGTCACTTCCGTGATGCTGTAARGGAAATGAAGTACTGTAACATGATCTTTTCCAGGCCTGCGAGGTGGGGAATGCCACAGGAATTGGGGAGCCCTCCCCAGCAGCCCAACAGCCAATATGGGAATTGCTTCATGGCATGCGGGGCTCCCGGCTCTGCTTCCAGCTGCAGCAACCTGCCGGGTGCTACTGGCACGTGGGGAGGCAAAATCTAGTCGCCCTATATAGCCTTTTATGGGGGAAAAGGTATTTTTATACAGTAACCAAAGTATGCAGTGGGACAAACTCATAGTGGACCTTTGGGTCCTGCAGTAACCTACGCAGCTCCTGTTCTTCTCATAGGYTGTGACTGTGTGTTCCTGCTTTATAAAAAAGAGAAATAATCTGAACTTTCTCCTTGATGCTAGCAACTAGCGAGCAGGTGCTTTGGTGGAGAAAGTCACGCCAGGCTCCCTGCCTTTGATTTTGTACCACTCTTCAGAGAGTGTGAGTTACATTTGCACATACTCATGCTTTTTAAGGGGAATGCATTATCTAAAGTGATGATTTAGATATGAAAATAGGTAATAATTGCACCACTGTGGATAAGACTTGACACAGTTGCTTCATTCAAAGAAAATGGAGAGCTACTGTAGCCAACACTATCACAAAGGAATCTTCTTTTTCCTTGATCGTTTAATAGAGACCTATGTGAATGATCTATATTATTGAAACGTAAACACACTTAGTGAGCTATTACTCAAACGGCTTTACAGCCCTTAACCTTGTGACTTTAGAGAATCCTTTAAGCACGTCCCGATCCCGGGCTTTATGAAGCCCGGCTCCCCACGCYGCAAGGGGCAGGGCAGAAAGCCAGCGGCGATGGTGCCCACTAAGAGCTCAGATGGAAAGGCTGCCAAAGCAATAGAGGGCGATTCTCTTTCCTTGCAACTTCAGGAGAAATGCACATTTTATTTTCAAATGGGAGGGGTGTTGGCAAGCTTCAGGAGAATAAATCACTGAAACTGCCGCAGAACTGTCTTTCCGGAAAGAATATATATATATTTTTTAATTATGGTTACAGGATAAAATAATACAAACAGGGAAACAGTCTGATCAGATTGGGCCCAATCTTGCAGAGTTGATGATGTTGGGAGATGCCCAATGGGAACTCATTTTCCTGTAGTGTAAGTTATGTTTATTGTGCATTAGCCCCATGCTGTACTGTGTACCTCATATATTTTGCTTTATGGGACAAATCAGATAACAGTTTAAGGCTGAGTGGTAGCTGACTATATATATTCCTGGCTAGTTAAACTGCTGGTTGTCAATGGGCATCTTTCATGTGAGAGGCAATTTCAAGGGGATGAGATTCTATCTAACAGAAGTACCTCAACTACATTTTTATACTTACTCCCGTGCTGTATTTATTTCGTAGCTATCTATGCAGGTGATAAATGTACATGATACTATTATTGAAAATCCCTGCGCCGTGTGATTCTTCTTGGCTCAAAGATGGGTTTCAAACGATACTCACACWCATTTCTTGTAAAAACTCCTCTGTCTGTTCTGTCACATCGTATTTCTGTAAAGGATTTCATAGTACATGCAGGAATGTTTGTTTATTTTTGATACACCTCAAGCAGTGTGAAAATAGCCATTTTTTGCTGGATTGGTTCTAGGAAAGAGATAATAATAAGTTCTGGTTACTTTGTGCTTTCTAAATGTAGAATAACTAAGTCAAAAATACACATCTAATATCCTTGTGGCTTTCCTATACATGTTTAATTAGTTGTTGACACACCAGCAGTATTTGCAGAATAAAAAGGTTGTTTTATGGAGAGAAAATCGGTTGAAAGAAAATAATTTAATCTTTTTAATCCATGTCTAGTGTGCCTTAGAAAATGGGGGGTTGTGATGTTAGGAGACTTTTGTTTACTCTGGTATATTGATATAATGTTATACTGGTTATATCAATTTGGGTGTTTAAAATGAGCTCCCCTTTGGCTGTTGAAACGTCTAATGGCTTTCCTTTTTTTATTATTTTATTTTTTTATTTTTCTATTCTTTATATAAAGGGATAAAAATGGGGCAAAATCTGCTCCGGTTCAATTGKTTTATGATGCTTCAGTGAGGATTTTGCATTCCTTCCAGATTAATAATAGTAACAAASTTTCCGCCAGCTCTGCAAGGGCAAGATGGTTTCTAATTACTAAAGGCGTGTTGCTGTTGAAGCTTTCCCAATAACTCGTTGGAATTTATGGCGTGTCCTCAGCTGGCCAGAAATACTCCCATCCCTGACAGAGAAATAGAGACGGAAGAGAATGATAGAGGCCTATAGAGATTTTTGGGTATTTAATGCATGTTGATTGGGGTAACTTTAAATACTGCTAGAAGTTGGGGCTTGGTGTGTTTTGTCAGGGTCCCGTTGTGCTGCAGAAGACAAATTGACTGCTGCAAGAGAGCAACTACGGATGCCCTGGCCTGCACCCTGCTTGCAAAAAACTCACCTTCAAAACCACCCACTTTAAAAACGAAACCCAAAAAACTCAYTCCATTTCCTCAGGAAAAGGATCCTTTAGTGTAGCCATCTAAACAGTGTCTATGTTTGTAGTATTTTAAGGGTGACAGATCTGCGAGCTCATGAGCGATATTTTACCAGATGTTGATCCGATACTGCAGGTCTGTCTTCCTTTTGAACTCTTCGGTAACCCTGTGTACTCTGCAGGCTGCRGTGGCACTGGTGCACAGAGGACTGGTTTGTTTTTCCAGTTGACCTTTGCTTTTCATTGACATTTGCAAAATATGACTAAATGAAACGAGACAAAATAGATGATAATGGCAAAATCTTTTTGCTGCTCTTCTTTCTATGAAAAAAATACTGAAAATGCAGAATGAGAAGGAAAATGCAAAAGTTCAGATACTTGCTCTTACTACAGCACATCCAAATGCAATTAAAAGCATTGACCATTTGCTTATTTTTATGTGCCGATTTACACACCTCTATTCTAAATAMTGAGAAGCCCAGCTGGTACAAATCGTTACCAAATGCCTTTCGTGGCCACCTTTCGCTGGAGAACATTTGTTCCATTTTAACTGGGAAAAAATTGTTTCAAATCTTGCCKGAGTCTCTCAGAAGTATTAAACACAAGTTCACCAACTGTTTTGAAAAGAGAAATTAATTTACATGCTTTTCTGCTGCCAGATGTGCTTTCTGAAAGGTTTTCGTACAACAGATCCCAGTGCCCTCAGCTTTTGGGTGGAGGAGACATCTCCTTGCTGCATAAAGCAACCTTGGCTGCCAAAGCTGCTCAACAACCTATTTATTAGTATCCATACTCCTCCCCTGCTGTTATATTAATATAATGAATTGTTCACAGGTGCTTCAAATGAGGTTTAGATGATCACTGGGAGCTTTGTTACTCAAACAAGCCAAATTGAAAGGAGCAGATGCGGTAGCAACAGTCCCCTAGCAGAAAGTACAAAGCATGACTTAATGAAGGTCATTTTGCACATTTTGGCCTTGATGACCCTAAGAACAATAAAACTGTCATTATTTTACAGTTTCTAGACAGCAAGGTGATTGCTTCCTGCCTATTTGCCTTGATTTTTTTTTTTCTAGTTTTTGTATGTTGTTATTGCATCATTGGGAGCTCTTAATTGTGTTTAATCCTACTCCTTCTTAGTTAAAATGAGATAGGTCCCAGAAGACTGTAGCTGACCTGTGCTTTAAGTCACGCTTTAATGCCCTTCTTTGCATCATAATGTTTAAATTGGTGAGTATTCAGATGTTAGTCTTGGAAAATAGACAGTAARAGGACATTCTTGGCTGGAAATGCAGACCATGTGAAAAAAAGAAGGGTCAGAGGTTGTATCAGATGYCTAGCCTCAATGTTTCCTACAGCTAATATTTGTACTGTCCAAACCTCCTGTTTTCATCTTTTTCCTTGTTTTGCCACGAATGCAAAGAAATGAGCAAAGTGCCGTTATCCCGCAGAGGTCTGGGCCTGCAATTAGCTCTGTGCGTGCTGATTAACTGGTGTAAAAGGTCCCTTCAAAGACCGTGTGCGATGCGAAAGAGCTGCCGCCCCTGGAAGCCAAGGTCGCTGCCGCAGACGAGTGGTTTTGAAGTTCAGGTTCCAGCTGAGGAACTTGCCGAGACCGGGGTCTTACCGTGTTCAACACAATCGCCGCTGAAGCCTCTAGGTCCTGTAATAATTGCGGTAACTCTGGAGGCCTCTGTATACAAAGGCATTAAATGTCCTCACATCTACCCGCAACCCACCCAAAATGGAAAAGAGGGTCTTTTCCTCCCTTTTGTAGATATCTGTATACAGGAAAAAAAAATCCCCGTTTTAAGTTTAAATTTGTTTAAACTGTTGTTAGAATTTCCTGAGYAAATGTGTCTTCATTTTGAGTAAGAAAGTTGCTGTTGGAGTTCAGGTGATGGGGGAAACATGCCCGTAGCTGATTTTTGCAACACTGCTCTATCAGTCCGAGCCAACTGCAGTGATGCTACCGATCACACTGCTGTCCATCTTGGGCACTGTGCATTGAGRCTCTACGTGATTGTTACTGTGGTCTTGTAAGCAAGGCAAATAAAAGACAGAGTTAAAGCAAATGGACTAAGATCATCGTGTTCTTCAGGGGTTATCTTTTGAGAATATATGTTTAGGAGACAGAATCATACACTATGAATGTTCACAAATATGTTCAGGTTTTTAACATCTTCATAATAGAGGCCTATGCCTGAAGTAACTCGAGAATTGACTGCATTCRGCCACTGCTTCCAGTCTGTTCCCCTCTCTCAGTAATCAGAGGTCGACTTCAACGTTCAGAGACGTTCAGTGAGGAAGCGGGAGGGTTTATACTGCGGTCAGCTKTTCTTTGTGCTGCTTGGCGCTCCTCCTGCCTGCTCCTCCTGTTAAGCTTCCTGTACGTGTGCTTCCATAGTTCAGTGATAGAYTCATCAAGCAGAATGGACAGTTGGCTTTTTAATTTTTGAGTATATGCTACAGGAAAAAATTACACTGGGATGGGAAGAACTATATACAGCTTTTGTGCTCTGAGCCAAAGACAGGGATCATCCTTGGGTTTTCAGCTTGGGAGTTTCTGCAAGGAGCTGCCAAACGCTGTCGTTTCCAAGGTAAAGGCTTGCTGTGTGTTCCTGCTGGCTGCACGTGGCCGGCGCTGGACCTGCCCACGGCACGCCGCTCTTGCCAGCAAATATGGTCAGCGAAAGGGAAGCTGTAGTGTGCAATATGGGCCCCATATCCTTTGGAGGGCTTTGGAGGGCTCTTGGGGACTGGGCAGCCCAGAGAAGGGAGGGCAGCACTCTGGATTCCTAATTTGAGATCTTTTCAGCGCCATTCAGCTTTCCTCTTAAGAACCTTCGTTCGTTTCTTTCTCCAGTCGCGAGCTTCCTTCTTTGCTCCAGTCGGACACAGTAAATTAATGGAGTTCAATATTAGATATAAGCTGACTCCTGGTTGGGTGTTAGYGTCAAAGACATGTCTTTGGATGTGTCCAGGCTTGTGCATTGCTAGACCTTATCATGAGCTCAGTGCAAAATCACCTTCTAAAAGTGTAGCAAATCCATGCTCTTGAGTGAGACAGCGAGGTTCCAGGCCACCTTAGACACAAAGCATCGAGTAGCTGTGTCAGGCAACCTGCAAAATAAAAAATAAACAACACAAGGATTAGAAAATGTAGTAGACAGTGATAGAATAAGTGGGAAGGTGGATTTATGACTACCTATGTACAAATACTGGCAATTCTACCCGTATCTACCTTTCAGTAGACTTTCCCTTGCACTCCAGCTTCCTCCAGTCATCCCATTCTCTGCTTGGGGAATTACACAGCATGCATAAACACGGATAACAACGTGCAGGATTGCAGCGTTTTGCACTGCAGAAGTTAAGGGAAGGGGACGAGGCTAAGGAGGCTCCCAATTGCTCATCCAAAATGCRCCCTTACTTATGTGTTCCTGGTCAATCCTGTAACTGGCATTTTTTACAGCCCTTYTTCTTCCTCATCAACAGTCCAGATRGATCTAGTCAKGCTCACCACTCRCTCCTGAGCTGTTTACTGATATCTGTTAATCTCAAACACTTATATTTCAGCAGAATATTGAGTTGAATGTTRTAGATCTTTTGTAATCCATTACCTGCTTAATCGAATATGGAAAGCTTCTATTCCTTGCAAAGCATCGTGTTTATGACATGTCTATTTCTACTGCAGAATGAACATGCTTGCACGCTCAAAAGAGAATGTTTTTTCACTCTATTCTGGAAGCTGAAAAACTATCTTATTTGGCTCAAACTTATTTTTATGTTGAGGAAACAAACTTCATTGTAAAGGGAARTGTAGGTAGGCAGATGCTAATGAAAAACGAAGGAACTGGAATAGAAAAGGTGATCGAGTTTAACAGTAGCTCGGCTTTCTTTTCATTCTGCTCATAACCTTGAATCTATGTAGCTTCTGCTCTGATACTGACGGTGCTGCTCCTGTCACTTTTGCTAGAGTTTGGTGTACAGATTCAAATATTGGATGCACTATGTATGTCAAAGGAAGCCTCCTAAAACTTGCAGGAGTGCATGCTTAGCATCTAAAATTGGAAGCTGGCCCTCAAATGGAGCTTGGAAGGAGATTGRAGGACATTCGAATTTCTATTTGGTAGGTTTTCTGTTATCCAGATCTATTTTCTGTTACCAGRTCTGGAGAAATACCACTTGAGCTGAAAACATGCATTATGAGTAGAGTGCCAGGAGAAACGTAGATATGAGAAGCTGTCAGGCATTCTCTGAATATCCTCCATGTTCTCAAAGTGAGCCTCAAACACATGACAGCCGTCAGTCTCTTTAAAATCCTGTTGTCAATGACCAGAATTCTTGTAGCRGTGGATGAGGACCCTAAAAATCTGGGTTTTATAGGTTCTGCCTTGGTTGTGCCATATTTTTCCACTAAACGCGTATGGAGAGAAAAGCAAGGGAGGGGGAAGGACGTGACATTGGAATTTAGGAAAATAACTGTGTCATTTCTAACATTTAAAAAAAAAATTCTAACACTTTTCTAACATTAAAAAAATCAAAATCCTTCTATTTMACCTCTTTATTTTGTCTCAGACTAATGTTGATCTTTTTCAAGTGAAGGATTGCCTTTTCAAATCCCTTAGAGGTGAAGCACTGATCTAGTTGACAACTATACATTTATTATAAAGACAAAGCCACTTMAAATTTACTTCATTTAGTTATTTGAAGATTTATTTTATTGCATAGAGTTGATATCCTAATACTTGCAATTTATATTTCTACCTAAAATAGGGAAAAACAGAATGAGCACAAGATCTAAGGTGATGACTTGTCAAGTATGGAATGTGCTGGGGATGGATCAATTAGGCAAATGTTTGGATGAACTCTGGCATGCTGCTCTGAGCTGGGGAGCTTGTGCACGTCTTCCTTGTGCGGGGTGGACAAGGATTAGGTGCTCTTGTGTCCGGCCTTCCTGCTGGACATCGAGAGACTTTGAGRGCCTGGGAACTGCAGTTTTAGCTGCACTCCAACATGTAGTGCTGTCGCAGGAGTCCCTGGAGCTTCATCTTAGAGGTGAACCTTAGATGTGAGTCCCTGCGCTTGCTCGTGTGTGCAAGTCCCGAGTTCAGGAGCGAGCGAAGCAGCCTCACTTCACTCGAAGTCTCAGTTGTCGTCGGCAAAGCAGCTCCATAGCCTGAAGGGTGGCTGATCCCTGGGGCTGCTGGAAGTGAGAGAAAATGATGCCATCAGTGTCAGTCCCACCACTGCTCACCGCTGAGCAGCAGCAACAAAGCTGTCAGGAGCTGCAGCCGTTAAAGGGGGAATGTATCTGGGTTTGGAAGTGCCAGTGTCAGGTCTGAAATAGCAAACGGCAACGTCTCTGTGTTGGCACACCCGCATAGGAAGGGAGAACACAGAGATGGACCACACAAACGTAATGAGAAGGTAAAAGGAAAGGTCAGAAATGCAGACGGGAGGCAAAGCAATGCAGGCATTACTGATGAGCAAGTCATCTAAAAATGTTATGCGTTATTGAAAGGAGAAAATACGGATTGATTTTGTAGTAATAAAGGGTGGGGATTAATAAATACTAATAAAAAGTATTGAAAGTTAGGAGTTTTTTTGCTGCTTAAACTTGTTTATCATGAAGGATTCTTCCAAGTGGGAGAGAGCCTGCAACTCTCCTGAATAGTTTTAACGAAAAGTCAGACATTGGGAACATTAGGAACTGCAAGGGCAGTTGTAGATGGCAGTGGGCTAAAGTAGGTTAGAGGTGGGTTAAACCTTCTGTTTCAGAGAAAAGAGTCACGAATCTTTTCTAGTGCTGAGCAGAAAGAACATATTAAATCCCATTCGAAAATGCCTTGTTCAGCTAGTGCACATACTACCATGCTGGGGCCATTCTTCAAGATGAGTCTGAGGTTAAGAAAAACATCTATTGAATAAGCAGTGCCACTTACTTCAGCAGTTGAGTTTTCCTCAGAGGTCTTCCATCCAATTACTGACCAGATCCAGTGATATTTAACTTACGAGATCTGACAAGAGCAGAACCCAAGGTAGAATGACTGCTTAAACATTTATTTGTGTCAATGACACATTTAAAACTCTCTGCTCTGTCTAAATATTTAAAGGAAAATATAGAGAGGGAAATGTATTGTGACACAGGAGGAAATGAAAAAGAACCTTACTTGTTGAGGACATTTACAACACAATTGCTGTCTTCTGAATAGCTGTTATTTTGGCAGAAATTGAAGGGAATTCAGTCCTAAATATCATGTTTGTCTCTCTTTTGAACAGAAATGATTTTTTTTTTTATGATGACAAGCAGATCTTTCGCTGTCAAAATTGCAAGATACAATAGCAGCCAAGATCTTTGGGACCCTCAAAGCCTGAAGTTTTTGATTATAGAGCAGAAGGCTGAAAATGAAGGAATAATGAAGATAAGTATACGCTTACGAAAAATAAGTTGTAGTAGCCTCCAAATTCAGAGAACCTAAATGTGTTGACTGGTCTTTGGAGTAGACTGTGCTACAGGAATGAGCTGCAACAAGACCTTTTTTTATCTTTTCCTAGAGAAGCGCAGGATACAAGTTGTGCAGCTGGAGTAAGGCATGAAAATAAGACTCCACAGCTTAAACAGGCGACTGTATCAGTTTGCTAAGTGTTAAGACCAAGATGTTGTGAGAATTAACTAATGAGTTACACAGATTTGACATGAAAATTGAATGAAGCAGCAGTGCCTAGTTAGTATTCAGTGCTGCTTTTGTCTTCGGAGAGCCTTTAACAATTACCTGATATATGCAGTCATTCAGGTATTCATGTAAGCAAATGCCCAAACCTGGCAGTACACTTGTTCCGGGAGCGCACGGAAAGTGTGGCCAACTCTATTTGTTTAGGTGGCCYGTGTGTTCAGGCTTTGATAACGACATAAATCCGCTTTTTAAGAACTGTTCTGCGTTATCTAAGCGTTAATTCTGTTCTGCCGGGTCCCGTAAATTCCAGGAGGTAAACAAGGCGCTTGCTGTGCCAAAACCCCGGCTGTGAGGAGAGGCCTGCTTGTTTGTTTGCTCTTTTAATTGCACGGCGAACAACGCTGCTTTGAGGAACGCTGACCTAAATCTGGCTGCGTGGAGAGGGCGAGGGCGTCTCTGAGCGTTGAGGTCTTTGCAGGGGTCACTTGCTGCCRCTGAGGCGTGCTCCAGATGTTGTCTTTGGTTTGGTTGTTTAAACCTGTGTGAGGCATTTAAGCACAGTTTCATCACGGGACCTCYAGGAGCTTCCAGATGAAGCTCATGCATGCGTGTTGTGATGGGAATCTCCGCGGTACGTTACAGATCCTTCCCGTGTTCCTGTCCAGGGAGGRCAGAACGGGAGAAGGGATCTGGCAGGCACCCAGCGTGATGCAGAATACRACATGGGCATGAGCTCTGTGTTTACCAGCAGCCTCCCTTTCCAGCAGGAATCGGGAGCCTAAGGAGCTCCCTCCCAGCTTAAACGATATGGACCTGTTGTCTGGAACTTCTGTGCACTGTCCTGCCTTTATGAGAGCTTATCCARGGATTTATGGGATTTCAGAAATGGGTCCCATGGATGATCTTTCTAGGGGTGAAGTGAATCTTTTCCCATAGTGGAGATGAGATGGGAGGAGGATTTCTTTACCAAAGCATCTGCCATAAACTTAGTGGAGGTTGGTAGGACAACCTGGACACACTCTTATAGCCTAGAAGTGGTGAATGGCTGCAATCATCATTTCTAAATCTGTTCAGAGACTTTTTGATGGAGAGTGGAGAGTCTAAAAAATCCCCGAGCTCCTTTTACCTTGCAGTCCAAAAAAAAAGTTTTATTTAAAAATTCTTTCCCAAGCAGACCTTACACAGTTTTCACAGGGAAGTAAGTATCCTTTTCTGTCTGTTTACCCATATTTTAAACTAGTTGTTTGCATGTCCCAAAGTAATGCAGAACATGTGCTCTTTCTGTGTATAAGGGATGCTGAAAATTTTCTTTATCTGAGCGCTTTTCCTAGAAAGAAGACTAAATTCACAGATTTCTCTGTATGGATCATCAGTGATGTCTTGAGGGGACAATAGAACAATGGCAAYTCGCAGTGTTTGCATATATCATGTTCTTAGCAACATGTTCTCTGCTGGAATCTGACACTTATGTTTGCAAAAGCAAACCCATGCTAAATTAGTTTGCAGTTAATTGGCTGTGAAGGGAAATGCACCTTGCCAAAGAGGATTTGAAATACGAGGCAGTCTGGATTTGCGAAGAAGTCTATCTCTGTACTTGAAGAACCACAGGCTCTTTCATGGGCATCTGGGAACTAATGTGGTTCGTAATCTCCTGCGCTTTCACAAATTCCACTCCTTGGCAAGATGGGCATCCSCTTGCTGCCATCTACTTGGAAACTGATTTTTAAGGGGCGGACTTAGACTGTGTTAGAGCTACTTGCAGCTGAAGGAAGTTTTTGTTATGTRTGTTTTACTAATGCTTTGAATATGAAATGGAGAATAGCAGGAATTAGCAGAAATAATAGTAAGATTCTTGTTCTACTTCTCCTCCTGGGMCTCAAAATGGTACCACATACAGCAGTGCTTACTGTCTGCGTAGCATTGYATGTCCTTGCACATCTCTGTGGGTGCTTCAGTATTAATAGGGGAAATGCCACAGCAAGGCTGTGAAACAGGTCTGGCAGATATGGACAAACAGAAGCATAGGGTGACTTGACCAAGGTCACACCAACAGTCAAGTGATAGAGCAGGGATTTGAACCAGCCTCCTGAATTCCTGCTGCGTGTCTAAAGACGAGATCATGCAGACAATGACAAGATTAYTGAGATGCATGAAAGGAAGATCTCCTTCTGTGACTAAGCTGTAGTACAGTCTTGAACTTTCAGGTTTTTTTTTCATGTATTCTCATGTGCTGGCATTCAACAGTTGCTTGTGARTTTTCTGGATATGTTTTGTGAGATTGTACTGTATGGTTAAGATTTATCATAAGCTTTCTTTCAATATGCCATTGTCAGAAGATGGGAGGGACTTCTGAGTTTCCACGGAAGTGTGTCAGAACTTTTCTGGGTAGATCTTCTTGGAGGGCAACAAAATCTGTCATATATCTGTCCAATTATAATCCTCAGTTATTCATAACAGTATTGCCCCCATTGCCACCTTAATGTTTCAGTTGATACAGACTTGCAGTGAGACAAAACTTGGTGGAGTAAGAGAAAATCCTCTTCTGGGCCTGCAGAATGCTAAAGGTCTCACTCTATATATGTAAGAATATATATAAATGTTTACATAAAACATCATCAGAATGGAAAACAAAGGAATGTTGAGTTTAAATATGCCTCACAGGTGAAGGCAAAGGAATACTCTTCAGGTCCTCATATCAAATTCCTTGTTCCTTTGCTTCTTGGTCATGTTTTTCCTGAGGGAGAAGGGACTGTAGCTATAGAAATGCTCTCATGTGGGAATTTGTATTGAAAAGTTACAGCCTAAAAACATTTTACATTAAAASAGTACAGATTGCTTATGGCAACTTGTGCATAATGAAGGAACACAATGAAGGGCTGCCGTTCGTATTACTCGTCAGGTCTGTTCTATTTTCATAGATTTTTTTAAGTAGAAAATTGCATAGTATAATTACAAGTTCATTTGCATTCATATTACAGTCTGAGAACTAGTACATTCCTTTATATTTTAAAAAAATATTGTTAGCAAGCATGACTTGCATCCTAAATTTCAGAACTGGGAACAGAGTTTACACTTATCCAAAGTTCCTTCTCTTGCTAATCGACAACCAGTATTTTTCTGTAAATTGCAGGACTGGAGGGAAGCCAGCAACATGGTAAAAGCAACCTCTTTATAGAGTGTAATGGTACAAGGGGTATAGAGCAGTTCATTTACTGTCTCCTGAACAAGAAATGTCTTTTGGGAACAGAGAATCACAAATATTTCATTGAATTTAACACTTACAAGCAAGCATAGCCAAACGCCGTCTATTTCGTGCCATTTATTTCCTAGTGGAATGGTGACTTGYTACTTTCCACCCCCCCACACCCTCCCTTATATTCCGTGCCTTCTTGAGATGATTAAATCCTCTCCAGTGGGGAATATTGCTGCAATTAATCAGTTTACTGCTGTAGAACTTAAATTTTCTTATCCACATTAGAGGAAATGAGTGGGTTCAATTGATAATCCCACCTTTCATTTCTGTAATAAATTGGAATTGAAGACAATAGCTCTACAGTAAAAGTCTCCATTCCACCAACTACTTTGAGTAAACGCAGCCTGACTCTAGAAATGCGTTTTTGTCACGTCGTAAAGGTTATTAGATGACTGTCTTTTATGCTCGGTATGCAATGGGCTATGGAAAGGGTAATTGAAGAGGAAGCTGGGAATATCTTGGAGCGTTATCCCACCTCGCTCCCAGCCAAGGCTGCGCGTTCGGCCCGGGCCTCTGCTGCTGTGCGGGCTCTCGTGCAGGCTGCCACGGGGGCTCACGGCGTCCCGTCGCTCGCAGGGAGAACGACCTGCAGACGCCGTGCTGCCTCGCGAGCATCTCGCCGTGGGTCTGTTGGCTGTCAGGGCGCCACGTGTCCCCGATGTCCCCGTGTCCCTGCCATAACATCTTGCTCCTCATTCCTGGTCAGCCTGGATCTGTTGCAGAGAGCCGAGTCCTCTTCCACGTCGGCCCTCCCGAGGCGGTCGTGTGAGGGGGGTCGTAGCTCAGCCTGGGGGCTACACGAGGCTCTTCACCTCGCTTAGCTGGAGGGGGGCTGCGTCCACACCTTGCGTGGGGAGGACGCGGGTGGAAGAGCCGCGTGTGCCCCAGCCCTGTGGAAGCTCCCCCGGGAAGGGCAGAGCGGCTCGCACTCCGACCCCGGCCCCCTCGCAGCGGCCTTGGGCCGCGCCCGCCCCTCCCGGGCGCCCAAGGTGGCGGCCCCGACGCGACTCGTTAAATTTTCACGGGTGACTGCGGGGAGCCATGAGAAAAGCGCCGCGCTAGCGGGGACGGTGGCGCCCCGCGTCCTCCCGCCTTCCCYCCCGGCCCTTTCCCTCCTCCGCCTCATTCCCTGGCTGCTGCCCGGTACGAGGAGGAGCCGCCGGGGCAGCTTCGTTGTGGCCGCCTCAGGGAGAGGGGCTGCCCTGGACCCCCCCACCCTTCCCCGCCATCCTCCTCCTCCTCCTCCTCTGCAGCGCGGGGTGAGCGGCTGCGCCGCCCTCCCTCCCTCCTCTCCCCTCCGGCAGCCGCCGCTCCGCCGAGACCCCCCCAGCCCGCGGAGAGGAGGAGGAGGAGACCGAGCCCTCCTCGGCAGCCGCCTCCCGCCTCCCCTGAACGCCGCGCTGGCGGGGGCCGGAGAGGGCAGGCGAGGCGGGAAGGCGGCTCTGGCGGCATGGACGAGCCGTGTGTATCCTGAGGAGCAACGGGAGCTGCTGCGCGCACGATGGCGAGCAGGGGAGCGCCAGGCGGAGCGGGGCTCGCGGCGCCGCAGGTGAGCGCGCYGCGCTGCGGGCGGCGGCGCCCCCAAGTTTGTGCCCGGCCGCGCGGCGGGAGCGTCGCGCAAGTGGCGGCAACTTGTGGGGAAGGAGCGGCTTCTTGGCGACCCCATCTCACCCCGAGCCGCGTTTAGGSACCGGGAGGGACCCACCTGCGCGGCCACCCCCCCCTCCTCGGCCATCTTCTCCCCAGAGCCCCCCCAGCTGCGTCCCTTAGTGTCGCCCTGACCCCCGGCTGCGGGGTGGGGGGGACCCTCGGCCTCGCCGCCCCTCAGGAGTGGCGCGAAATGGCGCCCGGGGCGGGGGATCCCCGCGGCGGCGGCTCGGGGCGCCCGAAGGGACACAACTCGTGCTGCCGCCTCCCGCGGCCCCTCCGCGGCTCGGGGCTGCCGCCTCCCGCCCTCCCGCGCCGGGGCTCGAGGAGCCGGCGGTCGGTGCCTGGTTGCTGMGAAGTGCCTGGGTGAGCTGCGGTGTCCCCGTGGGCTCTCCCGTGCTTTATACTTGGGGGAAAAACGGGATCTTATGGAGCTTTTGGCGAGCGCAGCCACCGAGTTRCCAGCAGCAGCTTAGGACAGGCTGCTGAATTAGATAAAAGTTCAAGAGGCGGCTGCCTGCGCGCCGTGGGTGAGCGGGGTGCGCGCTGGGCACGGTGCGCGGAGCCGCGTGGGGCCCCGCGACGTGGCCGCTGCGGGCGACCCGCGGAGCCGCGTGGGGGTTCGCGGCCGGGGTCACCCGCCGCTGGAGCCGGCGGGCGCGCGGGGGGGCCGCTAATGGCACCGCGAGCTCGTGGTTTTCATTGTGCTCTCCGGGGCGGCCAGGCTGTTTGTTTCGGCTCTTTCTGCCCAAAGTGGCTCGGGGAGCTCGGCCTTTGGAGCTCTTTGCCATTTGTCTACATTCTGAATGCATGTCTGAAGCACTTAATCACGTTTATTGTTTCCAGCCACTCAATCGGAATAAAAATTACTTATCGTTGATGAAGCTTATCTCGCAAGCTGTTTCACAGTATGTTTCCGTTGCAAGACACAGCACTGTGCTAACTACTGAAGGTTGCATTGTTTATTGTTCTTTCTTTTTTTTTTTTCCTCCCCCTTCTCTTAACAAGGCCGGGATCAATCTGCTCCTTGCGACTGTATTCAAAAATAATGGCAGAGGGGCGTTATCACCCCTTCGATGTTTGCCTTCGTGCCTGAGATTTGTGTGTTTTGTGTTGGCTCCTGTACCAAGTGCAGTTGATAACGTGTGGGGGGAAAAAAAAAAAGGAAATTTAGGCACTAAGCTGGAAAGTACACATCCAGAAATCTTCTGAAATCAAACTGCAGGTGGAATTAGTGCTGCAGTCGCAGTTAACTTCTTTAGCTGCATATGTTGTGTTTCCTTGAAACGTGGGATTTTTTTGCTCCTTTGTCATTACTGTTTTGTGTCATTATGAATTTAAAACATGCTGCTCACCTGGGGCTACAAGTTCAGATTTATTGTTTGGAGTGTATATATATATATATAAATATATATATATAAAAGCTGATCTTGGACTCTGCCTTATAGCCAGCTTTGCTGCACTTTAACGTATGGTACCGTCATGATGGAGGGCACCATCGTGTTTTCTTGTGGGATTACCTTCGGGACTTCAGTGACTGCACACATCAGTGGTTTCATCTTGGGAGGATTGAAATTGATTTTCTTTTCTCTCTCCCTTTTTTATTTTTATTTTTTAGCTCAGCTAGTGACAGACCCTGTGCATGTCCTTTGACCCATGGCCCCGCATGATGAAGTGACACCACTAGTGGAGGATGTTGGCTTGAAGTAGCTGCTACCAGGACTTCAAAAGTAGTGGTATCAGAACAAAAGTGCTGTCAGAGGGAGTTGTCTTGCCTGGTTCTGTGGCAAACCACACTTTACAGCCRTATGTTGAACCAAGACTTTCTAAACACTGTTCAAGTTACCTTGCCAAGCCAATTTAGCCRAGGTTTTAATGGTAAAACTAACTGTCCAAGACAACATCTAGCCAAGGTAACAACTTCATTTTTACAAGTGGTAAAGAGTTGCTGGATCACAGTACTTCTGATCAGCCAGTTATTTAGGATGAGAAATACATTATTACTCGGTCTCTCATGTGTCCTGTACTAGTTGGTGTTACTCAGTAGCGCTTCTAAGGCTCTATTTCCAGGCTACTAGCTAGCTGCCTATCTTTAGGGCATTTATGCACACATCTGATATGTGAGTTGAAATAGTTTTGTGTTATCTTGCTGTTATAGATAGGTGAATGAGGCATAGAGGCAGGAGATGGCTCCCAAAAGGAGATGTAAATTCATGCAATCCTTAGTGTATCAGGAGCAACTTCTACCTGCTTAGTTCCAGGAGAGCATTTCTAAACTCTRTGTCGGGCACCTGCAGACACTTGTACAGCACACAGGGGCAGGTGGACACTGCCAATAAAGCAATCCCTCGATTAAAAAATGAAAACTATTTTGGTATCTGGGGGCAAAATGATGGAATTGAGTATGTTGATGTATTTTCAGTGCAAGACTGGAACATATTGTAGTGTGGGTAAGAACTTGAAGTCCTTAGTGCAATTATTCATTTCTTGAGGTTGAACACAGATCTAGATTCTTCCACTTGTCACTCTTCAACAAAAATCGGTCTGATTTTCCATTGTGGTGGATGAGCATATATATATTTATATGTTACTACTTGGAAATGTATTCCATGCAATTACAGGTTATTAGAGGAGATATTCATTAGGATTTTGCAAATCTAAACCTCAAGTGCTGTTCTGCAAATTTGCCAGCCTTTGTAAGGGAGTGCTTGACTTACTCAGTAGCAGTGTTTCATTATGAGTATTTTGGTAGAGGAGAATGAATAGCATATATTCTAAACTGAGTAATTAATTAGATATAAAAATGTTCAATTTCATACTTCAATTTGACACATAGAGAACCTTTAACTCTATACTTTGCCCATGACACTGGATTTTGACMAGTTTAGCTACAGCAAAATTATATTTCATAGCCCTAGTTCAAGAATTTCACCCATAAATCAATTTTCTATTTCTACTTAAAAGCAGCAGAATTGTCCTATCTTATTTAAAGTAAGTAAACCTACTAATGAGGGTTAGAGGAAGGCTGCCATTTTATCATGTACAACATCATCTGTGTATGTAATCCTATGCAGCCAGCAAAAACATTTTCAGATGTTTTGAGGTATAAGCCATGTGCATATGTTTTAGCTGTGCAATATGAAAACTTATTTAGAAAGAGCACTTAATTGTTTTATCAAAGGAAACACTGTAAGATCTTGTGTAAAAGTAGTTACTGGGAAAACTCTTCATTGTCTCGATCTGCCGCAGTTGTTGCATGCAAATCCTCCATTAGAACCTGCACTGTTCTACTACTGCGCGCTGTGCAACCTATTTCTGGGGTGCATCTCTTAGAAAATGTGGAGCGTTTTGAAGATCCAGAYCAGAGAGAGGTCAGCTTTTGTTGCTTAGTCTATATGTGGCTTTTTGAGGAGCCTGGCTGATACTCAGGCCCTGGGATGGTGGTTATGCAGGTGCAGCATCTCTGCAGGTGCAGAGATTGCAGGTTTCTGCACCCCTAGCTGCAGGGAATTAGTTATCAGGGACCCAGCTCTTTAGACCAGCTGCATCCCAAATACACCCACAGCCGAGCAAGAGGATGTCTGAGAGGCTGCTTGTCGTATTGCGCTGTGAATGAGGCCTTTTCTTGGCTGTTTGTAGCTRGTCCCGTGCCCCTTGGAGGTGTGCAGGCTTCATTGGTTGGCTCCCAAAGTCAGAAATGGTGGGAAGTCTGTGGACAGGCTTTTGCCTGTATGGTGTGTGTCAATACCAGTGTCATGGAGCAGGTACAGGGCAAAGTTTTCAGTCTCTGACCCTTTGCTCTCTTTAGAGATGGYACTTTTCCTGTCATTCTGTTAGTGTTCATTTATGGAGGATCCAATTGCTTTCCTCTGAGCACTAAGCTAAAAAATAGGTGGTGTGATACTGAGGGGCACAAAGCCCGTCACTGGTTTGTTCTCTACTGAATTTTATGTATTTGTATATATATGTAGCTATTTATTAGCTGCTCTTTTCATTATATAAAGATTTCTCAGYCTCCAGATACTGCCAAGGAGCAGCTGAGAGATTTTTCTTTTTCCCAGCAAATAATGATTACTCTTGTGGGTAGAGGAACATAGTTTCTTGAGAGTCTTTGCAATTCCCCAAGCCTAAAGGCAAATGAATAGAAATTTAGTGGACCACCTAGTTCTTGACATGGAATCCTCCAAAGAGGAGTCTGACCTAATTTATACTGTATTGAATCGAATAATCCTATCATGCATGTGTGCTTGCCATTTTATTTTCTTTTAGCAGGCATATTGCTGTCTTGCAAAACTTCAGATACAGATGTTGCTCAGCAGACGTCCCTGCGGTTTTAGAGTCTGCTTTTCCTCAGTGAGTAGTTACTGGAAAATTACATTTAGAGGACGTTTGTAGAGAAAATGAGCAATTGAGAAGCAGTAGTAAGGCTGTTGGAATTATTCACACCTGAATGCAAGGATAGCGTTGTTTAGTATTGAGGGTATTCAGGAGTTCTCAAATAAAAGATATTAAAGATGGAGCTTGAGTCTTTCCAATTTTTTTTTTTTTTTTTGGTAGCAAAAAGTGTATTTATCATTGTGATCAGCATGGTGGGGATACAATGGGGAGTTTTGCTTTGGGCGATTATTACATTACTTTTTTTGCAGAGTTACTGCTGATAAGTGATATTGGATCTGTTCTTGGGGGCAGCGTGCTCTGATGTTAATTGGGATTTGATTAGCAGCCAGGCATGGTAGTTCTGGCCTGTTAAAGCAAGCCCTGGTGTGCAAATCCCTTTTCTGGTGTTATTCTCTACATAATAGGACCCCTCCATCTCTCTGTGTTAGGTCCCAAGACAGGCTGTGAAGCTGATTAGTCTGTCTAGGTATATTGACGTGTTGGAAAAGAACTTTTCAAACTGTGCAGTGGGGTTTTTTTTTCCTTTTTTTTTTTTGGTCTTTATTCTCAGAAAGCTTAGGAAAGTTGAGGAGCTGCAGGAAAAGATCATAGCAACAGTTAGTCAAAATCAGTCCTTTGCTTTTAGAGTGAATAGGTATCACAGCTGCAGTAACTTGGAGGCCTATTCAGTGTCATTCAGGGAGGTTTTGCCTAAATCTCTTTTGACAGGAGTTGCTTTTCTGCTGAAAGTGTCTCTCTTCCCTTCTTAAATGCAGTGTTAAAAAACTGTCTTTCCGTTATTTTTCCCCCGCTTTCATTTTAAAATAGCTGAATGTAAGTGCTCCTTTGGTATGAGTGAGCGATTAACATGCTGATACTTTCAACAGTCACCAGGTGACTCCTGGTTTTTGGGTCTGTGTAAAATAAAAGGGGCCTTAATTCTCTCTCAGCTGTGGAACAAATTGTACCAGCCTGTGCTTTCAGTGACTGTGTGTGATTAACACAGGACCCCAAAGAGAATAATGAACTGGACTGTGTCTCAGCCCATAAAATGGACTTCCCTCTGTAAATGAATGTCGGAACCAAAGAAAGCTGTTTAGCTGATATCTTAATAGTAATTCCTGCGGTATCCCATTGCTAGAGTTTTTCTTCATGGATGTTGGTAAGATTGACAGCATATGAACAAAATGTGAGGTTTGGAAATGACTGGTTACGAAGCATAAAAATAATAATGACAATGCGTACTGATGTAACTTTTAAGCAGTACTAAATTATATAAAATTGGCAGTTTCCAATAGACACAATATGCTCCCAAGTTACATTGGGTTCTACAGAGTTGCTAAATCCTTAAATAATGTGTCATTTTTGCTTTTCCTACTTGGTAAGGCTATCTGCTTTAAGACCAATTGAAGTTGATCTTGGATTGCAAGCTGACTCACTAGTGTGGAAAATAAAGTTAAGTAGCATCCTGAGCAAATAGCTGCCTTAACTGCACCTACCAAGAGTAATTATTGTTGGGGAATTGAAATGCATACCTGAGATTATTAAATCTGTAGTTTCACTTTTAGAATTTGGAGATGCAAATATTTTAAGTACACCCAATGAAAATGAAAGAAGATTCTGAATTACTGGGAATCCAAATAATATAACATGAACTTATTTTTCTTTACGTAACTATCTGCAAACCTTTTGAGAAACTGTTTACCTAAAAAGTAGTGGAAATCACCTTGGCATTTATGAACCTTCATTATTATAAATGTTTTTTCAGTACTTACAGCAACTGGGGGGCGATGTAGAGAAGGTGAGTGATCTCTGTACAGTGCACAAGAAAGTGTCTGTTCGTGGTGACCTGAGATGAAATCCATAATACACGGTGTGAAAGCAGCAAGGAGATGGAGCACGTCCACTTGCTCTGAGAGCTCAGACCTAAGTGGGATTATTCAGGTGCCTCAAGTAGCTTCTGAGATGAGGGCAGGAAGAAGAGGTGCTGGCGAATTCACTGCTCAGGCAGAGGCAGACAGAGTTTCCAGGTCATTGGTCCCTGGCAGCAGCCAGGCCGTAACAGTCCAGCCAGCCTGTGCTTTGCACGGGTTAACATGTAGTCGGTCTCTTGAATTCTCCCCTCACTGAGTTTCTGCCTTGCCTTTAATTCTCACAGTGATCTGTCAGTATTGACAGGGATAAAGAAAATGGACTCTACATCTAGAAAAAAAGATATTGCCAACAGGTCATTAAAGTTAACAATTTCAGTTTTATCCTTTTCTTTGGACTTTCTTGTGTGACCTTTACCAATCGAGTAGTTTTTCCCACAGTGTATTTTACTTGTGACCGTGGTGATGTGGGGGACTGTTTGCTTCCTTGATCTTGGTCAGCTCTTGAAGTTGGCTGAGACGGGCTGTGCACTGGCAGCGTGTCCTGCAGGGCGCGTTTGCAATGCAGCATTTGGGACTGCAGCTTCCCATTGGGCTGCATGATTAAGCCAAGCATAGAGGTGATTGTGGGAGGGGGAAAGAAAAACGTTCAAACTTTAATGCAGTCCAACTGATATTCATGAAATTGTACTGTTATTCAGCTCGTCAGTAGTCAATCCAACAAATATTATTTCAATTTTCCCATTCTTTTATGTAGTAGAATGTTGCTGTTTTTTCACTATTGCCTCTTGTATCGTTTTTTCTGAAGCTGTGAAGTGTACTAGCAAACTTAAATCTTCCAATGCTAAAGCCAAATAACCTGATAAGTGTTTATGTCCTAACTGTAGCAGCTATACCACTAAAATCATAGGTTTTCCCAGTAGGAGGTGTGTTTGTGCGTGCATATATATATTTAATTCCCTTTCTGATTGTGAGAATAGGATTTTCTTCCCCAAATGTGTATCTGTATTTAAATGTGGACAGCATTCCCCAATGACACCAGCAGTGACATTATGGGATGTTAAGCCTCCTGTTTATTGTGTTAAAACACCTGGTAGTTGACTGGAATAAAGACACCCCTTCTTAATCATGCTGTAATTAATACAAAATAAATCAACAGCAAGTGTTACTTCGCCCAGCAGGCTGCCTGTCTGCATGAGTTTAAAAACAATAAAAAAAAATGTCAGGGAACTTGATAAAGATTATTTTATGAGTGGATTTTTGTTGCTGCTGAAGTAATCAAATCTCAGAAAGATTATGGCTTCAGGACAGCTTTCTTCCCACTGCTCCTGGGTGACAGTTTTCATATATTCAGACCCATTTTGTTTCCTGCTGAAAACAAGAGGAATAAAGTGGTGAAGAGTCCTAAAAAGGATAACAAATTGAATTGACCACTTACTGTTCCTGGCACTCACATTTTACGATCTTACCTCCCTCGTGGTTGAGAGCTATTGGAAAGCACCGTGTGAGAGTCGGAGCTGATGAAATTTGGGAAAGTTCTTTTAAGTCACAAGAGCTACAGTGATTTGCATCAAGTGGGGGCTTGTCGGCTGTTGCTACGTTACGTTTGCAGCAAATGCTAATTGATTTTGGTGCGTGCAGATCCTTAGAGAAAAGTGAGAATTGTTATTGAGCAAATCCCACGGGGCCAGGCTTCAGTCTCTGGGTTTTAGTGCAGGATGATCCTGGGGAGGACATGCAATCCTCTTTATGCTGCAGAGCACTAGAAAAATAACTCTGCCACAGCTGTAAAACAGTTCCTGAGACTTGGGCAATCCCAGTTTTTGGGTTAAAGAGAATAGTAAGTGATTTTCAAACAGGAGTGCTCTCTAGGCAGCTTGATTTCTTTTTTTCTTTTTTTTTTTTTTTTCCCTGTGGCAGGACTGCTCATTCAGCAAGGGATGTGGATGGGGTTGTCCTTGCTAACTGTAGTCTCCAGTTTCATGCTCTGCTTTTACATAACTTATTCAGCTGGGCCCTTGGATAAGGTGAGTAGGGAGGATGCTCAGGACAGTGGTCCTGTCATTCCGCTTTCACGGTAGGAGAATTCATTAGGTTTAACTAGATGCCCAGGTCTTACAGCTCAAACTCGGGTGAGGGGAACACTCTTTTTGTTTTTGGAGCTTGAAACTCACGTTCTTGTCTGCTCGCTCTTCCCAGAGAGCTCAGATCAAGGAGGGCGAATCCAGCATCTCAGACTCTGAATTACCGCTCGAGTGCGCACAGAGAGCAACTGCTGTTCTCTTTGCTGAGATCATCTTTAATTCAAAGMAGGGATTGGAAATGGGCCATAAACATTCTGGGTGGCCGATTCTATTAATCAGTATGTTTTAGATGGGACTTTTTGGCAGAGAGGGTTAATGGTACAGATGCRTGTCACAACAAGCAAGGTGCAGTCATTTTTTTTTAGGTAGATGCAGTAACACAAGAAGAAAAGGTCATCCTGATGAATATGACGTCTCTTATCTTCTTTTTTTCTGGAAGTACATACCTAACTTGCATGCAGGTAGAGCAGATAAATTATTTTGATGTCTGTAGTAGATTATCTCGGAGATTTTTTTTTTCCTGCTTTTGGTGGAGGAAACAGAATGTTATATTCAATGGYAGAGAACATATTTTGCTTTCAAATATGGGCAGATATTCTCACTAGAGAGAGTGACTTCACAGCTTTGCAAGACTGTTGCAAACATAAGATTTGATGGGTTAAGAGAATCTGGCATCAAAGACCCAGCAGGAACTGTGCTGTTGTCTATGTAGGTATAGGTGTTTGCGCGATTTCTTCTCAGAAAAACGTTCCCAAGGTCAGTGGAGAACTACTGTTGTCTTTGAGTCCTCATGTTCAGAGGATTTTGAAAGATAAGTTTCAAAAATCCRTCTCAAAAAAGCACTTCTGAGGAGTCTTTCCCCTTTCAGATGGGAATGACCCAACTGTTTAGGAGGAAACAAATTCAATCTATGGTGTAATTTACAAGAACAGAAGTATTTTGTAATGCCTCTCTAGTTTTCGCATTCAATGGGTGCTCAAAAGTTCAATCTCGTGTTAGAGAAGTTTGTGATACAGAATTTGGTTATAAAACAGGCTGAAGTATTTCTGGTAGACATAATCTGTAACAGTTTTCCTGTCCCCACAAGTGGTAGCAAGATTAATACACAGGCTGTTGGGAAGACTCCGTCTTAAGCCTTTCCTGGAGTCCTGATTATTCCCACAGAAAGTCGCTTTCTTTAAGCCCGTACACGATGCTGGGTAGATTAAAACATATGGCCAAATAAAATGAGTTTTGTGTTTGGGTGAACTCTAACTTGTGAACGTGGCGAAATGTGAAAACTGGAGGAAATCTGACCCGCCCGCTCTAAAGATACAAGTGGCAATGTCTGAATGGGGTTTTCCAGCACGTGGCGATGGTGGGACTCCTTATAGTGGCTTTTATCTGGAGACGAGCTTCGTGGGTTCCAGAGGAATAGGGAGAGCAGCGCGTTTTCTCTGCTGTTACTCATGTGCTGAGAGCAAACGACCTGTTTATAGGAGAGCGAATTTCAAGGATGATGCAAGGAAAGAATGAATTTCTCTATGAAAATTAATCTGCTGCGTGTTTTCTTTATCGTTGTAATAAAAGCTAGAAGAGTAGGCATGGGAGATGAGAATGCCTGGCAACCTGGACTAATATGGGCTCAGGAAGCGCTCTTTAAATAATACCTTGTAAATAAAGAGAGCGAATGTAATGTTTTGGTGGGAATGAGTAACTGATAATGATTCCTATTGCTTCTCAGTTGTAGCGATGTGGGAGGCAAACTTCTTAATCACAGTACAGCAGCTTTGCAATGCGGTGATAGGAGCTCCGAGCTAGAGGAGTTACAGCAACTGCTTCTGGGGGGCAAATAAGATATAAATAACCCTGTTGAGGAATTCAAAAGTGGCCCCAAGGGTGAGATGTAGTAGGGAGAAGGCCTAACTTGCCTGGGCATCATGGAAGTAGGCACGGAAGAGCTGAAAGCCTGGAAATGCCGGAGCCTGACTGTGGCGTGCAGCCGCTTTGCCTGAATGAATCAAGGGGTTTTGTTCTCTCTCCATTATTTATTTATTTTAAGGCTTCTCTGTGTATTTATTTATTTTTGGTAAGGCTTTACGAAGAAGATTTTAATTATAGCTTATACATTTCTAATGAGATTTAGCTTATAGTTTCCTAACAGTATACTACATTAGAAAATTTGAGAGTCTATTAAATATTAGATAAAAATATTTTATACTTTTTGGTGGTGCACAGGCTTCCATATTTCTAACCTTTAAAAACWTGCAATAAATGGAAATCCTTTCCCACGATATTCCGAAGTGATAAATAAGTTTTTCGAGATATTGCTGTGAACTGTAGAAAAATTATTAACACGTGACAGAAGAGTATATTTGTTATTTTGAAGAAGTGRGTTTCACTTAGGTTCGCAAGGATTTGCAGATGAGTTCCTTGTGAGTCTTTGCCCTCTTCCTAAGATTCCTCACTTGTTCCTGTGGATTTCAGTCTCCATATTTTGTGTGAGCTTTTCCACTCACTGCTCTTTGTGCTGTTCTAGTGTGATTTGACTTTTTTGGTACCTGATGATATTGTGAAAATTGTCACATTTAAGTACAAAGGCTTGGGTAGAAAACAGCTATGTATGTTAGTCAATGATGCTTTTCCCTCTGTTACATAAGCTTGATGTAATATTGTTGTTGATACTGTGCTTAACATCAGAAATKATATTTGCCATTGCTTTTATCTTATAGAGAAGTGAGCTTTCTTGTACCTGCTTTGTAATGCTTTGCAAATTTGTCATGGAGCTGGGGATCCTATAAACAGGCTCCATAAACCCCAGGGATTTGATATTTCCTGAAATTCTTGCTCTGCCTGGAAACTCATAGCCCTGTGAGCTCTGTCTTTATATCTGGTTCCATGTGTATTAAATGTAAAGGGAAAATTTAATTCTGCCTTCCAAAATGGACATCATGGATTTCTAATTAGACACTTTTTTTATTTGTCCTGTGATAGAGCTTAAATGTTATGCATTAACAATAATGCTTAAACTGATTAAGTGTAAAGTTAGTTAAATAGCTTGCAGTGAAGGGAAGTTAAAATATTATGAATCGTATGCTGCAATTTCTGCCTTTTYGGAAAATTTGTCTAATCAAAGAGTCTTTGGAATAATTCTGTGCACGCTGTTCAGTAAGGAGTACAGCAGTAAAGGTAGTGTGGTCTTTGAACACAGAAAATGAAGTGCCCTCCCTGCCCAAAGCAAACCAGGAACTGAGCCTCAAGTAGCATTGCACTGAAATCCCCATGACTCATTGTCAAGACCAGATTTTGTCCTTTTGTCAACATTTCTGCTCTTCCACTTCTGATATATCAGAGCTCATATTAAGGTACATTCCTCTCTTTTGTGCCCCGATACYGCTACCTTGTGCCTTCACATTAAGCAGCTTTTCAGGTGCCCAGAGGAAATTGGGACTTTGCACTGCTAATTCCAATGTTTGATGTCATTTCAGTTTAGAGCAGCAATTACAGGGGTGGTCTCGTGTTTATAGGAATGTGCACGTGCACTTCTTGCAAGCTGACAGTGCTGAGAGTGTAGAAAAATCATAGTACAAAGGAGTCATCACTGAACAAGTGTAAAGTCTGTAGTAATTAGAGTAGGGGTTTTTTTTTCTTCTTGTTTAGGTTTACCAGGAAAAGCAAATTTATGAAGATCAAATCTTACAGTTTAAAAACACGGAGAGCTTTTCAGGTACAAGTTCATCGGGATCATTTAACATGGTCAAAACACTGTATTTTCCTATAGTCTAATCTTGGAATTGATTCAACTAGTTCTCCTTTCCTCATCCTGTGAAAATCGCCCTGAAGCAAAAACACTTGACATGTAAAATTGTAGCTTGAATGTTTAAATTTTGGCAAAGTTGCCAGCAATAGACTCGAAGTGGGAATTGTCAGGCAACCTTAATAATAGGTAGTGCTTCCTGCCCCAGCTTTGTTTGGAGATAATTTACATATGTGACTTCTTTAACGTGAATTATTTAGTGATGTTACTGTTTGCAGTGGCATCATAAATAAACTGCTCTGAAAATTTTCAATGGAAGATCTGACCTTAAGATCAGAGATTTAGGAGGCGATTGGAATAGCGGGTTGTTATAGGGAGGGATGCAGATGGGGATTCATCAGCGCGTGTGCTCTCTGACAGCAGGGAAACCCACTGTCCTCCATTGACGGTTTCGAGGGCTGCATCCGATCTGATGGGCAGTGTGAAGGAGAAGCCCCTGGTCGCTCCAGCCGTGCAGAGGTTGGAGCAGGACCTGGGCACACAGGGTTAGAGCCGGCCTTGCTGGAGTCACATTGGGGAAAGGCGGAACTGCAGCCGATACTCGTGTGTTCAGGTGCGCTTCCACCCGTGTCTTTCATGTTCAGGGAAACGGTGGGACTTGTTCAGTAGCTGAACAAACATCAAGGATTTTGCTCAGACAAGTGAGACAGAGAGGTGGTAGTGGAGGTTGGGGGGAGAAAGTATAATACTGCTGTTCTTTGGCCCCGGTAGAGAATTCAGGAGATACGCAAACCAAGGTAGATGAGTGGAAATTTAATATTTATTGAGGGATGGCATGCAAGGACTTTGGGAGAAGTGTTGTGYACTTCGAGGTATCTGAGTTACAAAGAAAGCTTGTAGCTTGTGGAATTATATCTATGAGCCTTTTAATATACTTGGGTTGTTCTTTATCTCCTACAGAGCAGYGCAGAATATGTTTCCCTGGAGGTGTCTGAAGTAAGGCTATAAAAATCCTACCTGATCTTTAATAATCCCTTGTACGCATGATAATACTTCAGAATTGTACTATCATTGTGTAATTTACACTTAAATCMTTTCATCTGTGTGCCCCCACCCTCAAAATCCTTTAGTTATATGGGGAGACAGGGCGTGCATCCTTGAAATACCTTGATTTTGTTGTTGATTGAGATTCACCTGCTTAGACTGATATATTCTGTCCCCTCTCCTCCCAGCCCCGGGAAGTAAGACTGAAAAATACCTTTCTACCATTCTGGTTAATAGATTCAGGAATAATTTGCAGGTGGAGAAACAATGGGTCTCATATAATAAAAGCACTGCCTAGGTAATTCATTTGCAAGATAAATAAGCATGCACATTTTACTCATATTTGTAGACCATATATTGCTCTCCTGTGCTTTTCGCCATTAAGCACTAATGTTATTGTATTAGTAAAGAAAAGCACTGCTACCTTGATTGCCTCTCAAAAATATACAGAAAATCAAATAATGTATTTTACGGTATTATGAAGAACTATGTTATTTATTCAAAACTGCTTGGTTAGTTATTRCTGTTGGTGCTACGTGTTGCAGTTTAATCACAGCCCAGCGTCACTGCGTTCGTTCAGGCCGGTGTGAGGGAGTGAAGGGGCAAAGCGAAATGACTGGCAGTTAAGTGTTTCAATCAGTCAAGATACTGATTTATTTCTTTGAGGAGGAGTGTGAAGGAAATGAGACCGCTGCTTTCTTGTAACCGATGCACTGAGTAGCTACGTGCTGAGCGGGAGGTTGGACACAGGAGCTGGGGTAATTCCTGAGAGGGATGAGGCCCTGGGGATGGTCCCATCACCCACACTGTCTTTCTGAATCGTGTCACGGGCGGCAGGGCTGGCAACACGAGCATGAGTCTGGAGCCCCTTTGGCTGCAGGACTTCACTGTAGAAATCTATGGAGAGTTGAAGGGATTTTAGAAATTTGTTTATACCATCCAATTAGCATGTGTGGGCAGGTTTGTAACTGTGCAGAACAAGTTCTCTTGTTCTATGGAGGAGTTCTGCCCTTCCTCTTCGGAGAGGAGCACAAGGTACAAATACCTGTCAAGGCAAATTTTATTTGGGAGTGCCAATTGCAACGTGCCCGGATGCAAGTAGGAGCTAAAAACATTGACCCAATATTGTATTTATTGCTTTAAAACTATTTATATGGTTAGCTGAGATAGATGTGATGCACCAAGGCTTGCGCTTCCAGCTTGGAGGTAATACAAGTTAAAAAACTACTTTTTTTTTTGTTCTTTCCTCTACCTCCCCCACCTCCAGAGTTTATATATTTAGTAACARTGTCTTTTTTTCCTTACTTTAATATACAGCTTTTAATCTGAAGAAAAGCATTTATGCTTTTGCATACTCAAAACAATAAATAGTCTGTAGCAAACCCATCAGTATTAAATGTTGTTTGTAAGACATTTCAAAATCAGCCAGAACTTTTGCTAGTGGTGGCATCATTTCCTTTGCCCAACTCTTTGTTCCATCTGAACTGATAGTGATGTAAAATTTGCAGGAAGCAAGAAAGTAGTTTTGAATGAAATTAGGTCCTCCTGTGATTTTTAAATCTCCAGAGACCACTAAAAATCCGTGCTCAACAATTGTTCCTTTTATGGAAGAAAGCTGCCYTACCTATCAAGAAATTGCTGTAGTGGAGTATTCCCTAGAAAGCTCCTGCTAGCCTAGCCTACATTTTATGCACCTACTCTAACCTAAATTCTCAGGTTTTCAAACAGCTTCATAAAATACATGCACTAAAAATCAATGAAAAGTCATCTGCTTACAGAAAAATGAAGCACTTTTTAGTGAACCTTTCAGTGCTCACGCTGGAGAACTCTTCACTGCAGGAAGAGAAAAGATGACCACCCAGCAAAGCAGGAGTCCCTGTCTTTGAGACTCTGATTTCTGTATCTGTTTTATGCTTGTAAAATGTGCTGCACCTAGAAGAGTTTCTGTTTATTTTGATGATATTAATGAGGACAAAATTTTAGCCTTATTTTATCTCTTTCTCTGGAACATATGCAAGAGATGGTGGTAGATGTACAATAATGACAGCTTTGGAACAAGAAGGAAGAGGGAAAGTGAGGTCTGGGCAGGGAATGGAACTTCTTCAGCATTTCTTTTGTCTCCTGCCTTTTTTTTGTTTTTCCTGTGCTAACAGTCCATTCTCCCTGAATACGGATCTATTTTTAATGTGCTGAACTGTATTACTTAGTTCATCACTGCAGGCCAAATTGTTATCCCCAGAGATAAAATTGCTAACTTGATTTAACCGAGCTTTTTAATCTGGAGTTTCATTTATATCTTCTCTTGGATCAGTCCTTTGGAGRTTCTTTGTATGCATTAGGAATGATTTTTGGCAAAAAGGCACAAATGTAAATTAATAGCATCCATTTAGCAAGCTGCTTAATGCCTGGGAGAGAGCTGTGCTTCTCGAGGAGTCCTGTAAGAAGCAGTTAGATGTTGCTATGAAGTGCAGCAGCGGCCGTGTTTGCCTGGCATTGATTTTACAGCGGTGAGACACTAAGGAAGCAGATCTCTATTACACTCCCTGGCTGCAAGTAATTACGGGGAAATGCAGAAAAAAAGAGAAGTCTCTAAGTGCTTTAACTTGTAGCTGGGTTGCTGCCTTTCTCACTCTGGCGTGGCTTGAATGCTGTTTTCTGGAGCGACCAGCTGAATATGCAGCCAAGCGCTGGCTAAAAGGATCCGCAGCTGTGAAATCCCAAGAGATGTGCTTGCCAAGAGGAAGATCAAAATGGTCCCCTGGAAGTTTATGCCGAAGGATTACACGGAAGAGAGGATTTGCAAGTCTGGAATGTGTCTTTTGCTACCCTATCTCTTTCTCATTTCTGTGAAATGACATTCGGGTTTTCTTAGGCTGCTTCACATTTTTTGTTACAATCCCCAGGATGGAGATTAGATTTGAGATTTAGAGTCTGAAAAGGATTTGAAATGATTAAGAACGTCAGGAGTATTTGCAAAGTTTCGGCAGCTGATKTACCGCAGCTGGAACAAATAATGGCATTTATTATTTGTATTGCCATCTTGCTCCCCGAAACTGTACGCAGGGATGTGGGCCCTGCATCCCCGCGGGGCAAGGGAGACAGCTTCTTTCCAATAGGGAAAACGAACATGAGAGCACATGGATAATCATCTAGTCAGGGGGTCAACACTCAGATATTGATGTCTTCTATTGGTTTCTTCCTCATCCACTACTTATGATCTCAAAAGGTGCATTTGAGGTGAAATTTTAATAACGAAGAATTGACTTTGGAAACCCTCCCATGAAGATGCCTGTTGGACAGGAAGGAGCATCTCTGTGGAGACTGCAAGTCCAAAATGGGATGAGCACAAGTCACTCGAGGTTCAGGAATATTTTGTGCACTATTGATGGTGATGGCATTACTCCTTCCCTTCCATCAGAGTGATGCGATGAAGGAGTGCACTGACATAGTGTCTGCACTAATGTTGTGAGCAGCATAGGGAGGGAGCATGACTGAGACTGAGGGGAAAAGAAAATGCAGTAGCAGAATTGCGAGAGCGCAGTTCACAGGCAACCGGTAGAGCTTGGAAACTAACTTGTGCGTCAGGTGGTTGGCAGTTATAAACTGAACTTGGCTGTCTCTAATGAAGGAGAAAGGTTTTTTGCAACTGCTGTGACCTCCTGGATTTCCTCTTGCCTTCAGGCAGGGAGCCCTGAGGACCTTTCTGGGTGGTGTTTTGTGTGACACCTACTCTACTGCAAGGCATGTTGGCTCTAGCTATGGAGCAGTGTAACCAGCAGTGTAACTTTAATGCTTTGGCACCGTCCTCCTCTAACCAGTTGCTGGAGAATGAATTGTGCCTTTGAATTTCTTAATGAAAATAATGTTAATAAAAAGTTCTGAATTGTCTGTAGGAAGTGGGTAGAAACCCGCAGCACTTAAAGCTTTCGACTTGCTAACAGTAGTTTGGTTTTTATTAGTCTTCCTATAAAAAGCTACGATTTTCTAAMTTTTGTGTCTCCTGAAAGCTGTCTACCACTGAATGTTAGGCGCATTTTGTGTCTCAAAGCTGAAACTTGTGTTATGAGAAATACAACTGTTGTCGTACAGGGACAGAAGATAGGTTTACTATATGGTGAAGTCTGTCCATACCTTACATATTTACATATTTCTTTCTGTTAGTTTCAAAGGATTTCAAAGCATCCTTTGCAGTTATGAGTTAAATGCACACTTTCAGTGTTCGCATTTATGCAAATGGTAGTTGTGTGACTGAACGTGTATCAATAATTGAAACATCTAAATTATGCAAATAACTGTCTTTACTAGACTTCATCATTTAAAACAAAAGTGACCTCTTAAAATAATGCTTCGTTGGGGGTTTTCCACAAATGTTAACCTTTGGCTGTGGCTCGAGTCTACATTTTGAGATGAAGGATCAGCCAAGCCACTGATATGCAGCGCTGCAGTCCCCAACCTCAGCCCAGCTTTGCATCTTGCTTGAGGAYGTTCAGCTGTAGGTGCTGCATCTGCTGATGTGCTGAAGAAGCTGAGGACCCAGCATGAGCGAGTAGCCTAAGGAAACCAAAGCTAGACCATGTGTTTGATTGCTCTGAACTTGCATTTTTGATCAACACGTCGATCATCTTGCACTTGGAAAAGATGACTGCGTGCTGTGCTGCTTGGCAAGAGYTGCAGGTGATTTCATACAGACTGTGGGAACAATTTCCTTGTGAAGAGCTCTGCCTTTGTATTTTATGAAGTGTCATTGAGAACATTAACAAGTTCTGATTAAAGATTTCTACTGGGTTTTACTGCTTTTCATCTCCCTAAACTCAAGAGTCAAAAGTCTCCGTTGCCTCTCGCTTGGGTGTCTCATAGTGAACATTGCTGCAACAGGGGAGAGAAAAAGATAGGCAGTCTTTTTGAGCTGAGAAGTGGTGCTGTGAGTAAGGAAGTACGTTTTAGTTTGAGCTATGTAAGCAAGAAGTAATAAGCAGTTCCAGGAAACCTTTTACCTGCTCTCTTCTCCCTGAAGCCTCTGCAGTACCCGCTTACACGCAGCCAGGCATTAAGATTTTGGTGTTTTACAGTGCAACTTGGCATGCCCGTAGGAGAAACACTGATGAAGAAATGCTCCCCCCGTCCTGTCCCTTGCAGCATGATGAACTGTGCGAGTCCTGATTGAAAATTCTAATCACAGCCTCGCAGTCCTTCAGATCACAACCCTTGACAGTTGATTCACTCCTTTTCATGCCCGCTGCCTTTGAGTGCTCGCGGTGCCGCTTACGCACGAGTCCAYGGTTGGCCCCCCGAGCGTGATGGATTGGCTGGGCTGCCTCGCGCCGCCGAACCTGGGAAATGCTTCTTTTTCAGAGTCAAAGAACCTGCGTGTGACGTGGTCATGAACAAGAGAAGAAAGCAAGAGAGTGTTGGATGTGCCTCTTGGCAGCCACTGTTTAAGAGAGAAAATGATACCTTCTGGGCCAGGTAAGTATACGACCTGTTTTCTGATGATTTAGCTTTTTTTTTGCTAGCAGRTGATGCAGAAAATCATTGTTGATGTTAAACATCCATAAGCAAATGCACAGAAGTTGTCATCATATTTTKGCATTATAGCAGTAAATATTTCCTTTTTTTTTTTTTAAATTGAAGTACTGGACTATTTATGAGGTCTCCTAACTTTCAATATGACCAAATTTATTAGAAAATAGTAAGTTTTGGTTTGCCTCACTTTTGAGTTGTCTTCCATAGATTCTTCTTAAAAGGAGCTCCAGATGCATCTTGCAGGAGCTTTTTATTTGGCTGTGTGACTTGCCATTTAATGTTTCAGTGAACCAAACAGTTAAGTTTTGATTCCAGTGGAAGATTGATAGGAGCAATTTTCAAATGCGGTATCAAAACAAAGTGAAAATATGTCATGTTTAAAATATAGAACTCTGATGCATCCTGTGGTCTTGTAATAAATGAAATAGCACTACAAACCTGACAGATGTGCAAGAAAATGTTTTTGAATTTATGATGATTAATTTTCAAGATGAAGTGCAATAAGAAAGAATGTATTAGTAGATATTTACCGAAGGCAACGGGAAGCAGCTTTCTGAAACTGAAAACAAACAGGTAATGATAAGGCTGCCTTCCCTTCTGTCCTATGCTTTCTGAAATCTGGTACTGAGTAAATACATTCCTATTGCAAGTGGCAATAGCAGCTACTTGTAACATTTACCAGAAGTTCCTCTGCTTGCATTTGTACAATTTCTTTTTTGCTGATTGTCTCGCAGACAGTACTGCTCTCCCTGAGCCGTATTAGGAGTAGCACGAAATAGAGCTGAAGGTTTCCTCCCAGGGCTGGTGTTCTTTCAAAACCAGAAAAACAAGAGAACAGAAGCAGCTCTTTATTTCCTAGAAAGAATCCCAAACTTTTCTGAAACTTAGGACGTTTATTTCTCTTGAGTGTTTTGCACTGGAAGATTGACTTTGCTTTTCAATAGACCAGGGAAATGCGAAGAATGATCTTTGGTAGGATATATACGGATTTATTTAAGCATCATTAGGTAGTACTGGGCTAAAAACATGCCTCGATACCACTTATATTTAGCAGGAAGTCAGCCATACATGCCAAGTGCTTAACTTCTATTTGTATTGATTTAGATTTATTTTTAACGCTAGAGTTCCTTGCTTCACTTCTTTCCATTTCCTTGTGTCTGCGCAGATGCCTTGGCAATCGACAGGTGCAGAATAGCTTTATGCACCCATTAGTACAATGTAGTTGCTGGCGAACGTGATTTAATGTGGTGAGTGAAGGAATTGTGCACAGAGGCAGATCCTGGCTGCAGTGTTAAGTTGGCATAGCTCTGTGTACGGCAGCTGAAGATCTTGCCCCAATATAGCACTTTTAAGGTTATGTATTCTGTGCTATTATGGGTAAGAGGCTCCAGGAAGCTGAGTGACTATTTGCATGTAAACTCTGGTAGTATTTAGGTCTAACAATACTCTTTTGACTTACAAATTGATAGTTGAAGGCCATCTGAAGAGGATATATTTATTTTAAAGGACAGAAAATGCATTTCTGTAGTCTGTATTTGTACACCTCCAGCCCGTGCAGTCAATGCATGAAAATACATTGAAGAAATGATGTAATTTGGGTGCCTACCAGAGCATGTTCTTAGCTTGTCTTCCCTCCCAGTCCTCTGCAAGACTGTGTTACCTGATGTCTATCTTACAGTATGAAACTCTGCCAAATCCAGTAACATTGCYTAGCAATTTGCTTTATATCGATTTTACTTCAAAACACATCGCTGTGTCACCTGTATCACCTATATAATTTTTATTCATATAAATTCTTCCTTTTTCATTTGAATCTGTATATGTATATATTCAAACAGAGCTGATTATGTTTCTGATGCGTATCCTAGAAAGAAGTTAAAAGACGTAGAGGAACCTCTACATCCTGGGAGTGTCCTGGGTCCTTGTAGTGCGTCGTGGTGGCGTGGAGGAGCCTGCTTGCTCGGTGAGGGGAGGAAGGGTTTTCCATCTGCCAGCAGCTTTCTTGGGATACTTGGAGAGAACTTCCTCTTCATKGAAGGACACGGTGGTGCTAGACTTTTTCTTGTACCCTTGGGACAAGTAGGCGCTTGACTCAAGGCAGGATTTTGTTTAGTTGTAAGTTAGGTTGGTAACTGGTAGAATTCTAGCAAAATTCTGCAAGTCATTGTGGTCATCAGAGCTATTTTTGAACTGGCAGCACTGTCTGAAGCTCCTTTCTGATAGTGCTGGATGCACGCTTGTTACTCTATACTATGGTTTCTCAGGAGCAATGTATGTTGTGCATGAGGTCCCCACCAGGCTGTGCATATATAAAACAACAACAACAGAGATGGTCTGAAGAGCTTAAGAACGCAAATGTAAAACAGGGAGTGGGGAGAGTGAACTGAGTACAAACAACAGAAGAGGGAAAAGATACCAAAATGGATGTAATATATATACATATGAACAGTGCATGGTACATACGTACACGCAYATACATAGCTACTCTTTTAGAGATGCTTGTATTTGGGTGTTTCRTCAATAACGATTGAAGGGGAATGCCTGTGTGCTGTGCTTGTCTGGAATGTATATCACTTTTCAGATAGAATGAGTATTTTAGGGGATGTACCGTTGTGTCATCATACAGATAATTTTGTGTTCAATAGAGATCAATGTTAATTGCTCAAAATTTACATACATATGGATTTTTCAAGAGCTGAAATACACTAGATGAGATTTTTCAAGTGGTCGTGAGAAACTGAGCCATGCTTCTCCTTTTTATCTGCTCTACTCCAAATGTCAGGATACCAGGATCCCAAATGTGTGTTGGGTCTTGCTGTTCATCCCTCGATACCTGGGCAGGCTGTGGGCTATGGCACTTAATGCATGCTGAATGTTGCACAGTGATCCTTTGTCACCTGCCTTATACCTGGCTGTGCCCATTGCACGCTGCTTCGTCCCTAGCTTTGAGAAGGACATGGGAATGCAGGGAAGTCAGAAACTCCAKTTCATGGGTTGTGCATGGCTGGGAATGGGTGGCAGTGACACTGGGCATCCKCTAGTGAGTATCTACACTATGTTGCCTATTTGCTCTTCTTGAAACCTGCATTTTTCACAATCTTGGTTCATTCTAGAAATGCACRTACTCTGGTAGGCTTCCGTGATCCAGACTGAGTTGCACCGTAGAATTTACATTTGGATAGGATTCAAAGTTTCGTAAGCATAAATATTCACATACATATGACAGCTTATGTGAGTCTGTGTTGTTTAGTCATTCTAATGTCTGCTAGCACCTGACATGAGATGACCAGAAAAGTGTATTTGTTACTTTGAATTGCAGTCTGAGTTGTATCTGTTGTGCAGTGTCTGACAAGTCTAGCTATCAAGTAACCTATATTTATTTAACATCTGAGCTGATAAAGCCATACAAGTTTTGGAAGACAATTCTGAAAATGTTTGAATTATCCTTGTCACTGAAGAAAAAAATTCCATATRTAGAGGGTTGGGTTACATTTAAGGGCATAAAGCTTGTAGAGATTTTATRTCTTTTTGAAGAATATGCATTTTCTGTAGTTGCACAGAAGATCTAATAATTTAAAAGCATTAACAAAATGGAATAAAGCAAAGTCTCTCATTTCATTTTTTTATCTCATGTATTAATTTACTAATAGGCAGGTCTGAATAATGCTGTGAACTTAAAGTGGGTAGATTTTCTGTTTAAGCCTGTAAAATTTCATCTCAGTGTTCTGCCATCTAAGCTTTGTCAGAAGAGATTTCTTCAAGCATCTATAAAAACATATTGAAATTATTCTTGGCACTTCCAGGCAGGCACTTCCTCAGTCTGATTGCAGCTGAGTATTTCAGCTTCAAACCCAGACAGTTTTAGTATCTGTTGAAACTGTGCTGTTGCCTGTTCTTGTGTATGGTCTTTCAGTGCTAATATCTGGGGAAGTTCTTATCCAATGTCTGCCCATGGACAGACCATGAGCCAGCTCCCACGCTCGTTGACTTCTCTGGAGTTTTGCATCCTACAGGGATGAGCTGGAAGAGGGGTGCAAGGTTTGGTAGACATGATGACTTTTTAAATATCATGTAAATCCATTGCAGTAAATAGGCAATGTGGTTCCTGATTTCAAATTTTAAGGTGTGTTAATACTTTGATACATAACAAAAACAGATTTCCTGATGTTCATTGCTTACAACTTACCTCCGCAAAGTAGGCTGCTTTTCACAAAGAGTGATATTTTGTTTCAGTGTAATGCAAGAATATAATTTCCCAGCAGAAGATAGGGGCTGTTTGTAAAATGAGGTTGGTATTTGAATGTAGCATTCAGGAAGTGCCCAAATTACATCCGCCTCAGTGACTAATATTTTGACATTTAGAAATGGGCCTTTGGCTGTATAGTTTGATAAATAGTAGTTGTGTGTCTGGGGTATGTCAGATCTGGGATCTGAAATCCAAGGCTGGAATCCATCTGTTCATGCAAAAGTCTTTATAAATAAAATTCGTTTTTAAGACTTCACCATTTATAACAGAAAACATTTCCCATCTGTGATGTAAGTATTCACTATTGAGAAATAATTCTTATTAAAGAGTGATAATGGGTTATGGACCTTATGTAAAGTCTTCTGAAGATAATGGAAGGACTCCCAGGGAAGTGAGCTGGCTTTGGATGAGGCCATAAGTAATTTCTTCTGATGCTAATGATGGCACAAGTGCCATCAGTTATGCAGGAATGATGTTGTAAAAATGGGGCTTTATGGTTTTCTAATATTCTTATGCTTAGACAAGGTGAGTCCAGTTGTTAATGGAAGTGCTAGTTTCTTTCTAGAATCATCAAAATAACCCTGTTTTTTTTCAGTGGGGTTTGAATTTGTTGAACTTTTCTCTCTGTAATTCCAGTTATTGGAGGKTCACGCATCATGTCTGTGCTTGCTCAGGTGTGATTTGTGTACTTAGCAGTGGTGTGGAGAGACTTTACCTTTCAGAAATTTGACCATATAAATTCAATCTGTTTGCCTAGTGGTAACCACTGTAAAAATTGAKCATCAAGAAAGCTAATTTCCATCTTGCTCTGCTACTGTTTGATAATAGTTAATGAATGGTTTGCTTTAAGTTGGTATTTCAGTTTTCCAGCTTCTATTTTAACTTGCATCTTAACAAATACAGGCAGATGCATCAAAAGAGGCACTATCAAACTATACGTGCAGTTGAGATTTGCAGTTTTCAAAGGAAAATATGGACTTCTGTGTAGACTATTCTGCCTTCTGATGCTAGATGTTGTTCAATATTAAAATACGATTTGTAATAAAAATGCTTACAAGCTTCTAATTACAGTACTTGGAGAAAACTATATCGATAAATTCATCTTTTAAACAATAATCTATGTGACTTGTTTTGAATAGTCTAGACTTCCATTTTAAAGGCTAGTAGTAAAGTAGAAAGGCTGTACAAACGTATGGTACTCTAATTAATGGGGGCAATGTTAAGCTTTGAAAGCCCTCTGGAGCCTCGGTCTCTGCTGGAGCATTTTGTGTGCTGTGAATCTTCCCTAACGGTTAAAGCAAATGAACTAAAATAGCCTTTGGGCTATTTTGTTGCACTGTGTTGTTGGAAAAAATTAATCCTGTGCCGTTTTGCATTTGCTGTCTGTGAATCAAACTGTGAAAGCTAATTTAGAAACTTTCACACTTGGCTTGAATGAGGACTGTCAGTGCGCAGAGAATGTCAAATTGAATGTGATTAGCTCCAAGTGGGCTAGCTTGGATATATCCATCAGCTTCAAAGTGCCCAGGCTTAGTGACTGCTCTGCTAAACTAGCACTGAGGTTGCAGAAGAGAATTTAAACGTGTTAAGTTGTTACTGCAAGTTGCCTAGTTGTAGAACAGGTATTTGAGAGGGAGTTGGTTTGTAACACCCAGGGGTAGGGAGCCCCTTGGAAGGAAGGTTGTGAGGCTGATGGAAGGGAAAACAAGCCCCTCATGAACCCGCTCAAAATTTTAAGGTGTAAATAATGCAACTCGTAAATATCATACCTTGTAGCACTACTAGACGAGTATTTATAGTCTCTGAGGTAGTTGGACCTCAGAATATTTGAAGGGGCACCTATTGGATACAACTATGATGCACTGAAGGGCATTTTGTGGGGAGTGATGGCTGCATCCAGGCTAGTGGGTTAGTGCAGGGATGCAGCATGGCTTTGGCGTGTGTGATTTGGTGACCGTGTTTATCAAATGCTGTTTCTGTCTGCAGAACAGTTTTGGTGTGTAGGAACCACATTTCTCTTGGAGAAGGCTAAGGAACAAGCCCTGCTCCTGGTAGACATCAAACCATAATGGGGACATGAAACTCAAGGTGGTTACTGCTTCTTGCCTAGWGTGATGTGCGTGGCTGATCCCGGTGGAACTGTACGGAAATAAGAGTATGGCTTGAGATCCATGACACGTGGGAGTAGCTATTGTCCTTCATCTTCAGGTGCTGGGTCTCAGCTCAAGTCCTCCTACRATGACTGTAGCAAGCGGCTGTTGAGTTTTCCAGTGGGGACAGATCAGATGGTAAATTGAAAAGAACCAATTTTGTAAATTAGCACTTTGCATGTCATCCGTTCCCATGTGGGCAACAGCAGTTGTGCTGACAAGAGTAAACATTGTTAGTTAATGAACCAAGCCATAAGTACTGTTCATGTTTAAAATATTTACAGGGTAGCGTCCTGTCAAAAAATGCCATTAGTCCTTTTTGCATGAATGTCGTGTGCATGAGTGCATATGTTTATGTGTGGATGTGTATATATGGGTACACTATCAGGGCATACAATATTAAAGCACATGTAATAATTCAAAAACCACTGAAGAAGTTCTATTATACATGTAAATATATGCAGCAGAAGATGTAAAATAACTCCTTAATGTAAAAAATGAAAAATTATACTATTTGACAGGAGGAGTCTATTTTGAATTGTGCTATTTGCACAGTTTAGTTTTCAGCCTTTCTTTTCCTGAAATTATTGCCTGAATTATGGTGGTGTGCAAAAAATTTGCTTTAAATTTAATCTGCCCTCTTACTGAATGTTGTCAGGATATTTTTAAATGAAGAATATTGGAAGCTGGTAATATTTTGCTCTTGGCTCCTGTAGGAATGCCATTCAGAGTATGACTTAACTCATAAGTAAAATAAAGTAAATCAAGTTTCTTGGGAGTATTTTAAAATCATCCTTAAATATTTAACTATAATYTCTCCCTTGGTTTTGTTAAGTGTTTGGGGAGTGGAGGAGTGTGACTTCAGACATTTAAAACTGTGAATGAACTTTATGTCTATCCAAATGTTTGTTATTCAATAAAAATAGAATCAAAATACTGCACTTAGGAAAAACCTGAAATTAATTTTTTGAGCTTCATACAGAAGTATTCTTCAAATAATATTTTGAATACTCTGAGCTGCCTCGTGTTTTATTCTTGAATAGAGGCTTATATTGCTACCAAAAGACAATACTTACTTATTCATGCTGGCCCACAGTGTGATGATCACCCCAGTTGTTCTTCAAATATACTTCAGTCCTGATTGCAAGACTAAATCTTGTTGAAAACATAATTTGAAGGMTTTTACTAATATTAAATACTTGCTTTGCAACCTGTTGATACATTTCTTACCAATATAACTTTCTCCTAAATCACAACCAGCATTTTGAGGAGTTTATGAAGACTGTATGTGAATATATGTCAACTATTTTGTTGTGATGATGCTGAGCTGTTCTGCTCTGATGAGAAATGGCCTCACGATGTTGACTCTATTGCAAGTTCAGTCCGTGCAGATGGCCCCAGCCAGCAGAATCAATACATTGGGCTCTGTCCTTATTAGAGCTATAGCAGAGTGAAACATAAATCACAACAGGACATCTCTGCCGTGGGTATCAAGGCATGTGTTCCTTTCAAATTCATCAATCTGCAGAAAATAAAAGGCAAAAAAATAAAGGAAGTCCAAAGCAAAGATATCCTTACTTGTCTATTTGWGTCACAGCCCATATTGCAGTTGTTCTGACCTTATCCTCCTGACACCCCTATCGTGTTCGTGGGTGAAGTTACAAGATTTTGAGCTAGTTTCCTTTTGGGAARCTGTACTGATCTTCTCACCTTTGTCAATGAGGCTGCTTGGCATTGTATGCAGGCGGTAGGGCATGCAGCTTCAGTGTCAAGCAGCAGTGCTATCTCCAGTGGCTGCTTTGGCGAGGTTGTCCCCAGTCCCCTCTGTGACACATGGTGCTTGTACAGCTCACACTGCTGGGAGTATTCAGGAATGTGGGACTATATTTTGGGTTGCTTTTTAAAAYAGTACTTGATAGTGTTAAAACAAAAACAGACCTGAAAGTCACAGCTGAAGCTCCTGGTTTTTTTTCCTGTCCTTCTCTTGCAAAATATCTCTGAGATCTCCTTATCTCTGTTGGAAATCTATTGCATGCTGCTATGTGATTTTTTTAAATTATTATTATTATTTATTTATTTTTCAGGAATAGGTGCTAGATGGGTACAGATTGCAAGCTGATTTCAAGAAGCCATTGCACCTAGGTTATCCTCTTTTCTTTGGATGTTATAACACACATATGTAAAAATGTGAATTAATATGTCAAGTTATTCAGTAGAGAAGGACRAGTATTAACATTTTCCAAATGCAGATAAACTATCATGCAGTTGTACAGTAGCTTTTTTCCACATACAATCTTAGCACAGATCTGCGCTTAGAATAAATGCAAATTACAAGGTAAAGGCTTTCAGTGTGTGTAGGAAAAAGTGCTGCTTGCAGCGTGCTTTGTGAGCAAGGATGGAGGAGGCTGATCTTGGTGCCCAAGTGTGACAGAACGTGGTCTTGGAACCTGAACTGTATCTTTGCCTTTGTTGCATTACAGGGAAGGTTTCAGCTACGCTTTGACTTGGTAAAGTTGCAGGAAGCTGGAAGGAGAGTTTACAGTGGAAAACGTCAGGTGACGTTAACAATAGATGATGTTACCAAGCACACACRCAATTAAACCAAAATACTAAGTCAGTAGTAACTCCAATAGCAAAATGTCTATAAAAATGAACAAAAAGGCTGTAATAGAATTCTCATTAGATGCATTAATTTGGACTAAAATTYGATTGTTGTATTCTGGGCTACCATTGTGTGCATTTCTTTGTATTGAATGCTTGATTTAATGCAGTAAATAGCATGAATCATAGCTCCTACTAACCTTTCTACTGAACTAAAAGTGTAAAATGTTTASGTCAACAATTTTCTGCCTGTATGCTTGGAAATAAATCTAGAAAACCTCTATAAGCTTCCTTTACAGAAGAAATAATATTTTTAGACAATGAGCATAACTTTTCTCTGTTGATCTCTTACTGTGCCAACAAGCTTTTGTATTGATTTGTATTGCCAGACACCATTCTACATTGTTCTATTACCAATTTAATGAAATCTAGCCCCTCTCTCTGTATTTTTGAAAACAAAACATCTAAAGATGTAATGTTTTTTAAGCAACAACACACTGTGCTCTTTTTAAAATCAAAGAATATGATGCATTTTGGACTTCAAAATCTGAGTAGTATGGAGCATTTGCTGCAGATGATAACGTGGGAAGGTTTTCCAAGAGGAGGGTAATCAAGTAGGGATAATTAGAATTACTATTTAAATATGCAGAAAGCAAAAAGCATGTCTGGAAAAGCAGAGTAAAGTTATAACAGTGTAAGACTAATGTAAAAATGATTTGTAAGCAATAAAATCACATCCCCCTGACTTTGTAAGTACAAAATAATAAGCAATATGGAATAATGGGGACTGTTATAGTCTGGGTTATAAACCTAGTGATATGTGATTTTACCATTAGGCCTTACCTAMAGGGAATAGATTGGCTTAACACTAATAGTAGAAGTTGTGCTAAGTGGGGAGTACAGGTATTTGAAATGAGTGTGCAGAAAGGGAAGAGAGCAATGGCTCAATATGTTCTTACAGCAGTTAATTCAGAATAATGGTTKGGAATTGGTGGGACCTGTACTTCTTGGCATCGCTTCTTCCTCAGCGATAATCAGCTTGAATGTGTGAAAGCTTCTGGAGGAGAGATGTGAGTCTGATTGCTTATGTTATTTTAAGTGGCTTGATGAGGAGCTGAAGAATATGCTATTAAGAACAAATCCTCATCAACACAGAAATGGGCAGGATAGTTTTCAAGTTCTTAGTCATCTTTGATTTCTATAACTGTCATTATTTCTTGTTAATTAACTTAATTGAGTAACACAAACACTGCATGCTTTCCAGAACTACTGTTATTGCTGTCTGCTACTTAATTTCAAAGAGGAGGGGAAAAAATCCAAAATGTTCAAGTCACACGTAGGCACTGACTTTGTTGAAGGCCTGTTTACGCRAGCAGGTTTCACCGAGCAAACGTCTGCGGTCTCACCATATTGCTCAGAGATCCTGTCAGATCTCCCAGCCTGAGCGGGGCCGGAGCTGGTGAGTGCCGTGCATCCCGAGGAGCTGCCGGCGCCTCTCGGATGTCTCGGGAGCTGGCCCCTTTCCCTGCAGCACTGCCAAGGGCCCTGCTGCAAGGGAGGAGCAAAGCCAAGGTCCCGACGGCTGCGAGGCTTGGAGCTCCCCGGCACCCGTGCAACACTGGGTGCTGAACCCAATGGCTCTGGCTGTTGTCCAAATGGACTAATTAAATTCCACATTGCTAAATTCCCTTGCATTTTAATTGGATTAAGTGTAGTTCACCTTCTGGCTTTCTACTCTTGTTGCTTACACAACTAAGTTTTGTGCTGTAGCGGAGTCCTTGGCATTGTGTCACATCCTGAACGKGACGTCCCTGGTGTTAAGTATGCCAGATGTTTCAGGAGAACAATATAAAAGATAAATATGGATTTTACTTGTTTTTTTGATGTTTTTCTTTGCTGAACTGAAGTTCTGCCATCTGATGGCTATTCTGTTTGACTTGCTTAGGTTGTAGGTGTTGTGGGAACTCCTTGATCCAAGGCAGTTTAAAGGAAATAAYGTGTTTAGATTCCCACCGCACTGAGGAAACCCACCTGTTGCCTGGTGTGGGGCTCCACATGCCATGGGATAACTCATCTCATTGCATAGCTGCAGAAGCCCAGGRCCTTGCTGCAAGCTTTGACTCCAGCGTGTGGTGGTTTTACCTGAGCACTAAGAGCACACAGTGCTCTGCAGAAACAAGCTTGTAAACGGAGGAACTGGTGCAGCCTCCCCCTCTAAAATRTGATTTGATTTCTAGTGTGCCAACCAACTCCATGTGTATACTGGAGCCTAGAGAATTAGTTTCTCAGTGTGCACCACTGCACAGCGTTTTGAGACCCTGACTGTGGTGGCAGCGTGCGCGGTGATTCTGCAGAAATTATACCTGATGAATCAGGATATCCAAAGGATGTCTTAAATAATGAGAGCAAATACAAGACTTAAACATGAGAAGTTAATTTGTGGAGAGTACAGTCTTTGATATGGATAAAATTGAAGTTATTTCACTTAATGGTTCRCTTGGCCCTAATAGCAACTAAATTTAGAGTTTATGAGCACCACTGGTCTATAATCAGAATATGTTTTCCCTGCATAAAACAGAATTATATTAGTCAATGTACATTAGCCTGGGCTGGATTCTGTGTCTGGTTGGATTTAGTTGCGTTCTCCTGATGCCGGGCTCTGTTTGGCTTTTGGTTTGACCTGGTTATATGCATCTTTCTTAGTCCCGGCAATCTTGGTTACTGCAAGTAGCTGCACCAAAATCTCTTATAAAAAAGAGGTTCCCGTCCCTATTATGCCATGTGGATATCTGTGGTGCTTTCTGCCATGTTCTGTCCCTTTTCTCATGACTCTAGAGCAATGCTGTAAATTCACATAAAGCCTTTCCCTTGTTAACTTGAGTTCATTGGTATGCAAAGAGGGAGAGTAAAAACAGCATCCTGCTTTTCTTCCTCCTGGGTGAACATTAGACGTGGTCCCGGCTGCAGGGTAGCATGGCCGGAGCTGCCAGGATCGGAGCGGGAAAGGATGGGTGGAGCGATGAGCAAGAGCCCTGCATGCCCCTACATGTTGGCTCCGGAGCAGCAGACTCGCTCCATCCTCCCTCAGAGGCCTACTGTTTTTTTCCTGGTGATGCACATTAGGCAATGGCTGCTGAAATGCCACTGGCTTCAAGGTATGCAGATTCACACAAGTGACTTTTACCATGTCTCTATAGAAAATGCCTCACAGATCAACTGTTCTTGAAAGGGATAAAAGTGTGCTAATTCCTTCAAGGTAAATCAGAAGGATTATGACATCTAGGAAGAAGAGACTGCGAGACAGCTTGTGAGCAATGTGACTAGGACTGACCCAATAGCATCTCTGAAGCTTCCTAAGAATTGCCTGAGGAGTCTGCCAAGAAGCCAGATGCTGCTGCTGGAAAAATACCTTCTGTAGCTTGGCATTTGTCCTGCAATTGCTTCCAAGAGAAAATAAACTGTAGCATGACAGTAGAAGGTGAATAGTTCCTCATTACAGGCTATCTGGGTGATTTTAGAAAATGTTTAGAAAATGAGCTTGGTTTTGTTTTATGATGCATTATCCACTTGTGCAGATCCATATACTCATCTAGCTGCTTAACAGTTTCCCCTCTGAGTAATCAAAAATACCATCTTTTTTTCCTTGACATTTCAGCCTGGTGGTATTTTGTTGTTTGTTTGTTGTCTTTTAAATAATTCCTTTGGCAAGATCCTTAACCTGATCACTTGGGCTTTGCTTGTGCAAGGGCATGTACTCACACAGATGCTTCCACTTGCACAGTTGGAGCAGACAGAAGACTGGTGCGTTTCCCTACGGCTGCTATAATTCTGATACAGAAAATAAAACCTGCCCCACACACACTTGAGGCTTGTACTGTGGTCCATTTTTTTTCTACAGTATTTCCTCTAGCAGTGCAGTCTCTTAGTATTCATAAAAAACATTAAATGTGAGCAGAAAAYGCTTAGAGCTGACTTTGTAAGAGATGTCTGTGCTTTTACTTCCATTGACCTTTTTCCTGATGTCAGGCAGAGGTATTTGTGGAACGGTGTGTGATGTGCTCGAATACACTGAGTACCAGATTCACAATTTATCTGAGAACAGAAAAATGAGCTCAGGAAATTAGTCATGACTTGAAATTTCTCCAGCAGAATCTAACAGCCTTTCTTGAACATGTTGGGAGTCTTCCTGGTGCTTCTCTGCTCTGCATTCTAGCAGTTCCATGGGTCTATTTTTATGAACTATGGTGCTGGTTAGAAGACTTAAGCACTGAAGTATTCCTCTAACTAAAACTCATTAATAGCAATAATGATATTTGTTGGCTGTTCAGCAACGTCATCAAAAGATCTCTGCTGTATATGCAAATTCACACTTACCGACCCAGAAAGTTCTCTGCATTTTCCACTTTACTCTGGTGGTCAGTGAACTTTGGTGAAAGTCTGGTCATTGGGTTTAGTTTAATAAATCTGAGTGCCTTTTCAGCAAGGTGAAGTTCTCAGGTTAATTTTCCTTGACTTGACTCTGAGGGAACAAGGGCTGAGTATTSCAAAATAGCAGTGAGTAAAGGTCCCGGCTGAGACATTTATGTTGTTGGTAGCACTAAGAGGGTTTTCTATGCTGTTATGTCAGGAAATGCTCAGAAAATTGAAGGGTGTGAGGTATAGGTTAACTTGTGCAACCAAGCAAGTCAGTGCAAAATTCAGCTCCATTGAGAAGCCAATATAAAGCATTGCTTCAAGATCCACTTTGTGTTTCAAAATRTGGCTTAGCTTAGATGTTGCATGGGTTTTGTGCTGCTTTGTTTAAAATGAACGAGAACGTGAGTTCTGATTTAGTTTCACTCGCTAGATTAAGAGAATGTTCTTAAAATAAGAAAGCAGCTGAATGAAGGTATATTATAAATAGTATGATATTGTTTCCTTGGTTTACTCTGCCTCTTGAAAACATATTGAGCTGTCCAGGACAGGACGTGTTTAATTCCAGTTAGGAAGCATGGATCCTGATTGTGAGGAATTTGCATTTCCATATAAAAGGTGGCAGGACTGACACTGCTTTTCCCTTCTCCCTGGTGATGCTCCCGCCTGCCTGCACACTTCTCCCTCTCCTTCAGTGTGATGATTGCACCATTGCACTTKAGTAATCATTTAACAGCTCTAATTACAGAATACCGTGATCCCGACTGTGTACTTTGTCCTTTTTTCCCTTCCTTGTCTTCACTGTGTTTCTTTGATGTCGAGAGGATCGCAAAAGAGCGTTTTCTTCTGCTTTGCAAAAGTAGATTTCAAAGACCCTGCTTTGGTAAGGTAAAAATGTGCRTTTTCATGCCACTTTAGAGGTAATTCCATTATAATTTAGACATAGAAGGCTTGGTTATTCKCAGTCACACTGGCATAACGTCACCGCCACTAATATGGCTAAATGAACATAAAATCGGGGTGGCTCCTGTTACACCAGTACAAGTCAAATGTTGCTCCATTAGTGCTGTACTGGTGGGACATTAGTGGGTACAAGAGTTTTCTGCAGCGTGGTCAGGCCGTGTCTGRGTCGGGGTTGGAGCAATTGGGACTTTCCTGCTGATTCTTATAGAACATGATAAGGAATTATTTTCTTGCTGCATGCAGGGTTGGYGAGGTTGTAGTCAGTGCATAGCAGAGTCCGGGCACAACAGAATTTCTACAACAGAAAGCCTTTAGAGACAGGAGTAGTCTCTCAGTATTACAAGAATGACGTGAAATTTTTAAGCCTGTTCCATTTGGGGCAGTGCTTGTTTTATGTTGTACTCTTTAAAAGCTTACAAACATCCCCTTAGTGGAGTTTTGAGTCTTGGAGCAGAAAAACGTGCTTAAAAGAGGGGTATAAGCTGTGTTTATACCTGGTGACACAGCGTGGAGGGTTTTATCCTCTGGAGCTGGAGTCTGTTAAGAGAAGTTCTGTTACRAGACCAATTTGTTTTGTTTTGACCTTGTTTCCAGAATACTATGCTCTGTAATAAAATAGAAACAATGATACAGAAGTAAAAGGTAATGACCTCCCGTAAAAAGAATTTTGATGATATGGATTCACTCCTGTGAAAGTTTGTTGGTTGTTTTTTTTTTTTTTTTTTTTTTTTTTTTTTTTTTTTTTTTTTTTTTTTTTTAATCCATCTGGCATTTTCCAGGAGAAGAAAATTGTCAAATTCACAGCACACCTGGTGAGTAACCGGGGAGGTGATGTGTGGAATTCACTGCTACAGGGAGCTATTTCCAGGAGGAATTTCAGTAATTATTCCTGCTGTCACTGGAATGCTAATATACATCTTGCTCTGGGAATGTTTCCTAGGTCTGTGTTTTGGCCAGATGCTCCTCTGGTGGTAAATGAGATCCTTGTGAAGCCARTTACACCATCTGAGGAAGCAGTAGCAGGTCTGACGTTCCCTGGATTGAAAACTACAATAAGTTTAATAAAATGTGTCAGTGACCTCAGCTACATGCAGATTTTTTTTCTTTTTTAAAAAAGTCGAGCTGTGTATTTTCAAGAGAGAACTCTAATCATAAAATACTTTTCCTAGACAACAACCTTATACAAAGGAAAATTAATTGCTTCTATGGTTTAACTGCTAAGTAGTTGTCTGATGCTGGAAGAATTAAAAAGGGTTAATCATAATGTATAGTTCTCATATCTATAGTCAGCATAATAAAGCTTGTTTAATTTTTGAAATGTAAGATGAAGGAAAAGATTTGAGGTGAGTGGGAAGGAAATAGAGATTTCTTCTTTTAAAAGGTGGATTTGAAGCAACTAAACTGAGTGCTTTGTCTTCCATGTGTCTTCTGCAGGAGGAATGAAGTTGCTTGCAGGATTTCAGCTGGTATCTGTATACAGTAAGCTTCCTTTTATCTTTAGAGGCTACATAAATGTCAGTAAAGAAATAACAGGAAAATGTGGTGATTGAAGTGCCGTGATGGAAACAGCGTCAGCGATGCTGCTCGCTGGGTAGATGACAGAAGTAGAAAAGAGGGTTTGGAGACACTGCCATCTAACTGAGAGTTCTCCCTTTTATGGGATGATCCAGACTTTAATATATGAGTTAGTTTAGACTTTGCTGTCAAATGCATCATTGATGAACTTGTTTTAATGAAGTATACAGAGACATCTTCACCTCTTTGCTTTGCTTTTCCTTCTTATTTTCTCTGCTGTTTCAGTGTCTTCAGTTCCTCCTTGTAACCATCTTCCTTGTACCTAGTTCTTGCTTAYAGGGCTTATTAACTGAAATAGTTTGGCAGCTTTTGGAGCATCAAAGGATTGTGAATTCCAAGTTTGGAGATCATGTTGTGCCCTTTGTACGAGAGCCGTGCTCTGCTGTTGAGCAGCTTCCAGCAGGGAGGTCGCGGGACTTGACGGCTGGCRAGCGGGGTTCCTGTGGGTGATGCAAAGGCTTTGGTAGCCTCTTCTCTCGTAATTTTGCCCCTTATCTTTTGAGATGTGGCAGGACAAGAGCTAAGGGGGTAGGAAGAGTGGTTTGTGAAAGCAGTCTGTGGGAGCTACTGGCTTGTTGGGAAGACCGTCAAATACCACAGTGGGACGAGGGGAACTTTAAACACCCCGGGAATGCCAGGGCTTAGTTACAAATCCTTTCTAAGGCTACTTTGCCTTTGCATAAGCAGATGGAAACTGGTTTCAGGGCAGGGAGCCTTTTAAGTTTTGAAGCCCTGAAGAAAATGAATAATTTCAGATATTTTAAAGCCAGAAGGGAGCCGYTACGCTCCTCTTGTGTGACCTGCTTCATAGCTCAGACCAGAGGGTCTTGCCCAGTAACCGCTGCGCAAGCTCACTGAAACGTGGCTCAGAAAACAAATGATTATCTAGAAATTGTTGTTTTATGAACGCTGGGGGGAGGACAGTGGAGCATGTGACTCGTTCCCCAGCCTGTAAGACTCACGACTTTGCTGGCTGCAAAGTTAGAATTTGCCAAAACGGTTTTTCACTGAGGCTTTAGGCTTTTTACAGGCAGGCGTAGGAGTGATGCAGAAGGCAGGCTTAGGGCCGCTCCTGGAATTAAAAGCCAGTTAATTCCAAAATGCGCTGATTGTATYCCTGCTGTACCCACTTAATAAGGGAATAGAAAATGTCAGTATTTTGTTAAAACGAAGAGCTCTGAATCCTCTTTAGGAAAAGCTGAGGCAGGCACATAACATTGTAAGAGCTGGAGCAGTAAGGAGGCATCCAAGGAGATCATTGCGGTGGATACACGTAAGRTGTTGGTTCTCTTCTTAAAATTCTTTTTAATGCACATAACCAAAGTATCTCTTTAGAGTGGGGAGAGAAACATGGCAGAGCTATCAAAGGAAGCAGCCTCTCGTTGATAAAACATGGGCTGCCRTCCTTCCTGCCGTGGGAAGATGGGTGTTTAACCACCATGACCTAGATCGGAGGGGACAACAAAGGCTGTTGCGGTGAGGAACAGATTGAATGCGTCCTGACCGGGGTAGTAAATAGCTGAAATACGAACAGGACGTGGAGTTTGAGTAATGTAGCTTAGAGAAAGGCCTCTGCTGTGGGAGGAATCGGCACTGCGGCAAACTCTGCTTGAACCGTAGCTTGCGATTGCCAGGTTTTACCAAGATACCTGTTATGTTATTGAAGGATCTCTGAGACTGGGAGGGCACGACCTGATTAGGTTTTAAAATAACTCAGTTTGTGGACCTGTCCAAAAACAGACATGCATTTGGTTTTTAAATGCATTATTTGCTTTGAGGGGTTATGGTTTTCCTGGAGAGCTTCAAAGGAGCTGGCAGTCACATATTGCCAGAAACTTTGGTGCCATTCAAATGCTGCCATTTCAGCAGTTCAGTTGAAARCAGCTGACAGTAAGTGGGGAGATTCACTGTGCTTTGTACCCTAATTCAGTCTTTYAAGGCATTAAAATCTGCCTAACTCTTGACCTTGGGGTGGCTCCRTCTTCCTTTTAAAATTTGTCTTTGCACTGTTTTATTATGAACAATCTCCTGTAAATATTTYTCTTCTGGTATGTGAAGCAGTCCTTCCATTAGTGCCTTTTGCTGAGTTATTAAGTTAACTTTTAGGTAAATATACAGCYACATTCTAGAAAAAAATCAACTCTGGCAATCCAGCTATGACTTGAGATGCCCTATGTGCGTGGCCATGGGGCTGTGCGGTGCTGTCTTGTCCTGCTGTAATGCAGAGTGTTATTAAATGAGATGTTGAGAGGAGAGCGGGAAGGGTGGAGGGCATGCGAGGGACATCTAGTCCCTGCAACCTTCACTTACTATCTGCTTTTCTGCTGTTTCCCTTGCAAAGCAAGCCGGTGAAACACGCTTAGTTAGTCCAGCTGCCCGAGGAGATGTGAAGCTCTGCAGCTCTGTGTTGTTGTCTTCCTTTTCCTTCCCTTGCTCTGCTCTTCTTCCTCAGGCTCTGTACAAGAGGAGCAGGCAGCTCTGCGTTTCAGAATCAGTTCAGCGCATGTTGAAGAGCTCTCTGTGCATATTGTATAATGCACGTACAGGTTTGAAGAGCTTATTAACGAAAACCCCCTGACACACTTCAGGACTATGAAATCACTTTGCAGCGTGCGTGGCACTGCGGTGTTATTGAAGCATTATGCAATGTTAAGAGAGCCTGCATTTAGTCGTACTAGAGACTTTACAGCCTTGACTGCAAAAAAGTGTTTTAAACTGTCAAAGTTATTTTGATTTGGGAAGTGTATTAATTTTTTTAAATTAAAGGGAAGCAAAGTTAGTAACTTGAATTGTAGTTAATCTTTAGCCAGCTCCCCAGCTGGTGTGCTGGGCTAGTTGTGTTGTTAAGCACTTATTAAATAACTAGGCAACAGTTCAAGCAGCTCGGGTGGATTTGCTGGGATTGTGCTCATAATGGAGAATTTCTTTCCCCTAAAAGAAAGGACAATAAAAAGAAAAGCACTGTGATGATATCTATAAAACTGTGCCTAGATCCTCACGTACTCTCCTTTTGCCCCATGTAAGCAACCCTTTGCCATTCGCATGAATGCAGAAGCTGTACAGTTTAATGAAYCAAGTTTTTGACATTCTTTGCAGGAAACCTTGCTAGATGAGCATCTGTAATCACAGTTGTGTTTACACGAGGCAGTTTTGTTCATGCTGGAAGCGTGTTTGTTACCCTGAGCCAGAGGAGTGCTGAGGTGTGATACTCTCGCTATAAGTGATGGCACTTTTCTCATTTGACTTTGCTCAAGTAGAAGAATGGGTGTATTGAAATGGCATTGAAAGAGCAGTTAAGGAATAAAATAATGAATTTAGTGTCTGCCTATATGTTTTTACCTTGAGATCATTGCATTTAAGAGAAGAGTGCTTGCAGATTTTTGTGTGTGTAGTTCTCTTCCATTTGTGACCTTTCCTGCCACTTCCCAGACCGTAATGCTCTGTGGCCTCCAGCTGCTGCTCCATATGGGTATAGGTCTCCTGTGCACCTTGTGGTACCTGCAGACATCTTGGGTATCCCAGATAATCCCAAAGAGCACTACTTACCTACATTTGAGCATTTAAAACTGCAAGCTCAAAAATAACTGTAACTTTTTTTTTTCTTATTTAACAGCACTCGAAACAAGTGAATGAGATGAACTGTTTGAGTTATAGTATCTGAAAGGCTGAATTATTCTCTTGGAGAGACGTTCTAAATGAGCCTGACCGCGATACTGGATCTGTGTGAAGAGGACTAAGGATATAGGATGTCAACTGAGACAGAACTTCAAGTGGCTGTTAAAACCAGCACAAAGAAAGAGTCCAAAAAGAAAGGTAAGGACTAATTTCCCTTTACCCTTAAGAGTGAGCAATTACATCAACTGCTTTCTCTACATCTGGGATTCTTATGTTGCCTGTGCAGACCATAAAAGTAAATGTATGTTAATCCCAATAAGAAACCTCTCTGGTCAGGGAATATAGGATTTGAGTCTCTGCCAGGGGGAATGCAGGGAAGGGTATTGTTAAGAACGAGGAAATAGGAGAAGCACTGTAGACATTTCATTAATTTTTACTTTATATGTGTGTTGTAATTGTTTTGCAACTGAAAAACAAAAATAGTGGAACCAGAAAGCTGGTTTTTTTTTTTTTTTTTTTTCTTCTCTTGACAAATACATTTTCTTCTGAAAGTTTTGTTTCTACTTCGTTTTGAGCAAGCCCGGGTTTAGGTGCTTTTCTTGTTGCTGGCATTTGAGTCTTAACTGGCATTTGATGAAGCTGCAGAGAGCTCGCTGTGCTGTGGGATGTGTGTTAGATGAGATGCTGTTCTCAGCTGCACTACTGCAGTTTCCCTTCTAAAAGAAATATAGAGGAGGAGGAGGAAACATAGAATTAAGAGGAAGCTTCAAGTATATGCATGTCTGGGTAATTCYACAACAAGCTTATAGGGCAGTTATTTGGACAGGTAGGCTTGAGAAATGTGACTTACATAAATTGCTGATTATGAACAAGAGTTCTATTAGGTTTTGATAGCCTTTTCTATCCTTAGATTTTATTAGTATATTTTAGTATTTTTATTGCTTGAGTTTTTAAGAGGTGATGAACAACTGAGACCTTGAATTCTCATGGTAACTTATACTGCTCTCTTTAGCAGTTGGCATTTTATTAATCTACAGAGACGAGAATTTGAGACTGAAACTAAATTTTCTATTTTTAAGTATGTATTTTGGAAGCTGCTTTTGAGTTCTTATGACTACTCTAGGCTTAAAACTCCATAATAAAGAAAAAGGTTATTTAAGATTATAAAGAATAAAAGCTGCATTTTGGAAAGGCAAAAATATGAGAACTTTGTGAAATGAAATGTGATTCAAGACAGATGCTCCTCAAGGCAAGTAAAGAAAGTAAAGTTGGCTGCGTCATCATTTAATTTGGGGGGCAGGTGGGTAAATTTGAAAAGTTTTAAGTTCATGAGTTCTTCATTATATGAATAAAATTCTTCCAGTGTATCCCCTGTAATATTCCTTTTGCTGGTGGATGAAAATTTCAGAACCAACGAGCACCTATTTCAGAGGCTTGATTTTTATGCCACTAAAATATTCAACTTCCAACTTGGGGGAAAAAAATAATAATTTTACAAATGCTAATAGTTTGAATGCTTCTGTGAGGGGGAGGGRGAGGGGAAAAATCTGGCTATTTCTCAAATTGGAAATTGTGAGAGTTGCATTTATGCTGAGAAAGAGTAAAATATGTTCAGTGACAGCGATCAGAMGTGCATCCAGCAGGGAAAAGCAGGAAAAGTACCCGGGGACCCGGGTGACCAGTGTGCCGCATCTCCAGAATTAGTCGTGCTCTTTAGTGCGTGTGCCAGCGCGACTGCTCCAGATCACAGGCAGCCCTCGGATGCGTTCGTTTGTTTTGTGTTGCACTTTGTCACGGTGTGCGTGTTTAAACAAATGAGCCCTTCCCTCAAACGGGATGGATCGTGAACATTCAGAAGAACGTGAGTTTGTTTTTCCAAGCTCATTAACCACAAGCAGCAGCAGGTAGCGATGCTGACCTGAAGCTATGTTTGCAATCAGCGAGTTGGATTGTTCAAGGGAAATGATTATTCCCAGGAAATAAGTTATTTTGCTTTTTAATTATAGAAATTGCAGCTCTAATGTGTGTTCAGCTTTTGTTGTCTTTTTGCAAGACCCATGCACACATTTCCTTCCACCGTACAGAGAGGCCTCTTTTGCTGTATTATCTCTGGTAGTAACATAGTCACTTTGATGCACTTGCCATTCTGGGACCACACCGAGCAAGTATCGGAACTACAGCGTGAACTTCCTKACAGAGTGGCTGTCCTCAGGTGTATTCATTGGGGGCATGAAAAGGGAGAAATAGTATGGAGTTAAAGCGTGGGGCAGGGCACTTTCCACACCCTACTGTAAACTTTCTGTGTGCCATCAGCTAAATCGTTAACTCTGTGTAAGATTATAATAAAATAGTGCTTATTGCGTAAAATGTTCAAATAGTGCAAAGCTTAGTTGTTTTGCGGATGTAAAACAGTGAAATGCCTGTGTCGAAGCTGGAGACCATAACCCAGTTTCCTAAGTGGACAATTTAATGTCCTTGCTAAATTAAAGGAAAAGACCAACAATAAAAAACATAAAATGAGGACGAATGCCAGCTTCTGCCTTTGGGATGGACTAACCCTTTGCACCAGGTTGTGTATGTGACTTTTGGGCTCTATCACCCGGATCACGGAAGCAGAGGACATGATACCTACTGTGTACTGTGTTTGGTCAACAAAGAGAAAAGGATGAGTGAGGGGAAAGTTGCACTGTTTGCCCTACGTTAGTCTCTTCCTAAAGAACTAAAGTGTGACTTGCTCCACCAGCTTCTTCTTAGCTGCGGATTTTGATACATGTAAACTTTCTCATAAAAGCACTTAGTAAATTCCACCTTTGATATCAGAAATATTTTACCTTGATTGAGAAGATGTGCCTTGTAGCACTCAGATGTAGTGTTTTAGATGTGAGAGATGGGCAGACACATGTCATTGCTGGCTTAAAAACAGGATATTTGCTATTAGGGAAATAGTTTTGTTTCTGGGGCAGATGGAGCACATGGCATTTTTGCTCCTATTGACACGAGGATGCAGTTAGGAAAAGCGAGGCGAGATGAGCACTTCCTTCCTGCACAGTTTGTTGCTCTCCACTCCATGCACTGCCAAGATGCTGAAGCGACCAAGTACCTGCTTTGTAGCCTGGTCTCCTCAATCCTCCTGCGCACACCGCGGATTAAGGTGTGCACTGGAAGTACATCAGCCCTTGTTAGAAGAAATATGACTGCCACCATCCTCCACTTCCCGCCCTAATCCTCATGCCATTCGTGGCTGATACCTGATACCCCTGTGTTGTAATTACCTTGTGAGAACTTGCTGAGATTTTAAAACCATGACCTGAAGAGGTTTCATGCTGCTCTTTAAAAGGCAGTTGAGTTAAATTCTCCAGGTATTTAGAAAGTGCTGCTGTAAGACTTGAAGTGATGCTTTGGTCGTGTCTAGTTAAATTTTATGTTTTGTTGGGAAAAGTGTAGGAAATTAATTGAAATGACAGTGTTAAAACTTCATTTGTTTGTCATCTGAGTCACTTCACTGAGAAGTGATTATTGTGTTCGTAGCATTCTGGATAGAAATTAAAACTTTTATTAGCCATAGGTCATACTGCTTTCATGCAGTACGTGGGGAATTTTTTTTCTTTTGTAAATAAATGTATAATCCATGAATACACAGACATATACAGATGTATGTGTGTGTATATATGCATTCAAGAATTCAAATGAAAACATCTATCTGAGCTTCTCAGCAAGCCTTTTTGTGAACTCTACTGCAATAATGGTGAATCCATACTGACAACTACTTTGGAACTACCTTGCAAAATTTGGAACTACCTTGCAAAATTAACCTAAACAGGAGACCTGAAATGGGAGGTTAGCAGAGAAGTGAACCAGGCTACCAAATTTGAATCATTTTCCTTTTTAAGGAGTGAGAGAGTGGAATCAATGCAGGAAACTTCTTAATGTCGGATCAGGAAAGCATCTTTGCAGTTTGTGCATGGGAGTCCATGCCAGCCTTCACATACAAATATCGTGACTCTGGCAGAGTAATATGGGACTTTTAAGCTCTAGTGAGTGCCTGAAGTCCATCTCGTCATCTGAAGGAAACCCTTTGCATCCCTAGAAGCCTGTCATGCTAAGATCAAGTAGCAGGTTTCATGTGAGTTTAGAGGACTCTGGGCATAAGCAGCCATTAAACTAGATTGTTTTGTAGCTTTTGTTGTTTTGATCATAGGGGCCTAATGCTACCCAAGTCATGCTTCAGGTTTCTTTGAGTTCATTTGAAATATAACTTGATTCTAAAGGTTGCTAAATATGAGAACAAGTTGAAGGTGTCTGTTGTGAAGGTTGGAAGTTTGCCATGCATCGAAATCTCAGTGCAGTTTTTGCAGGTTTGTTTCCATACTGGCAATTTAGTTTAATAAGTGTTACGAACAATAACTTTTTTTTCCCCATATTACAATCAACTAACAACAATTAAAGCATCATCTCTGTAGTGAGGTGTTCCAAGTTGTTAGATAGTTCTACATTCATGTATTTTTCTGATTAGGTAGCTAGAAGTTGTGGAATCCAGCAAAATTCTAAAGAAAAATCAAAGAGAGGAAGCCAGGAGCTTATTCCATTGACAGGGAATGGATTTGCTCTGTTAATCATAGCTATATGATTTTTTTCAATAATTTATAGATCAAGTACAACAACATTAATTGGAACACTAATTGAGTTCACATGCATTGCTTTAACAAACCTCTTTTGTGAAGTGGTTACTGACAWCATTAATTGCACAGCTTTTGAGTCTTGATATAAGTTATGAATTCATTCTCAAGTTGAAAGAGGTGGGAAAATCATTAATTTTGGCATTGTGTGGTTATAATTAACAAGAGTTATCAAATAACCTAACTATAATAAATTAGTGAGCTATGTCAAATACCATGTCCAACCAAAGGGGAGGGGTCCATGGTTGTGTTAATTGAAGTATTTCTATGTGGGAATGGATGTTGTCTTTTGTGGTTAAAATGTTTGCTTTTATATTTAATTGGGAGGCAGCTCTGTGTAAGTTAAGGTTAGAGATTCATTACTCTGCTCAGTAAGGAATCAATCAGTTCAGTGCAACAACAACCGGCTTTTCTTATGTTATAATTTCTCCATATTATAACAGTAGTCAAAGCATTTTAGTTGAAATTGGTAATTAGGAGCTTAATGCAGTGGATGTTCTACAGAGTATTTGCCTCATGTAGCAGTCATTAAATATAGGTAAGTGTTGCCTGCTCCAAGGTTGTCTCTACATTAGGAGGTCTGTAGGTTCCTGGCACTGAGGGTCAGCTCTGAATCTGGTTCAGCTCAGTGTATTTGGTAGAGACCTGGTTGGAACCTATTTGAAACAAGGAAAAGGTGAGTTGCTGGGGCTGGTAAGCAGGCAAAAAAAGTAAATTTTTTGTCCCATTTGCAATCTGTACAAAGTCTTTCAAGAGAGTTTTGCATCAGAACCTTTGTGAATGAGAAGGACATTTTGCCCAGAGAATTCAGGGAAGAAAATTCTGTTACATAATGAATATAACTGAGCAAGAATGACTTAATTCATCCAGATTAGTAGCTAAAGTGCCTCTAGAGGTTTGGATTAGTAGCAGGATCCTAAAGTGGCTCACACAGGAATGTTCTACAGGGACAAGTGTGTTGATGACAATAATGCTTTTATGTCATCCTTCATGCAAGATTTCTGTTTGCGTAATAAATATTAATGAATGGCAATTCTGTCAGCTTGTTGCATTATGAGCATTTGAATATTTCTACTTTCCTGAGAGATTGTTCTGTTTCCATCAATATTATGCAAGTGATAGTAAAATATGTCAAAAGTGTTCCTTATTGTAGAGTACAGCTTAGCAGTACCTGCTGTCTTGGTAATTGCTCCCATTTGCAGAAGGGAGAGGAAATCATAGACAAGTAAATCTGGAAAAACAACCTGATTCCAGCAATCTTGGAAGCATTAAAAGGTGTCTGTTTTACCAGAATAAAGAGGTGCTACTTAGCACTATGTCCATGCTGTTGCAGTAAATTTTGTGTAAGAATGGAACATTATCTGCAGGTCCTTTTTCTATTTTGTGCTCTAAACGGTGTCTCTCATTGCCAGTAGAGATATCACAATAGTGTCATTATTCAGCTTTTGAAGGACAAAGTGTGGAAGAAAAATGATTAGTTTTTGGTTTGTGTATCTTGGTGATTAGGAACATGGTGGATGTTTAGCTAAATGTTAGTAAATTAGTCACAAAAAAAGAATTGAAAAATGATTGCATCCTTAACCTCTATTGACGTTGATTTTGGGGCAGTAGTCAGTTCCTCTTAAGCAGTTTTCCTGTTCTAAAAGCTCAAAGAAATACACAGTGGATACAGACAAATCATAGCCTCTGACTCCCCGTGGTAAATATGTGAGGCCTTGGCATTCACTGCTGTCTTCAGGAGTAAAGAAAAGACATGACTGTGATTCTTACTGACCATATTCTCTAGGTATATAATCAATAATTGTATTATATGCAGTCCAGAATAAATGTAATATATAATGCACTTGTCCAAAGGCATAGTGGATGGATGTGCTTAACTATTCCATTCTTCTTGAAAATGAATTCCTCTCAGGGCTAAACATATTTTCAGAAATAATTACATATGATTTGTATTATTTCTAAGTATTGTTATTTATAATAGCCAGTGTTAGTATAAAGACAGAGAAAACACATTTTTCTGCTTTTACAGTTGCTTGGTTTAGCAGAAGACAAATCGGTGTATGCAAGAATGTATTTATGGAAGACTCTTGTATAAAAACAACAAAAAGAGGTTTTCTTGGTTTTTGTTTTTCATTTTGATAGTTTTTTTAAACTGGTTGGATTGATAGTGAATATACTGCCAGGAGATCAGTTTGGTATATGCACTTAAKTTGTTTCTTTAAAAAGATTCTTTCAGTGTGTATTATAATGTACATGTCGGATCAGATTTTGATGTATATCTAGAGATTTTGGAGGGGGCATAATGAATATGGAGAAGAATCAAGGTCCCCTGAGCTGTAAGCAACATGGAAGAGAGAATTATTACAGAAAGCAACCAGTGCCAAAGACAACTACATGGTCTTTTTTGTAAAACAAAAAACATTCAGAGTCTGTCATGACATTCAGAAAGATGGGTTATCTGGTGCATAAAGTTGCTACTTATCATTAGCTGCTCCATAAAGACCTCTGCTATTAAGAGATCATATTCTGAAGACTTTTCTTCCATTTCRGTCTAGCCACTGTTGTGTAGAAACACTTTTGATACCTTAAAAATTACATTGCATCACTTTGACACCCCTGCCCTAAGCCAGTGCCTGCGCCCCAAACTCCTGTCTCCGGCAGTGCCCTTGCAGGGTAGCTCTCCCACAACAAGAACTTTTTCCTCCTCTTGCTGCCAGCGGGGAAACCCCMAACAGCAGAGCTTATCCCTCATTTGCAGGTAGCTGACTTTACATTCTTTTCTTTACTACAGTACTACTAGCTTTTCCCAACTCGTTTTATTTATGCTCTTGTGTAGCACAGGAAGGTGGATTGCAATCACAATATCCATTGTTATTCTTGCAAGAACAGAATAGCTTTCACTTCACTTTCTTGGAGACTGTATTACTCATTAGAGCAAAGCAGCAATAAAATGGGAGAAATAGGGCACCCAGACCTGTAGGCACCTCCAAAAGCCCCTATGGCTTTTTGATCCAGAAACTGGCATTTGAACCTCTTTCCCTTCTTCTCAGCTACTCAGACTTGAAGTTTGCTAGTGCYCATACATAGGCTCAGAATAAAGTACATCCCCCACAAAAGAGAGGCAGAGATAAGCTTTAGTAAGAAGATAGGAAAGATGGTGTACTGACCAACCATCTCTTTCAAGAGGACAGAGTGATAGACCCTTTTTTGGCCYTTTTCCCCTTTAGTCTCCTCTGCCTTTTACTCCATGTTCTTCCTGGATCCCTCTTTTTTTCCCCCTGTCTTTGCTCTTTCCCTCAAGCTAAAGTCTTGCATGTTCCCACAGGTACTTCAAACATCCCACAGCAGGTTTTATCCCATCCCCAAATTCTCTTCCCCCGGCATCCCAGAACTGGTTTTGTACCTTTTGGGCAATGACCTCTTTAAGTTAGCACAGTGTTTCGGTGTGAGCCACCTCGGGGAGTTTCCGGTGGGACAAAGACCAGGTCATTTTCCTTTGGTCTTAAGTAGCCTATTCCACGRGCTCCCATTTTCCCTGAGCTGCTTACGGGAGTTCCTCCGTCTCTCCTCATTCCTCTGATATTTTCCCCCCAGGTCTSTGTTTAGTTTGCTTAGCCTCTAACCAGACAACTCACCAAGGCCARTGTCACAGTAACCATTACCTAAAGTGGGCCTGACAGCAGAAACTGTTGTTTAAACTGCTCTGATTCACTGTTGTTAGGAGTGAAAGATAGATCAGGCTTTCTATACAACAGACCGCTCGTGGTTGCTACCACGAAGCCTGGTGGAATTCACACCTCCCTGCTCTGTGTTGTTTCTCTGAGCAACATRTCTTTGATCATAAACTTAACAGTGCACAGGATGCTTCTGTTGGTTGTAAATCCGCTCCACCAATTACCCCATCTCACAAGCTTGCACAAGGAAGGAGCCCTCTGCATACTGCCCTGACTGCCTAGGAGGGTGAGATGAATGTGTGCTGAGATGGGCTGATGAGAATGGAGGGCCTGAAGCAGCTAAGGAGGAGAAGAGCATGATTTGGACCTTTTTGTAAATGCAGTAAAGGTTTCCTGCTTGTGCTCAAGGATCTGTGGGACATGAGCATGTTCCCCTCCATGGGATACAGAAGGACAAAGGCTACACTGGAGCCTCCCATGCTACTGAAACGTGTAGCAAAGCAGAAATATTTTATTTTGGCTTGTGTGGACTAAAGGCATATAAGAAAGTCTTGGTGGGACATGGACTAGCAGTGTTCTCCTGAGCAGAGGTGCCGTTCCCTTTTGAGCTGGTTGGTGTCTTTGCAGGGAGAAGTGTGAGGGGATACATGGGGTTGGAGGCTATAAGCAGAACTTCTCATATTCTTCTAAATACACTTCTAAACACATAATTYTTGTATTTCCATCTATGTGTGTTTGTGTGCATATATCTATATAGCAGTGTATGTATATTTGTGGATGTAAACGTGCATTTCTCTTGAATGGTGAAGGGGCTATGGCAGTTAATAGGATAATTCTATTGAAGTTAGCAAGCAGGCAACAGRTTACAGGCAGGACCAGAAATACCCCTTAGGAGGATTGTCTTCCTGCCTTCCCAGACCTGATGGCAGTCAGTGGTTGGGAGATAGGAGATCTGCTCCAGGAGGGCCCTGCAGAGCTGTCCCAAAGCCTGGAAAGGTACAGTGTTGATTTCACAAATATTAATACTTCTCTGCAGTCTGTCTTACAAGTGACAGGAGGGCAAGCCTGCTCTGGAGGCAACTTGTTTTTATTGTCTGCCTGCATTTTAACTGCTAGCAAATGCTGAGCAGCTGATCTGTGATCTATAATTACGCCTCTGATTCTTGTGGTTCAATTAGAGGAGAAATTACAGAGTGAAAGGGATGATTTGGGGACTAAGGTGAAATTAAGCATAATAGTCTTCTGAGGTTAGTTATTAATTTTATTTTTAAATATAAAATTGCCATCAAAATAATAAGAGGGTAAAACTTGCCCATCACAATAATGTGGACTAGCATAATGATAATTAGATGGAAGGCAAAAACATCACTAGTAGTTGACTGATACTATGGAATAAATCTTCTTTTCATACTTTGTGTTGCCTGYATGAGTTGTACATTGAACTAAAACATGCAAAATTGCAAAAAGTGAATTAAATGCATCAGAAGAGATAGGCATTTTGGCATAATTTATTATTGATGTGCAGATATATTCATGTTTAATGCCTGCTAAATTTACTAGTATAGGGAAACATATGGATTGCATTTTTTTAACGCAAAGACTCTGAAGTGTCTCCTTAAATAAAAGGTGTTATYAACCCTTCTCAGTAGAATTGGATGTTGAAGAGAACAGYCTCTAATACAGTGAGCATGTCAAAAAAACCGACAACTCTAAAGAGACACTAAAGATCAAAATGAAAGCTACCTACAGARTTCCTTATCTATCTCATTTATTTTYTTTCTCTTTGTTAGACTATAATTAAAGCACTGTTTTATAACTATGTCTACTTGCTTCTGTACCTATGTGTATTTAATTTTATTTAAGAAATACTGGGAGTGTAAAAGTAAGCACTAAAGTCTTAAGGAAGCAAAGACTTAAAATTACCTGTGCAAGTTTAATTTAACATCTCTTCATGATACATGTTTTCATACTGTTCTTGACGAGCTGCTCTCATGTTGATGTTTCCTGGGGACCTTTGTCCCRTTCAATGAACGGGAAGACTGTGGTCAGGGAATATGTTGTAGCTAGGGCTGCTTTTTATGCTTWCTACTGCTAAAGTGCCCGCTTTGGTGCGTTGCCACAGCCCAAAGGAGACTATGTGGCACTCGGTAAGAGCACTGGAAGATCTAAGTCTTTACGTCTTGAAAATGTTCTTCTCGTCTATACTTCTTAATCACTGAAGGGTTGCTGGGCTTTTTTTTTTAGGAAGGGTTTGAAGGAGTGTAAGAAGGCAGTCTGAAAACTTCTACGAAGGATCCCGTCACAGGGATATGAGAAGAACAGGTAGATTATGAGCTGTGGATCTTACTTTTTTAGCCAGCCTTAGTTGGAAGAAGGGGACAATGAGATTAATATGAATGAGTCAGATTAGTGCAGGGCTTCAAAAACTGGGCGTTCCTGTCAGTGGGGTATTAGGAGAGATTATTTTGGCAGCACTTTTGAACAAGAGGTGACCAGGCACGGCGGTAYGAGCAGAGGCTCCGGTCGCTGCAAAGGAGCTAGTTGAACTACAAGCTCTTGGTGTTGTCACAGAGCTGGACAAGAGACAGGAGGAACAGGCTTTAATGATARTAAGAGGACATTTATTAAGGATTATCTAATACTACTTAAAATGCTGGAAAGGCGTATATGTCGTAGCTTAWCAGTATGTGCAAACCTTAATGAGGCCCAGTGCAGGATAATGCTGGTTTATCTTCATTCTTTTAAGGACAAGTCCATCCTTATCAGGCAGGTGTAAGAAACCCTGCAAGCTGCTAGACTATCAACTTAACAGTGCCAGCATATCTTGGGTGTTCCAAGAACACTAGGACGGAGTTCTAATAGCTCAGAAACATGATTTAAAGAAATATAACTTGATAAAAGAAATACAGAAAGGCAAGGATTCTGGGAGGGATCTTTGGAAAACAATGAAACTTATTTTTAAACATAACAATGTGGGATGTCAGATTAAYTTCATTATTCATTTTTAATTATCTCATAACCACTTTCAGGATCATGGTCATTTTGGCAAATAAGGATAAAGCAAATATATATCCCATATATTTGAAAAGCTGATCAACTCTAGTCATTAAGTAATTCCTCATATTCTATTCAAAACATGAATTGTCATCATACTGAAAAGATTATGAAGATGACAGGGGAGATTTTCTTGTGGTGGTATCCATCACTGAGGGCTAACTGTCCCTAGAAGAGCTGGATACAAGAATCTTAGCAAGTGAAATTATTCCATGTTTATATGAAAACTTCCATTTGTCCCCATTATCGTGATTATCGTCCCCTAAAACAAAAGATAAATTACAAAAAATGTTTTTGAGTGAAGTTCTGAATCCTTTTTATAATGAAGCAATCATGTACAGTTCTTCTAGATGCTATAATAACTTCTGTATAGGTGCTCTGAAAAAATATTTGTGATTTTGTGTTGGCTGATGACCAGCTGTCAGACAGACAAATACAAAGATATAACTGTTAACAAGTGATCTGACTTGATATGTCCATTTTTTACACAAAGACTTTTGTAAAGGAGCTAGTTGAAAACCTTGTAATTTAGCAAGATGAACATTTTGTCTTTTTGAAAATGTTACTTAATAATGACACTCATTTGTGTAACAACACACTCGCTTTTCTTTTGTGATAAAATACCAGGCTCCTGGCAACACTGCTGTGTTGCTCCAAGTGGCCTTTCTAGCAGCTCTCTTTTTCTTTTTCCTCTTTCAATAGTATCCCCAGCCTCCTTCAAAGCATTAGGTCTTGAGAATGCATGGCCTTTTAGTAATACAGGGCAAAACATGATATTTTATTTCAAGTTTACAACTTAACATCCAGCAAAGCATTTATGGATAATTTGTGGATGAGTGTTTGTACGACCGAATGCCAATTCAAAAGGCAGTAAGCAAGCTTGGGAAGAAGATGGCAGTTTCTTCCTGAGAAGATGTGTCATTAAAACCTGTTAGTAAACTCAAAGGGTTAAAAAAGGCAAAGCTTTGCTTTCTTGCAGGACTATCAAAACAGATTCGTATATTCAATATAAACAAATGCCATAGGTTAAGCATGGTTGTCTGGTGTACAGTTGGAGGGGAACTGCGCTAGTGAGTTGTCCTTCAGAGGCAGAGGGAGACAAGATATCAAAGGTACCTTATTTAGTGTATTTGTTTCAGAAAAGCGAAGCTATCTTGACTTACGTAACTCTGAAGTCATATAAATTTATTGACTGTCAGATGAACTCACTGTCTGCTGAGGTCAGTATTACATATTCTATCCTTTCTTCATATTCCCTTCTATACAGTACATCTCCTTCAGATAAGCTAGAATCACAATATCATCCTTTGCTAATGCACTATAACCTCTATAGACCAGATTTTGTCGTTTCTGTTGCCACATTAATTATATCCAAACGCAAGTTGAAATTCCTTTTTAAAGGAGACGATGTTTAGAAGTGACTGAATCCTCTAAGGTTAGTAATGAAATTTCCATTTACGGTAACCTAGTTCAAAGGGAAAAAATTTCCCTTTAGATTTAAACCTAAAAGCCTGAAATATGAAAAGAAACAGGCATTAACTATAAATACCTTCCAAATTGTGTCTCTTTAGACTTGCTGAAATGTGTGGTTAAGCTTCTTACTTGTTTCTTTAAAATATTAAACATTATTGGCCTGCATTAAACTCTAAATCCTTTAAATACCATCCTTGTAACAAACTTATYCAGGACTGACAAATTGAAAGGTTTAGAATGATGTTCAATTAGGAAGGAAAAAAAAAATGATTTGAAAACTGGAACTGGATATTTTCTCCTAAAACATGAAAATAGCCTTTGGTGTTCTTGCACATAAAAATGAACAATTGAGGTTGATAGGTAGTGGCTATATAAMATAATAAGATATCTATTGTCAATATTGTTTAGCTTGTGTAAGCATCTCTGGACTGTGTTTTTAGAGAGCAAGATATTTATGTCCAGAAGACTTTAATGTACTGAACTGATACGACTGAGGCCAGATATTCAGAGGACGTTACCTACAAAAGTATCTTTGGCCAGCGTTTAGACCAGGATTTCCGTTTGACTCGATGTGTGTGATAGGCTTTGAGATCTGAGATTGCAGAGTTGATATTTCGGTATTCATCAGCATGTTTTAACTTATTAATGTTTATTCACCTAAAGGCTAATGATTGTATTAAGTTCTCTTTTTTTTTTTTTCCCCCCCCATTCTTTATTTTGTGAAAACTTCAACTTTCAAATAGGAGTTCATTCATCAGAGGTCAGTTTGTCATCTAGCTAAATGGCCACGTCCCAGGGTATGTGGTAATGGATCAATTTGTGCCAAGGCTGAGGTGAGGACACTTCCAAATGCAGACTTCCTTACAYATTTCCAAAGGTTGCTAGATCACAACATGATGCAAAGGCTGAAAGTGAACCCCAACAATCTGTATTTTGAGTTAAAGCATTAGATTCTTTGTAGAATCCTAAGTAGCTCTTTGTGCTCCCTTTTTCAAAACACCTTAAAATGCTGGCTTTATTAAAATAGATGGCAGAGTTGTGCCAAGAGACTTGAATAACTCTTTGAACATATCAAGTCTGCCGAATTTTATGTATCGGATAGAGATGGACTAAAGCTTCATGTGATTCTTCTTTAATGTACTTACACTTTGTACCAAAAAAAAAACCCATGTAGTTGGTGCCTGAGAAAGGAGATTGGAGCAGCACGCCGTAGCAAAACTCCACAAATGCTGTAATYGTGGTATTAACCTACTTCAAAGACTTAGGAGTCCGCTCGCTTGGTAGGCGTAGTAGGAATGTTGTCAGCACTCCTAGGTCATTGGTGGGTTTTGAAACCAGATCGTGTGCTTTTTGTGTGTGTCTGTGTCCTGAAGGCTGCATTCAAAATGATCACTCCATCTTCTGTTCTGCTTAGAATAATATGAATTCATGTTTATTCCTGTGGGAGAAAGCATGCTTTTGCTGCTATGTGAAGATGTAGGGGGATTCCTAGCACCAAGAATGCTGTTTTAGAAAAGGATTGAGTTASTTTGCATATCCCAGAGTAATTTGCCAATAATTTTGTATTTCACCTTTGGATTGTCACTTATGGTCAAATAATTTTTTACAAATGGAGCCTTTCTAGCTCTGCAGGAAGAGGTTTGCTTTTTCAGTAGACACAGGGATGAGTAAAGACAGTGATGTCTTGTGCCATTTTTTGAGATTAAGGTACCAAAAATCTTCCCTACCTCTAAAACTAATGGGGTTTTTCAGTTAGAGAAGACATCTGAGTATGGTCAGGCCTGCAGCTGAGTGCGTGTGAACGGGTGCCCCTTTGCAGTTCCTGCCTCCTGCAGCTGAAATGTGGCTTTCCAGGCTCCTGGCGTGGTTTGCGGAGGGCTCCTCCAGATGAGCACTCCTGCTAGAGCTGGGTATGTCCAGAAGGAGCCCTGTCCAGCAACTTGATCGTTAACACATAGGTTGACCCCAAAATAGGAGCTTTCAGGGAAAGAAGATTAAGAAGARGAAAGAGCTGGATTGCTCTAAACAGAAGTAGTGATGTGGAAATGCAGCTTTTTCAGAAGGTATTGAACAAAACAGTAATCTTAGCAGTGTTTTCACAGCTTACTTAYCATTTGAGGATCAACTTTTGTGTTCTCCATGCTATTTAGTTTCCATATTGGCGAAGCTATTAGTGCCAGTTGATAGCGAGGGGATTAGCAACCGTCCAGGGACTGGGAGCATAGAAGGGAGAGCGTGTGGAGCAAGGGGCGGCCCGTGGGGTCTCACTGCGGAAAAGCACTCCTGGGCTGGCAGGGCCCTGAGCCCTTTCCTGGAGGAACCATGACATAACATGACCTGTGACATGACATTCTGCTGCCAGAAAACCTTCARCTTTGTTGTTGTGTTTGGTATCACCCTTCTCATGCCCTTTTGAAGAGTCTCCTTGGTTGGTAAAAAMCAAGTCTCCGTTGAAAATGTCACACTAATCTTCATTAGCCATCATGCCCCGCTGTCAAGGGATTTATCCTTTCTGGTCCTGTCTCCTCAAGAAGAGCAGCGCGTGGGAGCCACTTCTAGACAAGTGCTCCGTGTTTCCTTGCAGTTAATTTTCAATGAGAAGAGTAAAAGACCCTTCACTAGCTTTAACTCCATTCACAGTAACAGAAATCGGCAGTAACAGTGAGAAAGGCAAAATTCATGCCTCTGCAGCTAAACATTTTGTTCTGAAATATACTTTAATTACAAAATGTCACTTCACTGTTCTGCTGGGTTTAAGTTATGTTTTAAAAAGGAAGAGGTTTTAATAAGGCTTWAAGTACAAATTGAGTCAAGTACTTCATTTAGAATTTCCTAAAACAAAGAAATCTTTTAATGTGGTTTCACTGTTTTAATTGTAGTATATATTTAGAAACATTGAAMAAGATTGAAATGTTTCAATTTCATCAAAACACAGTGCTCAGATGTGAGCGGCATAAATTTTACAAAGTAAACATTGTAAGATTAAAGGCAAGAGAATGAAAGCTTAGTGGGTTAAAATGGCAACTAAGGGGGGAAAAAAGGAGAAGAGTAGCCTTTTACTAGGAAAAAATAAAATCCTTGGATAAAAGTTTTAAATAGTTAACCTAGTATATTGCTGGATATACAAAGGAACCCACAAAACTCATTTCTCGGTATTATTTTATCGTAACTCAGTGACTCTACCAGGAGTGTTAACAAAGAGCAAGAGGCTTGGCCGCATCGCCTGCTTGAGTCTCAGGAATATGAGCTTGGTTGTGTGTGTAATCCTCTCTATACGTCACCTGTGACCTTGGAAAAGTTTCTATTTTGGCCATTTTTAGAAGGAAGATGTTAAACTTGTGCAAGCGGGTGGTGGGGATGAGCTACTGAGAAGAGAGGACGTGCTGAGGGTCGTTAGGAGAATCCTGTGGCAGTGGATCCTTCTACAAGCAGCTGGTTGATGTCCTGCACATACGACTTGGGCTCTCCGATCCTTTYACTGGACAGTGTAAGCACTGACTCTGGCAGATGTTTCCCTTCGRTCATGTACGTGCTGCGTCCCATGGAAGGAGACCTGTCAGCCTCCTACAGATGTTCTTTCCATGCTTAGAGATTTTGTAGAATTACCCTCACACATATGCAGACACTTTATGATTAAGGGTTTGGCCTTAAAGGAAGTGTCCATTTCCAGGAACTCCTGAAAYGCCACCAAAAGGGGTTACCAATTTGTCTTAAAAGTGAAGTTAAGATCTCCTTTATCCCATGAGGTCAGTGTGGAAATCGTTTGTTGCAGCAGTGTTAATAAGTGCCTTGCCCTGGCTCAATGACTCTATTGGAGGTGCTGCCTGAGCACACAGGCTCATCCTTAGCTCTGAAAAGTCCCTGGCTCGTGATCCCTGTGGAGTCTTAGTAAGGGGAGCTAGTCACACCTCGATAAAAATCGTCCATGACTGGTGGTGTCCAGGCTGAATTACTCGCAGGCGAGTGTGAGAAGAGGARGGGTGACTTGAGCTTTGTCCTCAGTGGCTTGACAGCCTGCCCTGAAAAGCAATTGTAACTTCCTCTGGGAATCCAAGCTCCTGACCAGGAGAGCAGCGCGGGTTGGTTTGGGCCGGCATGTGCTGCTGCTCGGGCAGTCTGCTCCACAGCTTCCGTGTGTTTTGCCAACTAAGTGGAAAATGTAACGTGCAAATTGGAAGCATTTAGTGAGTTAAGGAAATAGATGCATGCTAAATAAATAAAAACCTGCCTGGAAAGAACAGAACTCTCTACTCTGCACCTCTCTTGGGGAAGTTTAGCACTTGAAAGATAAAGATTTCTTCTATTAGTTAGATTTTTTTTGTTGGTRAATGAAAATACAGCTTTAGCAATCATAGTTTTAAGATAACTTTTGAGATAGAGTAGTCATCAAAAGAAACTCTGCTATGCATGTTCTGTGTGTGTCCTATCTGAAGTGCTTTAATGTTCATTAGGCTCCAGGCTGGAATACCTTTGGTGAGATGATATACAAGGAAGAAAGCTATAACAAAATGTTTACATTTTGCTGAAAAAAGAAGAAGAGATGATTAATGTTTTAGTTTGCTAGAATTACCTCACTTAAGACAAATTTGCTAGGGAGTCTTCTGTGGAACAGATACATATTTTAACACATTCAGTGTGGTGGGCTGAACTCTTAGTTGTTCTAAAAAGATCTGAAGTCAGTGCAAATAGTTTTCTCAGAAATAACCGAGTCATGAGAAGACAATTTTGTAGATTATGKCGTATTTTAACTAGATGCTTTAATACAGAAATGTGTCTTCATAGAATTATGCGTACTTATTGGAAGTAAAATTTATTTCTTAAAACCATTGTGTAATGCAGTGTTGGTTTATGTGATCAAATGGAAAGTTTTGGAAAGTTCTTGTATAAAATGACAAATACAGCAGCATTGCATTTTCTAACATTCACTCTAGCTCCAGCAGTACTTACTCCCATGAAGGATTTTGGAGGTTACTCCTTCACGTGTCTTTGGAAAGAAACATTTAAACGATACTAGAAAAACCCATGGAAACCAATTTTTATGACAAGGAAGGAAAAAAGTGCGGTAGAACCAGTTWTGAGCTTGTTAGTGTTGGAGGAGTCCTGTGGGATGACTTGGTGCGGGGCGGTAATTCCAGAGCCTGGGCTAGAGCTGCCAGCCCAGAGCAAGGAGTAGGAAATGTGTGTTGATGGCATCACAGAAAAGGACCCAAAGCAGTGTGGGCAGGTGTAGCACCTGCACAGACACGGAGGGGTCAGGGCCCTTTGCCACCCACCTTGGCCTGTGCTCATATGGAATCGAGATTTCTGCTCGGGGTAGATAAAGAGGAAACTTGGGTTCTGCACCAAATCCCTATTTTGTTTCAAAAAACAGACACAGACGCACAAAAAAATCATATCAGCCATGTTTTCTGAGATTTCCTTGTGGTGTTTTTTTTTTTTTCCCCCTCTATTTTTATTCAACTGTGTGGCAGATTTAGGGTATATTGTGCTTGAGTTTTAAGGAACTTCTGACAGTTTCATGTTTATGACTTGTGTTCCCTGGAGGAAAACTGTCATGGCAAATTGAAATTAGACATACTAGCTGGTCTGTAATTTCAAGTATTTCCCTAAACTCTTTACAAATGTTACTGGAGCATATCCAGCACGTCTAATGCTGTACTTTTTCTGAGCTCAGGGATCATTTTGAAAATACCTTCTTTAAGGTATTTGTCACTTTACACTTGTGTACTGAGATATAATTGTGCTCTGGATGCACCAAATGAGAATTTTTTCACCAGTATTGGAGAGCCGATCATGAAGTGGACCAGGATGTTGTTGCTCTCCTGCATCTAACTTTCTTGCAGGCGGGAACTGAGCAGAATCTTGGGGGAACTGAGCAGACTAAGCAAAGGAAAGCAAGATATCGATAAGGAAAAGGTCATTTGCTGGGCACCCTTTTGCAAAAAAAACCTTCTGTCGCTTGGGTCTGCTGTATGGGTTGTGCTTAGGTTCAGTTGCTCTATATTCAAGACAAGGAGGGCTTTATTAAAGTCATTAGCTGTGATTCCTTAAAATAAGCATCTTTGTAGRATGCTACTAACAAAAATTGAGGAGAAATTTCAATCTGGTTTTCCTACTCAGTTGCATGGTTGCAGTGGTTCTTTTGTGGCAGTTGTTTGTGTCAGATTGTGGCTTATCTCAAACAACTGTGTTTGAAAACAACCCAAAAGCCCCAGCTTGTGACATCCAACATGTGCTGCAGCCTCCGGAGCAAAGGGGCTGGGGCTTCTACCGGCCCAAAGCTGCTCTGCTCTGGCGCTGCCTTGGCTGCTGCTCGGGGCTGCCGGTATCTGGCTCTTTCTCAAGGTCTTCTTGTTGTTGTGGGTTTTTTTTATTGTTGTTGTTGATTTGGCTGCTTATGGGGAGGCGTTTGCACTTACCAAAGGAGAGCATGAGGCTAGTTCTGTTTTTGTTCTTGGTGGAAGGAGTGTGCTGGAGGGAAATCAGGGTGCGAGTTTGCGTAGCAGCTGCTKGTCGGTAAACAAAAGCGTGCGACTGTTAGGGATTTGTCATGCCTAATGCTCATGGTTTTGTGAAGTCCTTCTAAAGTCTGAATCCAAAWCATTCTTTTTCAATTTGGATTTCTTATATTTCTTGATTTTATTAAATTTCCTGGAAAGGCTCCATTCTTCCTCTCCTTCCCATCAGGCAACAGCCCAACAGTAACTTGAGGACACAGGCAAAAGATGCCTGTAATACAGCAGTTTAGTCTTTCTTATTGCCTTCATAATTAATTCACCATAACTGGGAATGAAAAGCATTATTTTTTTCTCCCTGAGACTGCATGGCCTGAAATACAGCGTTTGGAGTAAATMGTCTTTCAGTGTCTTCCTAATTTAATTTGTTTCAGTTTAATTGCTGCTCTTTGGCATTACTGCAGTTTTGATTCTATTTCGGTGCAACCAGGATGTTTCTGTAGTTTTTTACTTTTTTTTCTCTCAGAGTTTGCAGATGGACAGAAATAACCACGATGCAGAATAGGAAAATATAGGAGCAGCCTGCCAGGATGGGGGGCATCGACTGCCTCGGCTCATGCCAAAGAGCCAAAACGTCGCTTTTGGAGATGATTGTAGAACACGTAATTGTGAAATAAAACATGGTATGATCGTTGAGTTTAGGACTTCAATACTGCTGGCCAGTCACATCAATATATTAATTTCAAGCCTGGAAACAGGTTGTTTTTCCACCGTGATAGAGGCAGTATTATACAGCAACATTCGTTTTGACTTGCCCTCTCCTGGTGTTTTTTTGGCTCTCCTTCTGCTGGGATTTTCTCCAGCAGCTTGCTAAAACTGTGCTGGGGAGGTGCTGCAAGTAGCCAAGTGCAAAGACCATTTCTCTAAATACATGCTAGAGGTTGTTCTGCAAATCTGCCTTGCCCTCAATCTCTCCTGCTATTTCATCCCTTACTATACTCTCGTACCCTGACACCGGGAGGCTTTTCCACAATCCTCTCTTACTCTTTTGTCCTTGCTAACAGTCGTCTGAGATTTGCTAGAAAAAGCTTATTCTATTCAAATTCTTTTGTAACACACTTTTCCTTAAGGTTTCCCAAATTAACCTATTATTTAAAACAAGCATGCTCTTGTTATTGGGGAATTGAAAATAACCYGGTAAAAAAAGATGTGGACARTGGGCTCTGTATATTGARCTGGCAGTGAGGATAGTTTTAGGGCATGGCTTAACAGTAGCYGTGGTTTGTTACATGTGGTTTATACAATCTTCCCTTTYCTTTGCACATTGTCTARGAAAGCAAAGGAAGGTGTGGATGTGTAAAAGTGCYGTGCTTCCTTCTGTATCTGTGTGGTTCTGAAATTCTAATGCACCCAGCTCTCTAGTATCCAAGTTYGATGCAGAATTAGTAGCTGAAAAGGTCTCACGAGGAATGAGAACAGCAGAGTGTGATAAGGTCTTGTTGAGACAAGAACATTTAAGTTGATGGTAAAGTGCACTGCAGCAGCTCGACACATTCATCGTGTGCAGGATTTAGGCGAGTAGTACTGTTTTTGTATTGAAAAATTAAGTTAGTTGTCTGTTTTTCTTTCTATAGAACAGGAAAGACTGCTAAATGTTAAGCCTAAGATGGTGTGTTTTAAAAATATTTTTGAGAACCTCCTTTACAGAAAGCTGGTGATGGTAGTTTCCTTTGTTCTGTTGTTAGAGATCCTTATGCCATGTCTGAACACAAAATTAGTAGAGATGATGTAYGAATCCATAGACACTTCTTACAAGGGTCTATGAAGGTGGAGTGCTATCTTTGATCCTCCATCTCAAAGTATAATACAAACTTCAAACAACTGGAGGCTGGATTCCCTGCATCCTGCCTAGGAACTGTGGCTGTATTCTGCCTGTCCAGAGCAGTGCTTCTAAAACCTGATCGTAAAGCTACTTTTTAAAAATGAAAATGAATCTGCATGTATCAGTGATGGGCAATGAATGAAAAATAATGAAGTAAACAGACACCATGGAAATGCTGCTACCTCTTAAGAAAGGGAAGCAATCCATTTGCTTCCAGTGCAACACAATATCAATCCTCATTTTCATATTTGATTTGAAAGGTTCATGTTTCTGATATTTACACTAGATGTAAATCTTAATCTGGAGGCACAAAATTACGGACTCCATGCCCGGGCCAGCTTCTTGTCTCTTGGTTACTAAATAACATCAGAGTTAAAAAGATAAGCCCCTTTTCTCTCAACACGAGTCTTGCCAGACAAGACTGTCTTGGGATGGTTTCTTATGTCTTTAGATGGTTTCTTCTGATAATATATGTTAGCAAGCTCTGTGCTTTAACTCACACATCAGTGGATGGTGGATGCACGGCATTGATTTTGCAGAAGTATAATGTTGGAGAAACGCTGTTTTTCTACCTTAAATGATACTGGCACAATAACTTGCCTGTAAAGTATTTTATCCTCTGTGGAGGCATCACTCAGTTTTTTTGTGTGTGTTGCTGGCTTAAAGAATTTCAGAAGTGGAGAAGCTGTATCTCTTCTTAGGAAGGATTCACCGTCAAGGGGTCTAAATGAACTAAGAATGTTTTCATTGACTTCCCAATCTACCAACTTGAGTTAAAAGCTACATTTTTCTTTGCTGTCACTCAGTTTCTCTTTTGTGAAAAATTCAAAGCTGTATAAGCCCCTTAGGTGACAGTTTCAGCGTGATGCTGTCACTCTGAGCTGTGTCATATTTGATACTGTCACTGAACAGACACAAAAATGAAATGCATTGGGGTGTAAAATTCCACTTTTATTTTTTATCAACACTATATCAGACTATTAGTTGTAACTGATACCRTTTCATTGGAAAATCATTTCTAGGTGAGATTATTAAAACTCAGCCCAGTTAATTTATGTGCTGGCAATACTGTCTTTAAAGCTGTCGATGCTTTATATGAGCTGAAATGGCTTGTGCCTGGTTAGAAAAGACAAACCTCAACAGTGGTATTAAACCATTCAAAATTAAGAAAGGTGTCACTCTTTTATTGAATAACACTTGCATGGTTCTCACTGTATTTGTAGGAGGTGAATGCTTAATCTGTATTTTTGAATAATTTTTCATTCTGTGTTTTGTCTGATGTCCTTTTATAAGGAAGAGGCTTTCAGTAGTAAGCAAAGCWATTTATATTACAGACTAGACAATCAAGTAGTTCAGCTGGGCGGAGTTGCTGTTGGAAGTCCGAGTGGAGGGATGGATTRGGATCAGATCAAGCCGTGTAAATTTGGCCGTGGGATGCACTCAGACGCCCGACGGGCCGTGTAAATTATACCACGCTGTGGCTCTCTTGGTTAGTGGATCTACAGGGTGAGATTGAACCTGTCKGGGAAGGCGGCTGTGCATCTTTGTTCTTGACTGAGGAAAAAGGCATTGGTGACACCGAGTGGCAAGCAGCGAGTCAAGGGAAGAGGTTGAGATGGGGAGATCAGGGATGCGAATGGCAACCTTTGGAAGACAGGGAGGTGACGGAAGCACTAGCTCCAATCTCAGCAAATATAATTTTTTACAATTTAGAAAAGCTTGAGACAACTGACTTTCAACTCTGATAAACATGACCAACATTAATATATATGTGAAGTACTTCAGAAAGAAAAGTGAAGTAATTCATGCGTTATCATTTATATCTTGAAATAGASATTTATTGATTCTGTGATTTATAAAGTTATTTGGCATGTTGCAGTATATAGGTACCTCTCACCTTTGTGCTTGCTGTGAGAACAAGGATATGATTCCACAGAGATTTTTCAGGTTTTGCGTTAGCTTTCCAGGACACAGTATGAGTGATCCTGGGAGCATTTAACCCTGAAGCAGATCTTGGAAAAATCTAGTTTAGGTTGCCTTCATGATCCTCCAGGTTGCAAAGCTGAGTAACCAGGGTAAGGAATGGCCTTGTGCATGTGTGGTGTTGGTGCACGAGTTCATGCTGTAGACTATGATACTGTGTTTGAATGTAAGAAATGTGTTAATGCATTTCAATTCATGTTTGGGGTCTCTGCTCAGGTTTTGCTGTTACTGCAAGGGTGAGTTCACAGAGGCAACAGGCACATGTGCAACCGGTTCTGAGCAGACACAGCTCCTRTAAATCAGTTAATGTTTCTACTACTGCTGACTCTGAGGAGTGTTGAAAGGACAGCAGTGGCACGAAGGACATTAAGTTGTTGGCTTTGATTTTTGCTGTGGTCATGTTTATGATCTGGTTTTTGCTGCTTTGATTACCGAAGGGTGAAGAGGTGCTGGTTAAGGTTTAGGCTATGACTTACAGTTCAGATTCAAAGGCAAGGTAAAAGAGCGTAATTCTTACAAGCTACTTTGGCAAGAGCACCAAAGTGAGTAATTCTCATGTGACAGGCTGGTCTGGAGAGATTTGCACCACCCTGATACRTCTCTGGGTGGTGATTAGAAAAATCTGAGCTAATGCTCCCTGAGCTAGACCAAAACACACAGCACCAACGTGGGAGCTGTCGTAATGAGTGGGAGCTTCAGTAATGTGGCCTGAGTGATGAYATTTGACTGCACAGGGATGTCACCATGAAGTGATGGCGATGGCTCTTTCCTATGCCAAGAGCTGAAAACTTGGTTTCCTGAGAATATTAGACTGGGAGGAAGAGTGTTGAGTCCAGCCTATGCTAAATATACAGAGCAGCTCTGTTGTAGTCTGATTCTTCAGTGTCACATTGCTATTTCCAGGCACCTCCCGTGTGTGCTAGACGTGTTTCTGATCAACAGTGTGGTTGAATGTTGGGCTGTCTGGCTGCAATATAGCAGGATTTTCTTTCTTTTCCCTCTTTGTTTTTGCTCTCTCTCTCTTTTTTTTTTTTTTTTTTTCTTTCCCCTTCAAACTTCTTCCTTTACTCTCTATGTCTCCACTCCAGTGACATCCTTCTGCTCAGACACTGTGGCATATATCTCAGGTTTGCGTCTCGATATCACATTCCAGAGCTTTTTTTTCCTCCCCATTTCCATTTCTAATCTATAATAATCCTCAGGAACATACCAGAGTAAATGATGTGCATAGCTTCTCACTAACCTATGGGAAACTGGGACCGAGAAAGATCCCTTCTCCTTCCACGTCTGCCGCTCATTCGTGTTATAATTGAGAGAGGAGACATGTAAATGTAAATAAATATTTGGCTTTTCATCTTCATTCTTTCCAGGGCAGAGAGAGATAGATAAATATCTTTGTTGTACAAATAGAGGAAAAAGTTGCTAGTCTTCTGGAATATTGCTTTAAAGTTCCATGGACACTTTGCTCTATTTTCCTTTTAAATGAACAAACAGAASATGCCCATATGTAGGAGGTTTTCCTTTCTTTTTTTTTCCCCTGTGGGCACTAAAATGTTTTCTTTGGGCTTGGCTTGAAAGAGCACCAGGGCCAGGCTCTGGGCTCAGATGCAGGCTCTAGACTGCTGCTCCCATCTATGGGGCTTAGGAACACAATGCTGACATCAAAAATACAATCAGAAAGCCTCTTTTTCATCCCCTTGTATTTAATWTCTACTAGGCTTTTTTTCTCTTCTATATCAGCCGTTCCTTTTCTCTTTGAAGAATTTTTAACAGAATTTAAAATTCACAGAGCTATTTGTCTATCTCAAGACTTAAACCACATGTGGATATAATTATGTCTCTTTATATTTACTTAGGAGAACACAATCTTATTACTTGTTATCTATAGAGTATTAGCAGTGACACGTTTTCTTGTGCAGGGTTATGAGATGCATTTTCATGATGAAAGGAAAAAAAGGATGGATTTTTTTTTAATAAAATACTTTGACATTTTCCAATAAAAGTAAACACGTGCTGTGTTTCGTGCGTTAACCCCTGTTATTTAGATTTATTTTAGAATCTTTCTATATGAATCGGTCTTGAGCTCTTAACAGCCTGGAGAGGAATTAAGGAGACGTCCCTGTCGTCCCTATATGCTGCAGTATCAGGCAGGCAATCCTGCTCTGTACAATGCTTCCTTCCCTCCTCAAACAGCTCCTGTTAATATGGTAATGATAATTGTTTCTATAAATTAGTCTTAATTAACTATTTATGTAATAAGACACTTAAGGACCTGTATTTAACATTTATGTGAGTTTTTTTCCCCTGATGGTTGTTTCCCCCTGTTTATTCTTGTGCTGTGCTGGTGCTGTCTTCTGTGTGCTATTAACTGTGATACCCAGGCTAAAATTTGGACATAAAGTGATGCATAGGTGATTTGGCTAAACAGAGGGCTCCTTCCCTTGGCCGTGCTGTGATGGTTGGTTATAATGTTTGTGTGTGTGTGTAATAAAAAGAAGATCCCAAGTAACTGTGAGCAGCATCGTTCTATAGTTATTACCCTATGACAATGTGCCTCGCTGCCTTTCAGGTGTTAAACTCTGCTCTGCTAGATGCTGAAGTGCCTCTTTTAGAGTCTCCTGTATTTAATGCTGCGCTATTCGTATTGAGTCTAACTTGGAAAGAGGACAAGTTGCTTCCAAAATAAAGCTTGAGGGCTGTTGATTTACACTTGGAGAAAAGACTAACTGCTCTGTGCCTCATTTGGTGTCATTGGAAGTGTTTTGAAGGGGCACGTGAAATGCTGTGAGGGCAGTGGAAGAACCTTCTTCATCTCCTGCTTTTTCATCAGTTCCCTCTCTTTAGTGGAGACTCTTTCCATCTTGGAAATGTTGGCCCCTGCTCTGCACTTTCATCGATGTATTTGTGTGCATGTGAAGCATACACCACTATTTTATGTGCGTAATTGGCTGAGGCTTCCATATACTGCCTAGTATAAAGCAGACCTCTTCCTTTTTACTGTGGTTTATGTTTATTGCATTCATTATATTGCTTTATGYGCACAGGGTGCTTGTCGAATGCCTCGTGTAGTCAGAGAGATTTTATCKGCCATTCTTAGCATCATTAGTGCTGTTTTCCTAACTGATTTTCATCAAGCAATAGTTTAATTTAATTCACTTCATTATTTTGCAAATCAGTTCATATCTGTTGGATTTCCCTTCTGTTGCTTTAAAAACCACTAATATCTCAAAACAGCAAGAACCCAAGTATTTTTAGCTTTCTGTTTCTCTTCTTTTTTGATGTGTTCTGAGTGTCTTAGGATTTCTGAAACAAAGCCAATCAGTTAAAGCCAAAGTCTGAGAGCTTTACAAGTTAATTAGCACCTCAATTCATCAGCAGTCACACTGAAATTAATACTGAAGTAAGCATATCAGGATCTCATCCTTCGTTTGTGTTTAGTAAAGGTGATTTTGCGCCAAGTTAATCTCTATTGTGTCTAGAGTGTGTTTAATTTTCAGTGCTCTTATTTTTCAACCTGCCTAAGCTCATGGTCTTYTGAAGTCTTCCAGGAACTGACTTGCTCCAGCTTGTCTAAAGAATATACAACATTTAGTCATTTACTCTCATTTATGCTGATTAAGTAACACCAAATAATATATTTGTGTATTTCTTCATCTAGAGAGTAGATATTTATTTTACTATTTTGGTTTCTTTTTAAGTATTTGCAGCTTAGGGCTTTTGATGTAAATGGAAGTAGCTACATGACTAAAATAGGAAAAATAACATTAGCCTAATCAAGCTTTAATTGCCTGGATTAGTGTTAGGGTAAGACCTATGGTAATTAAGACAATTTATAAAAGCAACATGCTATTCATATTAAATCGATTGCATCCTTAGATTTTCTTTTCATCGGCTTCTTTTTCAAAGACGGAAAGAAATGYGGGGAAGAAATATTTGCACTGACGGTGATCTCTGGTGTAGATGAGATCAAATAATTGGAATTTCAGAGAGTGGATAGTAGAGATAATTGCTATTTATTGTTGTCCCCTCAGCTGCAGCATATCAAGGCAAAGTAGCTGCAATAAATTACTGTTCCTTTAGAGACGGCTGTGGTGGGAGCGCCGCGATGCTGCGTGCGATGCTCTCCAGACGCTGTTGCTGATGGTACCGAGTGAGAAGGAAGCCCAGGGCTCCAATGTGGACTTCCCTGCGTGCGCCCGTGGAAGGAAACTCCTCTGCGTTGAGCTGATGCATTACCCAGGCCWGTCGTGCTAGCACAGGCCTGGTTTTACACCCCTGCATTAGGGCTTCACGTGCTGTAAGTGCAGCCATACCAGCAGGCTAAATAGGCTTCGTATAAATGAGCTCTTATTCCCAGTATGGAGGTGCCAATTTGGAGCATTGTTAAAGGAGAAATTGGGACCATATGTCTCAGGAATGCTGATCAGAACTGGATTTTGCTTGGTGGAGATACCCTTTGGGAAGGGGGAGCTGGWTGCTTTTGGTTTTTCCCTTTTATACTGTACCCTCAGGGCTGTCCTTGGCCCCTGGGGTAGCACAGAAGCCAAGGAGGTCACGTTAGGCAGAATGGACCGGCTGCCTACTCGGATGGAGACTTGCCTCAAAGTGTAAGGAACACGTTGCAGGTAAATGTTTCTTTCTTTTAATCAAGGTTGATTAAATTACAATCAGAAAGATATCCCTGCTCCCTTAGGCACATCACAGCCTTGTTATCATCTCAAATTCTTCCAGCCTTCCAAGAGAGAGTTTTATTAGCTCTTCCTAATCCCTAAATAATTACTGCAGACAAAGAGCTATTTGTAGAAAATGTCTGGTCTAAGGAGAAGGGATTCACAGGGAATCACAGGCTCCAATAAATTCTCTGGTGCTCTGTGGCACCAGTCTCCCTGGCTGGCCTTGATCTTAAATCACAACTGGGTCGTGCTGCTGAAGAGCTGCTAGGGGAAGAAACAGTGCCACTGTTGGCAGAGCAATGGGTCGATGGGGTTGAACTCTTGTTCTTGGCACTCAAGCGCTGGGTATTGAACAGGTTGAATGGGCTGATAAATGAGATAGAAGCTGCTTCTTCTCGTGTCCCATCCGGAGGAGGTCGAGCATTGCAGGGGGAGCTTGAAGGAACCTCGTTGTCTGCGTCCCATCTCTGTCCTACTGCAGAGTCTTCTGCATTACACGGGGAGAGTCAGATGTCTGAGCCCAAGGTTAGAAGTGCCCATAGGTGGATGGGGAAACGTCCAAAATCTCGCTATGTGCTACGCCTGAGATGTCTAACTCCAGYTCAGGCAGCTACATTGGCCTTTGCTTAAGAAATAGCCCCCAAGTTCTCTCAGGATTTGCACCTGGCTCTTTGGGCTGGGAGGGATGGTGACTCCTTCCCTTTAAATACTGGATTTCCAGCCCAGGGAAGAAGGGCGATGATTTGATGATTGTGCTGCTGGCCTTTTGTAAAACAGCTGAATGATTACAAAAGTAGGAGGTAAGAAAAGCAGTGGGACCATTAATCCTTTAAAGTTTCCATTTTGTCATTACAGCTCCCTCTAAGACAAGGCTCTGAGTTTCTGACCTTGTTATACTTCAGGAAACAGCAATTTTTGTGGAGCTTTTTATGGCAGTGAGAGGGAAAAAGCTAGACAATTTTATATACTTAGAAGTCATTTATTTACTGGCTAACAGAACAACCACTAACACCCCACCACTCTGCTCACACCTATTGCTGCTTTAAGAGAAAATCTCTTTACTACCGCGAACAGAGAAATTAATCATAAGTGGCTTGTTCTACAAAAAATACTCCCAGGGTTGGGGAAGGTCTGATTTTTTTTTCCCCCTTTCTCAAATAAGGAAACTTAAATTACTTAAGGGACTACTTAGCTTCAGTGGTGCAATTAGATTAATGTAGGAGGAATTTTGATTTATTTTCAGAGATGGGTGTATATTTCTAGGTCAGTAATTCTATTTAGAGCAAAGCTCTTAAGCCTTTCTAAAATAAATTGAGAAGCAGTGTTAGGTGTGCTTATTCTCCATTTGAATTTCTGTTTAGACTTAATATGATTTTTTCCCCTCCTTTTTTTCTTTAAGTGGCATATGAGTCTAAAAGTAATAAATGAATAAGGAAAGAGGGAAATAGTGCTAAAACTATAATTTTTCTCTTGCATTTTCACTCCCTCTGTGCTAGTTAACAGAAGCCAGGAAGGGGGCAATTGGAGGGCTGGCAAAGTTTGCCAACAGTGCCGTATCTTGCAAAGTAGTAGAAATGAAAGTCAACTGTGAAGTGTGAAAAGATACAATAATAAATTAATGGGCAATCAAGTGCCAGCTATAATTGAATGCTATTGTAAAACAGTRTTCATGGAAAAAAAAAAAGAATTCATACACACCACGGTGGACTTTCATCCCTCTGTTTTGCCTTTAGAAAGACATCTAAAAGTCCTGTTCTACAGAAATGGTAGAACTAGGGTAGAGAAATACAGCAGAGGAAGAGAAGAACTCTGGTCAGAGTTTGGGAGTAGCTCCTGTAGCCTCAGGGACCCTGTGTACAGCCTGGAGGACACATCATGAAGGACAGGGCTGTTACACAAATGTGCAATATATTGCAGTAGTGTGCAGTTTCTCTGGTAACGTGTTTGTTGACACACTCTGTAATGGAATCATTAAAACTCAGCCTTTGGAGGAATGAACACCCATAGATTTACGTGAGCCTATCTTTGAGTGTTCAGGATGCCATGTGAGACGCAGAATTAACTAAGATTTCTTATGGAAAAATAGCCTCTGGCAAACTATTAAATATAAATTATGGGAAAATTATATGGATCTGTGCTAGATTAAAAAAAAAAAAACACACACAAAAAAAAGCCCTCCCACTAGATACTCAATGTAATAAACGTTCTTCGTGATAGCTAACCTACCCAGGGGGATTTGTGCAAGTGTTGACTTAAAAAAACAATCCCACCTCCTAAAAGAAAATCTAAACTCTTCCTCTTCCCCCAAGACTTCCTTGCTAAGTCCTTGAACACCAAACTGTGAATCAGTCTGTTGCCCATCTGCTGCCATTTGCAACCACTTTTGAGTGCGGTTCCTAAGATTTGCGAGTGAGCTAATTAACCAACAATATCTGAATTTATAACCTGATGGTTAATTATTCTATATATGCCATGTACTGTAGTCYCCATGTAAACAATAATTGGAAAGCACAATAAATCTCCACAATAAAATTCARTATTCACAGAAGAAGTCTTTATTTACATCTCATGAACAAAAATCCTCTTCTATCACGTTTTAGTTTCCTAGAGTTTTTTAGAAGGCAATCGGTTAGGTTTAAACTTGGTTTATCTGCATTGAAATAATGTATATACAATTGTAGTTTGACTGCTAATCCTGAAATACAGTTTAGGCTCCTTTAGTATTCATGATAGATTTTATGAACCTTTCTCTTTACTGGTGATGTCAGCAGAATCTCTCTATTGAATTATGGATTAGACATTTAATCAAGGTCTCTGCATTATGATACGAGTCACTTCTCTGTTTTTTCCTGAAAAATGAAATAAAATGGATTCGCAGTGGAATTGAGAGAACACCTGATAAACAAAATTCAGCTGTACATCCTGAACCCAACGACTTGGAAATCTAAAACAAGAGGTGTATGTCCAACAGGCATTGCATCTGAAAGCCTGTGGTATTCTCTACGTCAGTCAGGAAAGCATACAAAATTCAGAATAATTTCTGCCAATTCTGAGCCTCTTTTTTCTGTTTTCTATAATTTTTCCTGCAGATATTTATTTTAAAACCTCTGCTTGTCCTGATGTTTCTTCTCTGGACATATTGAAACATAGTGGAGAAGTAGCTGGAAGACCAGTTCAAGGCTACCAGTTGCATCCATTTTTTTTCCAAATAATGTATTATTTTTTCTAACTGTCTTTTAAAACCATTTCTACCAGTTGCTAGGATACATTTCTAAAAATGGAAACTGTTTATACAGCCTCTAAATGATAAATCTTTGTATTTCACTTATTCTTGTGCCAAGACTTCTTGATTATGAGGCACTGCTGAAGTTTACCACACTCTAGAAGACATCTTATGATCTTGTTTTTTGTTTAATATATTTAAAGATATACATAGCTGATTGAATGAATCTTGTTTGGTCTTGTCAACCATTATTAATTTTTGTGCTGAGCTTTACAACAACATTTTTCATTAAGGTATTCRGACTTGACCCAAGTGTTCCTTCACAGAGTGATATACAAGGGTTACTGGACCAGGTGTTTATAAGGTAAATAAGCATTAAAAAGAGTGTTTTTCATACGTATACACATGCTTATGTGCACTATGGTTTAAAAGTGAAGAGGCAGAGTTCTAACCCTTTTAGTCTGCTTGCAGATACTGAAAAGTATCTGTAAGTTAATTCTTGGATCCCGTGGAGAGAAATGTGTTTTACGGGTTCACCTTGCAAAATCCTCGGAACATGCTAGTACCCTCGTCCGGTACATTGATGTAACTAATATTCTATTGTTTGTGTGACTGCTGGATGATGTTGCATGAGATATGGGGAGGGTCAGTGCAGTGGCTCAAAGGCATCAGTTGTGGGAGGTTTCCCATCTCCTGCACATCCTTCCTGTGGGTGGTTGCTTCTGCAGGCCCCTTTCACCTTGGTCTGGCACTTTTCCCACTTCTCCAGGATTTGATTCAATTTGCTAATCCAGCAGAAAGAAAACATAACATGTGAGTGGTGTTGTTGACCCAGGGAGGGATCCAGTGAGCCCAGAGCTATGGCAGGAGCAGAGGCTGGAGAATGGAAGAGAGGGACATGTCTGCATGGCAGGAGAGATGAGATGTTACAGCAGATCAGCTGCTTGTGAAACTGCAGCAGCTGGTCAGCGTGCTGGCATGCTTGCAGTGATAACAGCAATGCTGCTCCTTAATCTTTAAATCCTTGAAGGCTTTGCTTACTAGAGGAGGCCCCTGAGACAGAGATCCTTGGAGGCTAAAGCTTGAAGTTGTCACTGCAGGGTGACAATATGTGGAAAAAATAGCCCTTCTGGCCAGGAAAGGGCCTACCTTGAGAAAGAATTTATCTTCAGTTTCATCTGGCATCAGATTTCCCATTTCAGTGTGGATTTACCTCATTTGGATTTTCATCAGATACTCCATTCACATGTCTATTTCCTAATTTTTGAGACAGTGGCAAATGGCAAAATGGTTTGAAACAGTTAACCCCAGCAAGGAAGGCTGAGTAATTATCCTAAGTACAGAAGTTTTAGGTAAATGCCCTCAAAGACCCTCTTTTTGCGATGGGTGGGTGTGCTCAGCACTGTGAGGGCAACGCGGTGCCGGCCTGCCAGGAGTCACTGTCAGGCTGCACAAGGAGTTCTGTGTCATTTTTTAGTTGCTGCTTGCCAAAATGTGATCTCAAAGATTGAGTTTTCCTCATCTTACCCCATCTGCTGTAACTTTCCTTGTGCTATACTAATACTTGCTTTTCTAAAATATGGAATTCTTTTTTTATGAATCAGCATTCTTTTAAAAGTAAAATCTCGCATTAAAAATATATTTTTTCAGCATCTGGTGATTCAGGCTCACTGTTGATATTTTTAATATCAAAGATATTTTATTTTTTGCAGTCTTATGTGGGAGGGTGCCTGGGGAAAAGAATTGGCATTTAAATGTTAAAAGAATTATTTTTAAATGATAGTTCTTAGATTACTTTGGTTAGCTACTGTTGTGAATATTCTTTTAAACCAGTCCAGTAGGCAGTTAAATAATTGCTACACATATAATCAACAATCAGATTTTATTGAATGCCTACCGACTCTCCCAAAATGGTCCAAGGGAAGCTATTAAAGATAAAACAAAACATAGTATTTAAATCTGAGCGTGAGAACCAACCAGTCAAAGGGGGCAGAACAGCAATTCAATTACCCCTGTGGAAGAACATTTAGAAAATTAATATTAGGTCTATGGTAATTGAAAGCGTTTAAAAGTCTTCATGTGCTCTTTTTATTTTCTTGGATTAAAAAGGTCGCTGGCAGGACATAGCCAGGGCAAGTACTGCAGTAGCAGCTGTAACGCACTCAGTTCTCTTGCAGAGTCCTGCGACGTCGGAGGACTCGTCTCTCAAGGGCAGCACATGGCTGCTTAATATTTCATGGTGGCCAGAAACATGCTTCACGTTTAAAAGCTTATAAAAGTAGCTGCACGCGTGATGAATTATAGAGTTTCATCCTCTAATGATTTTTTGCTGCTGCAGCCTTTCTATCTTTGCTGTTTAAAGGCCACCTGAAGATTTGTTACCACACTAAGGTGAGTGAGCACAAAGAGATTTTGAGCCTTGTGCATCTTCCTGTGTTCCTCAGGGACAGGTCCTTAATTGCAGAAAGTTAAAGCTGTTCCTTCCTCTCCAACGTGGAAACAAAAAAAATCTATATGTGCTGTAGTCACAGAGTCATTGAGGTTGGAAAGAATGATCTAGTCCAAGCTCTCTGCACAAGCAGGGCCTCCTAGAGCATGTTGTGGAGGAGCAGGGGGGTTGGACTAGATGAGCTCTAGAGGTCCATTCCAACCTCAACCATTCTGTGGTCTGTGTCCAGGTGGGATTTGAAGATTTCTAGAAGCCTGGACAGGCTTTGGTGGCCTTTCCGTAGAATCTCTTATTTGAGTGCCGGGCAGGCAACAAACCTTTCTGGACGAGGGGTCAGGTTGGTAGATTGGTGCCTCTGTTCCCTGCACTCCTATTTCTGTGAGAAACCTGTCAAAATTAACAGCAAAAGAGAAATAAAAACAATTCTACCCATACATAGTACATTGTAAGGTAGAGACATTATCCATCTCTCTGGATCTCCTGTGTGTTTGAAGCTGGGATAACCCAGTTGTTAGCAACTGTAATTTAGATGTAATTTTTGTTACATAAATATGGCTTATTTGAAGTATGTTGAATTAGGAAACTCATGAATAAATATTTTGACATAATCAGAATTATATGGCTAGAAATTGACCTACTTTGCATGACAGATGCTTGAGAATCCCCTAGCTAATAGCACACTAACCTGGCATAGCAATGCCCTCCCTTATAATGCATTAAGCTGTATATAGACATTAAATTATTAGACGGTATTTTTTTTTTCACAGGGATTAGACATGGTCAATTTTGTTTGTAAATGAGTAAGTTATAGGCAAGTTATGGCAAACACATTAGGATACAAAACTGTCTGCACATGTGGCTCTAGAGAGAAATCTAGATGAAAAATTGCACATTATTTTATTAGCATTTTCAGTGTAGTCTTGTGAAATGCTGCTACTGGCCAAAGCAGCAGGAAAAGCTAAGTGGTACCAGCTACCAAGTAACTGCGATATCACATCAAGTGGACAGGTCTTATGCTCTTCAGAGGACAAGTAAAATGGCACAAGGAGCGGCGAGGGTTTGGGAGGCTGCCTGCTAATGTTATAATACTATAAATAGATTATGTTTTTCCCCCTGAGGCTGCTGTTGATGCCTGTGTTGATTCCAGCAGACTGATTTTATCTGCATATCCTTAAAGTAAAAAGTCCAGGATTTAATGCAGGAGAGTCAGTTGGGGTGACCAAAGAATAAGAGAGTTCTGCTTTGGGTGACATATGAAATTCTTTGGAAATCATCTTCCTTTATTATTTTAAGAAACCTCAGTGATTTACCTATGTGTTGTACAGAGAGTAGTCTCCAGGCTACCTACTTTTTGTTATTCAGCTTCAGCACAAGAAGTAGCAATGTTTGTATTTGTAAAACAACTGTCACTTTTGCTTATTAATGGATGAAAGGTAAGTTCATCTTGGCCTGATTTCAGCGAAGAAAAGCTTAATTCACAGAGTGAAGACTGATATATCTAACTTTATTAACTCCTTCATTCACTTCCCAGTTTCTGGAGAACTTTCAAAATGAAATGAACTTTGTTCCGGCCTTTTTTTTTTTATATATTTTTCCCCCAAACCCTTCAAGGAAACTGATTTTTCCTGTGAGGAACTTTTATTATATAAATGATGGTAAAAATGTATATGCAGTCATGTTCGTAGTTTTGAACTCAATCTGATGTCTTTTAGCTGCTCCTAGTCTTTACTCTGACCTGCAGGAAAACAGGAGACAGGATGGTCCTCCTTATCCTTCATATTAAGCATTATTGATAGAATCATCTTCAAGGCAGCAAGGGCAGCATTTTGAAGTTACTTATGTTTGGAGGATACCAGTTTGCACTTGGGCCTTGTGGCTTCCTTGGAAAATTCACCAAAGTGCAAGTGATAGAAGTGATTTTTTGGGTCTGGATTTGTTATAGCTACCCTTTTCTAAATCCATTCTCTCCCTTGCAGGGAGTTGGGAAAGAAGTATGCTAGGAATTTGTTTGTTTCCTCGCTAGCATCCTTCAGCCTAGTAACCTACAAGTACTAACCCGCTGGTCAGGTGGCTTTGCAAGTTTCTTAAGCTGGTAAAAGCTGTGGTACTACGTAGCACTTGGCTTTGGTCTTCTACCATTTCCCCTGATGTGCCAACAGACTCCAGACGGTTCAAAGGTTGATCAAACTGTTGGCTTGACAGACACATTGGGTCCTTTGTGCCCTTATAGTTAGATCTGTTTGTCCAGTGTCGTGAAAAATCCCTCTGCTGCTGCTTAGTGAAATGATTTCCTTTCCTTCCAGTCCCTCTACGTGAAATAGGCCTGTCTGGTGGGTTGTTTTGTCACATTTCACTTTTTTCCTAATATCATTTTGTTCTTTTTTTAATTTCCCACATCTCCCTGTGCAACTTTGGCTGGTGGGACCGATGCAGCTCCASAACGAGAGCCACCGTTTGGGTTTGCTGATGCTCCGTGGCACAGCACGCACGAGAGGCACAAATCCTGAGCCCGAACCTCCAGAATTCCTCCGGCACAGGGGGATTCAGCGACTTATTAACGTCTTGCCCAAGGGCGACCGCCGGCAGCCGACTCTTCATTTCTGCCTCCCGCTGCCACTTTGACAATAGCAACGACAGCGGGAGGCAAAAATGAAAGGAACAGATTGAAAGAAGCACTTTGCCGCTGCTATAATTTTGAAATCGTCGGTGTTTTTATTTTTTTTTTTTAGCCCAAAGTCTCAGGAAAAGAAGCTGCTTTCCTCTCAGCCTCTCATTGTTTTTCCAACAGGGAGAGACATTCTCTGATGTTGGTGAGGCAGTGGGAGGCCGAAATGAAAATAATTTCCTTCCTGAAACACTGGCTTGAAAAACGTGCACAGTTTTGACAGGGAAAGAGCACTCTGTGTTGGAGTTGACTGCAAGGTGGTGGGTGCTGGTATTTCCATTTGCCCACCAAGAATAAATAGCAGCAGCTTTCCAGCCTGAATTAAAGCAATCATAGGATGATTTCTACAGATATCTTTGGAGTTTTAACCAGTTGTTTCTGTTCTTCTCCTACTCGTTTGTCCATGCTCATGCAGCCCTTGACGAAAAGTGTAAATCAGTGGCTGGCTTTGGCCTCCCAGTTAGCCCTTTGGCCACTTTAGCGCGAACAATCAGTCATCTTGAACAGGGAGATTTTTCTCTCCTTGAATGTGTGGGAAAGTTGTGAATTTCTTAGCTTGATCTTTTTGTGACCCTCGGGGGGGGGGGCCAGGAATAACATTTCTCTTAAGAGTTCCCAAGAATTTGGCATTTGTATGAAGTGAATCAGTTGTTGTGCCCCCTCCTCCTATTTTCTTTATACGTAAAACAATCTGAATGATTTGATAGACTCKCCTGGGACGCTTTCAAGTGTAAATTTTGAACTTGTGTCCGGACAGGACTTTGGGGTCCTGTGTCTAAGTGCATGCATGTCTGTGGCCTGACTTAGTCTGTTTTCAAAAATTACCTATCTAAAGCAAGATATGAGTCAATAGATAAAATCAACTTGTTTTTTTTCCAACTTCTGAGCACCTCTAGTTCTCATAGGACTAATCAGCGTTGGGGAAATTTAGCAACTTTGCATATATCCTTATTTAGTCATGTACCAAAATACTCAGATGCCCGTCTTTAAATGTTTCTGGTTGTTTTCTGCTATTTTTTCACCAGTTTCAAATAGGGCTTTCAGTATTACAGAAGGAAGGGCACTTCTAATTCACTTTCCTCATCTCCAGCAGCTTGAGATTTGGTTGAGGACTGGCACTTTCTCAGGTAATTTAGCAGTAACATTGGCCCTGCGCCTCCTTGCAAGTGCTCTGCCTAGGTTCTTGGCAGGACATGGTCTCTGGCTGGCGTTACGGAGCCCTGAGTATCAGGGAAGTGACAGGGTTGCCCCTTTTGGGCTGCTTTATAGGTCATCTAGGTGGTTTGGGGCAGCTGTGATGTGCCCTGAGTCAATTTTATTAGTGACTTAGTCCCCAAAACACCCATTTTGACACTGACATCCAGGCAAGTGGGTAAGAAATGAACTGACTGTCAGCTCTGTTTTCTTGTATTTATGGGACATTTTGATGTCTATTTGATTTATCCTAGCTTTGCCACACACACAGAAACAAAGTTTACTGAACTGTCTTCCGTCTTTTAAACAGGAGAATCTGACAGTTTGTGTCCTCTTCCTTCCCATCTAGCTATATGGGAAGTRTAATTTTTATTTTTAATCTCTTAATCTTACAGCAGAAGATGGAGTCACGACTTTTCCCCATATCTCTTTAAGTAGGTCCCTAGGGCTAGCAGCCCCAGGTGAGGTCTCATTGCAGTGCTTTGTTTTGATCCATGTGGAATTTGGGAGTTTTGACTGCTTRCTATCTCTGAAATGCACCTTACAAAACATCTCTCCAAGATTTATGAAGGTTTGCGGGGTAGAGAGGCTGGAAGAGTGTTTAATCACATCCGGCTTCTGGTCATTTCCACCTCTGCAAATGTATCCATATACTGTCATCTCAAAGTCTATCTACGAAAATAGCATTGATCTGTGAGCCCTCTGGCTAGAACTAAAGCTTTGTCACCTGCCCAGGGAACGCGGGTGCTCAATCGCTGTCACCTCCGATGCGCTTACCCTCGGCTCCCTATCGCTCAGATTTGTCCAAGAGTTTAATCAAACATTGTTTCATGCTGGGGCTTTTCTGCAAATAGCTGACTTGGATGGGTGGTTGAGACAAGAGAACTTCTTTGTGCCATAAAGAAATAATTTAATTGATTCTAGTCCATGTGAGCGTTTTGCTTTGGAGACAGTAAAACCCTCATTCATATCAGCACGTGTAGGGTACAAAACATTGAGAGGAAAAGTTGGGGTATGCAGATGCTATGAGCTTGTGAATGACATCTACTCATAAAGCTGCAATAAAATTGAATATGCATGGTAACAACTTATTGGTGTTTTTAATAAATTTGACTCTAAGGCCRGGGATATCTAGATGTCTTTTCAATACAGTGATTCTCAGGCTATTAGTTCCAGAAATGGTAAAATCTGACAGCTGGAGGTTACAGTGAAAACCACTGCTAAACAGTTGGGAAACACTGCTGAGATGATAGGGTGGATGATGATTGAATTCTCCTGGAAAGCCTATCCTCTTTTGAAAATTGTAGGTGWCATTTTTACATTTAACCATAATACAAGTTCATGGAGCCTCTAGAGTGGTATCTACCTCCTCTCTTTAAATTCATCTACGATTCTTCCAACCCTAGCCATTCTATGATTCTATGATTGTAGATGAAAATATTATTTGGTCTTTCCAGTCAAGACACCCCTTTTCATTGGTGTTGAAATTGGGCACTTTACCTTTTCTGAGGAAACACATCCAGTACCAGCAGTAGTTGCTCAAGTCAGGAGGCCTCACATGGCATTCCTTTTGGCTCCCTCGGGCAAGGGCAGCTCCTTGGAATCTACTGTGATACCTGTGCCTGAGCCTTAGGAATAGCACTTGGGTAATGCAGTACATCCCGGTATGGTTCGCTTGGTGTTTCTACAAAAGGTTGCCGTGGTTGGGTAAGCTCGCAGTGGCTGGGTAAGCTCTACTGCTGTAGATATGCTGGTAGATATGTAGATATGCTGTAGACCTTCAGGAGTTTCCTAGCTGGGAGGTGGAAGGAAAATTTTTACACTCATCCCATTCAAGTTGCATTCACACTGTAATGAGTTTTGTGCAAGACCCCAGATGTTTATTTCCTTAAGAATTTCAAAGTGCTTCCTAAAATCTTTAAGGTTTCCAAGGTTAGGAAACACCTACATTACATTTCACTATGTCAGTACTCTTTTCAGTTGTCTTCACAGATAAAATAATGTGTGAAATTCAAAATTCATCTTAGTTTAGATGACAGTCATCACTGTTACTAGCAGATCTTGCTTTGAGTGGTGTACGATGGTCACTTGAGATGARTTATAGATCTTAAATTACATCCTTATAAATTGCCAGAGAAGAAGGAAAAAAAAGAGAAAGAAGAAAGCTAATTGCACAAGCAACTTGTTTGAGTAGTASTGTTAGAGGAAGGGAACTACAGTGATAGTACTGTATGCATACTGTTAAACTGTATGCACATGTGTTTCAAGATGTTATATGTTTTCTTTTCTAAAAAGCTGTTATGTTAAGAAAGCCGAAAGATTTTGCGTTTCCGTGCCGCGTTTGTAGATGCAGCACAGCACGTTTTGGCAGCCCCGCTCCCAGAGCCTTGAGCAGCAAACACACAGTCTGGCAGCTCAGAGTGATCTACCTTGAGCGGGAAAAACTCGACAGCCGATTAACAGACAGGAGGAGGAGGRTCTGGGCTCCTTAATTGTAAAGCACTGTGTGAACACGCTGCGCTGGAGTTTTTAAGCAGTTGTGTTTCAGGGTGTTGAGCCCTGTGTCTCTGATGTGCGTTTCTGTAAAGCAGGGAGAAAATGTGCCTGCAAGGGCGGGCTGCGGGTACAGTAACCTACTCAGGCTGTTGTCGAGTCCTTCRTGAACTGCTGCTCTACTGAAAGATAGAATTATGCATGAATATTTTCTTTAAACACCTGCTTATGAACTTTTTATTTTTCCCTGGGAAAATCTGTAGTTGATTAAAATTACTGTGAATTTAYTTCAGTTAATTGTAATGAAAGTAGCATCATGTGCATTTGTGTACGTGCAGGATACAGAGTGGGGGTGCGTGTATATTCAGAGCTGGGAGCATGTATATGCACAGTGAGTGGAAAATAGCTGTTACTTAGCAATTAATTCACTGGTCTTCAGTGTGTGGTGTCTTAGAGGTCATTCTGCACTGCAATATTGTGGTTTTTTTCCACTGTGTTGGTGCTATAAAAATGCTAATTGCCTCCATGAAGATATAGCCTGTTTATAAGAGTGAATGTGATTGTTTTCCATCCATGTGAGATATAAGAGGCTTTTATTTCAGGTTTCTAATTTGAATGTATGATAGATACAACTTTGACAGTTTATTAGTTAAAAAAAAGACAGTGGCAAGTCGTTCTTCAGAGAATTGATTGCCAGGAGCATGTTATTGACTTTGGTGATAATATCATTATATATTTTTACAGTCGTAAAATCAAGGAATTCAGATTATGCCCTGAGGGCTTCACACATTTAAATAAAGGATATAGCCATTTCCAGGGCTATTGGTTTACGTTACTGGATGCTGCGAAGAATAAATTCTGGAAGAACACATAGTCTATTATAAGAGCATACAGAAAAGGCTACAGTGTGCTTATTGCTGCTATGATTTGGAGTATTTTCTTTTTCTATTTGTAAAATATGCACACTTTGGGATCTCCTGGGTGAGTGGATAGCATTTGTTCTAAATGTTTGCATGTTAATACAGCGCTAGCATGTTAATATTTGGTGCTTCCCTAGACAAAGAGCTGACATSAAGTACAGTCCCTGACTTTGTGACCCAAGCGTGAGGATAAACTTTCCCGAAACACTTAGCRAAGTACACGGTATTTGTGATTAAACGTGGAGAGAGCTTTGGTTTGCAAAGCAAAGAGCATCAGGTAGAGATAGGTAATGTGGACAGGGCTCCACCTTCGCTCTTGTGGTAGCCAGTGCTTGGGCTRGGGGTCCCCACTGAAGCAGCCTCCTCCATAGCTTAATTTCCACTTGTGTTATGTAAGAGTTTGTTGAGAACTTGCTACCCATCACGTCAATGGGAGTGCTTGAGAGTTTGGGTTTGGTTCTCTGGTTTGCTTGAGGTAATCTAATTAAATGACATTGCAGAAAAGGGATTGAACACGTTACAAGAGTGCAGAGCTTGTTTATGACTTYGGCAGCAGTTTGATTGAGATAAATAAAATACCTTAGACCCAATCACGATGATAATTGTCTCTCTACTTCAGATGCAAACTGAAGAACGTGTTGCATCATACCTCTCTGGGGATTTATTGTACTCCTGAAAGGTTGTAAAMGCCCAAACACACTGTTCTTGCTCTACAGCAAAGGTCACGTTTTCTGCTTACGCAGGAGAAGTGGCTCCACCTGAAACACGTGTGGCTTAGAGGTGAGCAGTGACATACATAGAATTTGAAAAAATAATTGCACATATATTTACATTCTAAAAGCTTCTGAGGATTACARATCTACATGCAGCAAAGAGAATATTTCTTTGTGTCAGCAGTGACACCTTTTCCAATTAGAGATGATCACTCTTCTGAATTGAGTTTGTGCAACACTCTTCCTGTTTTTGCCCTTTCGTATTTTTTCTCTGCCAGGGGCATGTGAATCAGATGAGTCTTTCTTAGCTCTGCTGGTAATCTGGTTTAATTGGGATTTTGAAATGTTTGGGTTGAGTTACATTTCCAATATTTGCCTGTTTATGAACACAAAATTATAAACTCTTGGAAACTATTCCTTGGTCTTTACATTTATAAAAGTTTATTACAAAAATTCAAATCCTGGAGGACTGAGATAGATGTCACCTACCAGGCTTTGGTATCTGTCCTTTCCACTCAAGAAGTCCTAAAGTAGCATCTGAGCAGATACATGGCCTGGAAAGAAAGAGTTTCAGATAAMGAAAGAACCCTGTTTGAGAGCTGTTAGTAAAAAAAAAAGTTTGTTTTAATGGTGGCTTGTTTATGACAGTCTGGTCCATCAAGTACAAATGAAGCATCGCTCCRCCCAGAGCTACTACACTGGCAATGAGTTGCACAGTAATTTTCTAAGCATRTGGGAAGTTCCTCAATTCTGCTCACCTCACCAAACCTTGGATGTGCAACATAAACACAGGTTGGGACAGGAGAGCYGAGAGAAGGAAGTATTTCAGATGGTTGATGTATATAATACATGATAGTGCATGTGCCTTTAATAGTCTCATTCACAGGAAATATGCTCCAAGGTATTTTTCACTGAGGAATTTATTGACTCTATTTAGTTTCCACTACAGTTTAAAATATCAACTTCATTTTCAGGTTGATGAGTTTTCCCAAGCATTTATCCCCAAAACGCTCTATCTCACTTCATCTGGCTCATAATTGACAAGGGACTGGCGTGTAAGCAAGCGCAGTYGTGTTGCATTTGAATGGGCTACTAATGTCAGAAATGTAGTTCCATTTGGAAAAGCAGATTGTAGATTGGAGTAAGAATAAACGTTGAAATACCTGAGTAGATATAAGGTAGTTTTCCTGACTTGGACCCAGGAAGCAGCCCTGAACACTTCACGTGCTCCGAGTCACAGCAATATTACTATTAACTAGCAGCTGATTTCTGCAATGATGAAGATGTGAGACTGAAAACTGCTGGCAAGAAAGCTGTTTGAGTTGGTTTTTATTTACTGCAAATCAACAGGACATCTTTGCAAGTATAGAAGACATATGGAAAAGTCCAGTTCTATAATTGTACTTTGTTGTGTATCCAGATGTTCTCCCTCCTGGCCTACTCCAGGGGCTTAATGCAGAAAATGTTTTCTCATTGCTTTTAGCCAACAGTGCAAACATCTGCCTTGGCATTTCCCTGGGGAATAATACTACCATTATGTTAAGATTCTGACTTGCCATCCATGTGTCTTTTTTTTTTTCTCTTTGTTTTCTTTTCTTTTTTTCCTTTCCTTTTTTTTAATCTCTTTTTAATATTTTCCATTGAACTGATATTTTCCATGGAAAGAACTAGTATTGTGTATTTGCTTTCTTCTACTTTCCTCATTTTCTTCTCTGAATAGAAGATTATATATTTTATGTGGGTAGCTGTTTATTGCAGCACTGACTTGTTTTTTGATTATACCACTTTTTAGTTGGTGGAGTTTGTTGGGGCCCAAAGGCATCAAATTCTTTAGGATCCTACCTTTTTGCTTGCTTGCCTGCTTGTGCTCTGCCTGTTGGTCTTTGTTTGCTTGTGTGTATTAGGTATTTATGGTTCACTGCTCACTCTTGAGCTTCTAGCAGGAAATTCCCCAGACAGCTGCAGAACACCCCCTAAATCAATTTTAGAAAGGCTAATGCCCTAACTAATGTATTTCTTTGAGCTAAGGCACAGAATAAACTCTTCTGCAGATATTCAGGGGGGAAAARCACAGTAGGTGCTCGTCTCTCCACAGGCTTTCGGGCAAAGCTGTCCGTCATGGATAGCTCTAGCRTCACTGCTGCTGCGTGGCCCAGTGCAGCCTGAGCTTACAGTTTATGGGCATTGGCCCTATCARTGCTCTGCTATCTTACCCAATCGTGGCTTTTTTAGTAGGAAGCATCTTGTGCCATTTATTAGCTTCTCAGAGCAAGCATGAGAGCATGAATTGACTTTGCTGCTTACATATTTTTTTTTTCCCCATATAGGTGCCTATAAACAGAATAGTACAAAGAGATAGTGTTTATTGTGTGGAAGTTTTCTTTTTAGAGCAGTAATATTCTATAGGCAAATAACATTATTTGCTTTTTCATTATCCAAACGGTAATAGTGTAAATATTGCTGGTGCAGTTAGATAAGTTGGTATGCAAGGAAAATAACAGCGTATTTCTCCTGGAGTTTGGTATGCAGAATGAAGACTTCTGCATGCAGAGAGATTAAAATAACCTGTACAGAAGTTTTCAGATCCGTGAGCTCTGATTCCGGCCTATCTCTTTCCTGTAAGCCTAATTGCTGTGCAAATTTCATGCAGAAGATTTTGTGTGGTAACAATTCCCCTGAGAATACATGTGAGGAAGTAAGGTCAAAAGGTTTTATTGAGCTAGTAAATTTTGTCTAATTTTATTCAAATGCTCACATGCTTAGGTGTTGAGCTCGGAGTAGGATCTAATTTGTAACTTAGCTGTGAATTTGCTCACTTGTTTTCTTTYGCCTTCATGCAAATTGTGCTGTCTCCTTTCTGTCTTTGCAGGTCAGGATCGCAGCGAAGCCACTTTAATAAAGAGGTTTAAAGGTGACGGTGTCCGATACAAAGCCAAGCTGATTGGGATAGACGAGGTTTCTGCCGCCCGTGGAGACAAGTTATGCCAGGATTCCATGATGAAGCTCAAGGTGCGGTGCAGCTTTTAGCAGTTAATAGCGTGGAGCCAAAGGGAGAGAATTTCAGCTTGAACTTTTGCTCATTCTCCTTTCATGACGTCGAGTGACACGGTGGTTAATTATGTCCTGAAATCAGTCAGTTTTACAAAAAACAGTGTTGCTTATCCCAGTTTCACTTTAATAGATCATCTCACAGATCTGTAGTTACTCGTGGTGRACACAGTAGCACTTCGTACGCCACCAGATGGAAGGGATTCTGGTCCTAAGGAGCTATCCTGGATAGGCAAAATACAAAAGGGCAGAAAAAGAATAGGTGRCAATGGATGAAAAACTAACCAAGGGTGATACAGATCTTTCAACACTTAACAATCTGGTAGATACTTTATAAATCAGTTATGGCTATTTTATGACAGCAAACAATCTATTCTAAAAGCTACCCTCAGATTTCTAAATTACCCTCAGATTTCTCAAAATTGCCACAACATTCACGTCTCTTTTGTTTGTATCCTAAGCATTTCCCAGCAGATCATCTTGAGGATCTTAATCAAGAAGCTAGTGCTTGTTAATTCATTTTGAAGATGCAGAGTACCAGTTACAGGCTAAATATTTTTGCTTACTTGCTAGCTCAGTTGTATTTGTTCTTATTACAGTGATCAGGGCAGCCAGGATCCTGAGGGGATAGAATTTCTCTTAGGGTTATGCTATGGAAGGATAACTTGTAAATGTAACAGCAGGTTCACTTACCGAGTTAAAGCCTGAGATCATGAAAACAACTAATTCCACCAGCATTTTCTTACAGTGGCTTYTCAGTATGGTTTTGCAAAAATTATCTTTCTTCAAAAAAAAAAAGTTGCTTGATTTTTTTTCCTGTAGTTTGTTTTTTAAAAAACAAAATATCCTACAGCTGAAAAAAAAAGTGTGTTAGGAATGACTTTCAGCTTCCATGAAAACAAATTTCACGGAGGATTAGCTAGTTCAGGGATTGGAGGTAAGAGCACATTTGAAATGATTTCTGGACATCATAAAGAAATGTGGTGCTTGAGGAAAAAAAAAAATATGTGGAGGAAAGAGAGATAAAAGGGATAGCTTTTCTTGGAAAACCCTGAAGTTTCCATGGAAAAGTGGTAAATCCTCCTCTAGCAAGTCTTTGTGCTCTGCTGCTGTGGACACCTATTAGTTTAGGGGGAAAAAAAAAAAAAGATAGCAATGAAACAGCTAAACTGTTTTTGTTTCCATAGGGAATTGTTGCAGCGGCTCGTTCGAAGGGAGAACATAAACAAAAAGTCTTCTTAACAGTCTCCTTTGGAGGAATCAAAATCTTCGATGAAAAGACAGGGGTAAGTAAGATAATCATGTGATGGAACAAAATTGAATCTCTTCGTGGACGTTCCTTTAAAAGCTTTTCCTAGCTGGATAGTAACGTCTCGCTGGCGTAAGCGCACATAAAACATCTGACAAGCTTGATGAGGGTTATCGTCTRTCAGAGCAAACCATTAGGTGACTGAGGTGTAAAGTGTAGCATGGGGTGAGGTTTATTGTAGGGCCTTATCCAGGACCATTTACTTGAGTACATAAATACTTATATGCATAAGAACTCGCAGCCTTTGAGTCCAGAGTTGAAACCGYGATAAAACTGATGTAATTACAGGCAGTGAACCAAATATATGASACTAAGAACTCAGCACGATTGAAAGAAAGTTGTTGTTTACTTGCTGGTATTCCTAAACTAACTTTTTTCAGAAATATCTAAGAAATGAAAGAAGAACCACCCTTTGCTATTCTTATGTAGATTATCAAGACAGCATTGTGTATCCTCYTCACTGCTTAGTCCTATTCAGTATTTTTTAATAATTTTGTTCCCCACTGAGAAGCAGAGATTTTTGCAAGGGAGGTTRAAAAGAATGAGCCAGCTTATATAAAAAGGAAAGGCATATTGATTACTAGACCTGAAAAGAAAAAAAAAAAAAGAAAAAAAACCCCACAGACTTCGAATCCTACTGTAGTCATGCAGTGATCCCTTTGGTGCCAGCATCTGGCTGGAGGAGTGTGGTGAYGAAGTGTGGCTTGGTATGTATAGGAAGTGTTAGAAATGGTTTTATTCTCCCTCTGCTAGGTGACTGAATTGGTCCATGGAAATACCAGCCCACTAATTGCTGAAGACTTGAGAAATCTGGTGTTTCTATGGGTTTGGGTTTTCTCCTGGGCCTGGGTCCTCCCCTTCTCTGGGTGCTGCTGAAGACCTCTCAGCAGTACAGGTCATATAAATTTTGAGAGTCTAATGGCAGAGGGATTAGGATTGGGATTAGAAAATAGGATTGGCCTGGATCAGATCCACTGTGTCCTGAGAAAATAGCTGGGATTGCCCTGGAGATGTCGCAGGGGGATTCTCAGAATTTCCATCATATATGTGATTCCAGATCAACACAGTCATAACCACCTTACTTTAGTGTACTCATAATTACTGCAGTACCTGAGAGAGAAGAGACTTTTGTCAGGTGTGTAGTCACTATAAAAAACAGAGTTTTCATATGGCTTCCATGGCAGAAACAATTTATGTTGTATGGAACAAGAGAGAAAAGATATCTGAAAGTCTGAGGTTGCTGTTTGGAATTGCCAAGTAGCAACTTGCCTAGCAGAATCTAGTGGAGAAAGTTGCAGGAACCTTCCCAGGCTGGTGCAGTTTTTATCATAGCGTTACTGTGTGTGATATTTTTAAGCTGCTCTAAAGGAAATGTAAGCGAAATATTACACTACCTAGATACAAAGATTCAACACACAAATGGCTTTAATCCTAATTAAGAAGATACTTCACAGCAGTTTGAGCACTGCCTTGAATTTTAAAAGGCTCTTGATTTAATCTTTTGAAAGATGGACTATTTAGCATGATGCCAGAAATAAAACCCTGCTGATGATGGATGAAATTATCTTTGTCAGTTAATTTATACTATTAGAAAATCAATGTCATTGAGCTCACTGATACATAATACAAGCAGTTAGTAATGAAAAGCTTGTTTGGAAAGTGTTGTGTACAGCATGTGTAAAGTATTCATACGAAAACACTGTTTAAAAACGTATTGTTGAGGATGTATCCTGTGCTGAAGAGACTGGAAGCGTCAGATAAGGCTTGCCTGTGCAATCTTGATTGAGTCCTCTAGTACCCAGACATTATGATAGTACTTAATTACCTGATAATATAAGTTTTTTGCCAGAAAATGCCAACTTTATGGGCAAATCTGGAGAAGTCTCATTGCCCAACCTTGCATTTCTGATGGGAAGAAAGGGAAGGTGCCTGCACAGGGGTTTCGTTTTGCTCCTGCAGATGCTGTGCTGTCCCTGTGAGCTGTAGGAGTTTATGGAGTTTGGAGATGTTCACACTTGTGGAACAGGAAACAAAATGTGTCTTTAAAAGGACGCACGGGAACTGCCTGAGTAATCTTGCATTGTCTTTCCCCACCACTACCATTCCCCAAAGCTTTCACTCTTAGCTGGGCTTCCACGACTTGAACATCCTTTCTCAAGTTTTATCATTAGCTACTGCCATCAGGTGCCACAACAGCAGGTCTGATGTGTTATGAAAAAGAAAAAAAAAAGTGAAAAAAAAGAACACCGGGAATGCCGGCTTCTGTACGTTTAGTATCTTGTAGGCTAATGCTGGATTTTAATTTATTATAATAAAAAATCAATTTGTAGCTCAAAACTAGCATTTTTTTAATTGGCAGTGTAATAGCTGGCTTCTAGCAAATGATTTAGAGGAGCTGCTCCAAAATTCATTACAGGTGAAAGGCTGTTCAGTTACTTTTGGAAATTATGTACGTTTTTTTTTCCTGTCCTTTATTCAGTTCAGATCTAATATTCATCAAAGATTATTTATTTTGAAAATGTTATTTTCCAGCAATAAGGAATTGTGTCTTGTAAGAAATTTTATCCAGAGAGGAGGTTAAGTTGAAGATAGAATAACATTAAGGAGGAATTTATCCCACCAAGGAAACCACAAAAAGGATTTGCACTTTTTTTTTTTTGAGCTATCAGTAGAAGACAATTTAATCCACCTATAGAACTGCACGAATAAATTTTATAAATAGTAATAATAACATTTTAATATTAAATTGTGTTAGTCCATGGCTAATCCAAGTGCGGTCCTTTCACACCCCATTTCTAAGTCTTGTCTGTGTATTGAGAAAGTGACAGGAAGAGGTTTCATGGCTGCAAACTGTCTGAAAATATTTTTTGATCATTTGCTCTACCATACTTTATCCTTAGAAGGCACAAAATGCAGCTAATTGTGTTATGTCTGTGCCCATTCAAATACTCTCTTCAAGGTGGAGACTGCTGATTAATATTTCTCAGGCAAAAAGGAAAACTTTGAATAGCTGAATATGCAACATTTTTAAAGAACCATCATTGTTCATTTATGGGTATTATTTTGTTAATCACACACATCAGGCTGTCTCCCTGTGATAGCTTAGTAATGCTTCATTAGATGTGCATGACTAATATGGTCTCCATAAAGAGTCTGTAATTTTGTCTCATTGTTTATTTTTATAACAATAAATCCTTATTTATTGTAGGTTACATTCCTAAAATGTAGTGTATTTAAAAAATACATTAATTCCATAAAATGCTTAGGAAAMAATTTCCTTCTACTTTTATATAGTGAGGTATAATTTTGTCTCATGCACTTTCTAAATTGSCTGTGTTCTATTGACCTGAAGGGAAAACCTAGACTTAGTAGAAAAGCAGTACATTGAAAGCAGAAATATACTATTTGGTTTAAGAAATAATTACTKCTGTTAAAGTAAATATTGAGTCAGGTCATGGATGTAGAAACTGCCTGAATATAGTGCAATATATATTTCTATATCACTGTTGTTATACATGAAATATTTTTTAGGATTCCATAGACATGCAAAAATGATGATAGACCTATATCAACACCTCACTTATTTGTGAGAAATATCCTAAATATATGTGCTGTAATCCAATCTATGACGATGAGAGGCATTTCCCCAATTTTTATTTTCGTAGAGTCATAGAATGCATAAGGCTGGAAGGGACCTCTAGAGATCATCTGGTCCAACCCCCCTGCACATTCAGGGTCACCTAGACCACATGGCACATGGTGGCGTCCAAGCGAGTTTTAGAGATCTCTGGAGAAGGAGACTCCACAACCTCTTGGCAAACCTGTTCCAGTGCTCTGTCACCCTCACTGCTGAGAAATATTTTCTTATGTTCCTGTGGAACTTTTGGTGCTTCAGTTTGTGGCTGTTTCCTCTAGTCCTGTCAGTGTCCGTCACTGAAAAGAGGCCAACCCCATCCTCCTAACTCTCTGTCTTGAGGTATTTATATACATTAATCAGATCCCCTCTCAGTCTTCTCTTCTCCAGGCTGAAGAGGCCCAGCTCTCTCAGCCTTTGCTCATAGGGCAGATGTTCCAGGCCCTTAATCATCTTTGTGGCCCTGCGCTGGACTCTCTCTAGCAGCTCCACATCCCTCCTGCACTGGGGAGCCCAGAACTGCACACAGTACTCGAGGTGCGGCCTCACCAGGGCTGAGTAGAGAGGCAGAATCACCTCCCTCGACCTGCTGGAGACACTCCATCCCTTCATCCAGGTCGTTAACGAATAAATTGAACAGGACCGGACCGAGAACTGAGCCCTGGGGGACACCCCTAACCACAGGCCTCCAACCAGACTCTGTGCCACTGATCACCAACCTCCGAGCCCAGTCATTCAGCCAATTCCTAATCCCCCTCACTGTCCACTCATCTATCCCACACTGCAGAGCTTGTCCAAGGAGATGCATGTCAAAAGCCGTGCTGAAAAAAAAAAATTGTTCAGCATCCAGAGATTTGCATTTGCGTTTTTCATTATGTGAACTAGGCTCAATCTTCTGTCCCTTAATTTAATTTTTATGACTTTGCAGGAAGATTATGTGGCTCTCGTACAGTGCCAGGTTGCAATACACAGATTTTTCAAAGCTGCTGCTGTGGCATCTATAAAACATTTTCAAGTTGATGGGAGTCTTTATCAATGTGTTACTGATAACCTCAGTACTTACCAACCTTCTCTGTTTGCTAGGAGTGATGCTTTTAATTATGCTAACAAATTAACAGAACAGCTAAAATTTACTGATAGAAAACTTTAGCAAGATAAAAATTTTCACTTTTGGCAGAATATTTAAAATGTACCAAAGGTACTTCTTGCTGTTACTGGAAATCTGTTGGTTCTGGCATCTTTGACCAGAAATCAAGGTACCATTATGGAAGTATAGTTATTTCATGAAGCACATGTGCTGGAGCAGATGAAATGTCAAACTGTCAAGTCTATATCACTGAGCGTACATGAATATTTTAAAATAGAAATAAAGGAGGAATTTATTTTATCTGCTTCATACTCACTCTGCAGTGAGCAGGAGAGACGGTATGATTAATTTACTGAATTTTTGTGTTTGCCAGAGCATGGTGTCATCCATAAATTGCTAACACGCCCTGACTGGAGTTCTCTCCAGCTCCAGACCATGATTTCCCAGAAGAGGTTTTTTTTTTTTTAATCTCATTTCTCTGAAATTGAGCTTGCCTAAATTTCTGTTGGTCTCTTCATGGTCCRTCCTGGGTGCAGCACTCCGCTCGCATCCTTCACTTCTCTGATGCTTTTGAATKAATTCCTTTTCTCCTGGCTTCCATGACACTAATTTTCTTATTTTACCCTGTATTTGTATTTTTTTCTTCTTCAGTTTTCATTTAAAATTTCCTGAGCTGTTTGCCTGCTATGCTTTTAACAAAAAGTATTTCATTTGCAAATATGAATTTGGTCGCTGTGTCAAACTAAAGAGTCCCAGCCCTGTCTCCTCCTGTTCAAGCGTTGACCTGTCTCCTCAGCATTCTGTGGGCACATTTGACCATGGGTTTGAGCTTCACGTGCCTCAAACAGACCTCCTAATTGCAACTCCCAAAGGTGTTTCTCTGACCTCTTTCTGGGAGTGCTGGAGTGGAAAATACCAGCATCATTTATTATTCAGCCATGTAAACTCAGCGACTCAACCTTGGTTTAGTTTGTCACGGCCAGGGTACCTTCAGAGCTCACAGATCCTCTCTAACAATTCTGAAATACGGCCTCTACCGTCCTGCCTCTGTCTTGTATCTCAGTTGTTATAGTTTTCTCTACCTTTGGCAGATGTGATTTTTTTGTTGTGATATCCATCGTGGCTGCCAGTGCTGCTGTCGCACCTTATTCTTTTCATCATGTCAAAATCAGGCTGGTTTCCTTTGCAGAATCTGTCTTCCTTCTTCTGTCAACCACAGGCCAAGAGGTTTTGTTTCCAAGCTCCTTATGGCTCCCTTTACTCCTCATCCACTTTGAAGGAGTCACTGCATGATGCCAACTTTCATTATTCCTTTGTGAAGCTCAGTAGAGTCTTGGGCTATGCTGAGGACTTCTAGGGGCTACAGTGATGAAAATAGTAAAAAATAACATTTAAGAGTCTCCTGAAAGAAGGCAAAGTCAAATTCTGTGGCCTTTCTTATGCCTTGGGACGTTGTATGCATTGCCTGTGAAGGATCTCTCTGACCGACTTGGGAGTCTTCATAATTTCCATGCCTTCTGCTCATAAATAGGAACACTGAGACATGACATTTACTGGTTTCCATGTAATAAATAGATCTAATTAGAACATAGCAGAGTAGGGGACTTAAAAATTCTACATATTATTCTTGGTGTTTATAGTAGTTACAGTTTTCCGRTAGTTTAAAGAGGAAAACAATAACGCATTTCATCAATAGCATTTGATAGTTAGCAAAACGTAAATGTCAGAAGAACTCACTTCTATAATTACATCCCTTATTGACTGCTGTAACTCATTCCTTATTGGCCTTCCAAATGGCGCCTTAGACGATTTAGATGGTTCAAAACACTCCGCAGGGGCTTCTTAACAGCTGCAAACTCGTGGAGATACATTTCATACGTGCACAGTGTGCTATATAAAGATTCATAAGGCTTATGTTGTATGGCAGTTTTGCCACTGTGAAAAAAAARAAAAGCCCAAAAGGCAAAGCTCAGGTGTGATTTCACACACCTTGAAGCCCGAGCATTACGGGATTTGGAGCTTTGGTTTGAACCTTACGGCTTCACCTCCTCCTAGCTCGTGTGCAGGCTGCAATTTCTGTCCTTCCTTTCCTTCAGAAATGCTCTGATGTCGGGGTGAGTTGGGCCTTTTTGTAGTGAGTAACCACCTTGTGATGAYTTTGATGCTAATTGAAGAGACAATACACCTATTGCAGGCACTTCATCCCTACTGACATAATTCGTGGGAATTTGTTGTGGTTATGTATGTCAGTGTGAGAAAGGTAAAAATACGATTGCTTTCAAAAAGACAGCAAGCTTGATTTTATTGCTTAAGTAGCATCTACCTATGGACTGCTACTGTTTAAGCTGAAGGCCRGGGTAGGTTTAACAAACTGCTGTGTGCGTTGTGTACTGTGGCATGGGGACCTCGCAGCCTACACGATCTCAATAGCCCTTTCGTCTCCGGCAGCCGTGGCGGTGGGTGCTATCARTAGAGTAGCTGTAGTATAATTACAACGTAAGCACTTGAGATATCATCTGGTGCTAATGTTCAGTTACAGCTTGTATATGTGTTTTTTGCCCGTAGTGGCTAGGCTTCTGTGACTGAATTCACTGAATGAGGAAGAGGTTTAGCAGGAGAAGCGCTGCTGTGATAGTAGAGATTGTCGGACCCTTTCCAGGAGAGCAGAGGGGGATGCTGTGCCTGTGCCGTCGGGGGAAACGGGGGCCCCTCGGGAGCCTCTGCTCCTGCCCCTGGGAGCTGCCGGGAAGTGTTTCACCCCGAGAGTGCTAGAGATTTCCCTTTCTAAACATTGCGTCTTGTCGGGTAGGCAGCTCTGCAATTGCCGCCTGCCCTGATAATAGCAACACTCCAGGCAATGATTCTGAATTTCTCTCCTAACTCGCAAGCTGTTTAACCTCTCCTATTGCTCAAGTCAAACACAGACGAGATGGATGACCTTAGCAGTCAGTGTAATGGTATAGGGAAAGTACAGAAACGTTTACTTTTGAAGTTACCTGGAATTTGTGGGATGATGGTAATAGATCTCTACTGCAGTAAATTCAGTGGGTGATGTTCTACCCTCAGGTCCACATTTATGTTTCGATGAGAGCTTTGTCGAATCTGATAGTCCAGGAGGACAAGTAAATGTGGGGKTTTTTTTCCACTTAGTTTATGTGCTCAGTGTCCCCATGGAAGGAAAAAGGCAGAACGGGCAGTGACTGTCACTRAATTCTGGCATTTGTCAGCAGTTATCATATGTGGGTTTGTTCCTGTCCTTCAACTGAACAGTACTAAATGTCAGATGCCACTAAATCTTTGCTTAATATTTAAACAACTGGTCATAAAAGTTGACTTCCTAAATGAGAGAAGTGTATTCATAATTCTTCTGGCACTTTGATTCGTTGTATTCATGTCTTGCAGAGCTTATGGACTAAAACTGTATCTGTCCTTGCGCTGCATGGGACCTAGTGGCAATCATGGAGTTGCAGCATGACCTAAAATGTCCATGGTTGTAGCACTCATTTAGCAAAAGCAGCGTTTAATAAACCCTTAGCAGTCTCTCCATTTAATACTTTTTATCCTTTGTGGGTGGTTCCTGTGCTGATTGTGCATCCGTGTGCTCCCAGGGAAGCAAGCAGCATCCGTCTGTAGGACTTGAAAGGGAGTGAAGCRAGTGGTGTGAAATAAGTGAGGCAGAATAGTTACCAATTTCTGAGTACCGTGAAATAAATATTGCATATGATTCTCAGCATCAGCTCTGCTTTGCTCTGATTACTTTTTCTCTATAGATACTGAAAAGAGGGGTGTGCATGAGATTTTTAAACTGTATCTGTGATATGAAAAAGTACAAGATTTAATAACCTTATGTGATCTTTAGTTACCCAAACGAATGCCTTCCTGTGAGTGATGCGGGAAGTTGAAAGTATCTAAAGTATCCCGTGGGAGAGCTTAACCTGTGCGTGCATATGCGGAGTATGGACGGAGGTAAGGGGGCAGTTTAGTTTTGTTTAGGAGAAGAAGCATGGAAAACACGCTGTGCACAGAAGTTGTGGAGCAGGGGAACAGCCGAGGCATGAGTATTTTAAAAAAAGAAAAAAAAAAAAAAAGGCAGAATGTTTGTGCATGAAATTGAAGGGGCTCTGCTGGGTGCATTCAAGCAGGAGATGTGGCAGGGTGAGAGCCTCCCTGAGGGCAGGTCCTGTGCGATACCCGCTGCAGCCACCGAGGGGTGGAGGGAAGCAGGTTGTCCTGTGCTCTCTGCCAGGCCAAGGCTCTGTGCAGCTGGATCGAAGCAGTTGAGGTTGAGATGCCTTTGGGAGGTTGAGGTTCCTTGAGGAGAGAAACCTAATCCCTGTGCCCTGGCTGCTTTATGTGGAGACGAGGCAAGCAACAAGCCCAGGCCCATGGGACTCCAACTCTGAATAATGAAGGAGAAAAAAAACAAGGCAAGAATTAAATGGAAGTTCTTTGTTGTTTTCTGAAACCTCTTTGCAGATTGGCTTTTGCGTTTTAAATTATTCTTATCTTTAGGGCCCAAGTAATAGATAGGCTGCTGTTTTGTTGCTACGGATATGGTACATCCTAGGGAAAGTGTGGTGGGACCTGAGCAAAAAGAGTGGCACATCTCAGCATAGGGCATTTTCTGAAGTTTTTTAAAATATATTATTGTAACTCAGAGAAAAGGCATCCCTTTTTTCCCCCCTATAGGAAGGCTGACCCTAAACAACGTGGTATTTCTGAGCAGGTAGGTCTGCAGTGCTGCTGTTCTCCGAACGTTACAGGTAGCCTATCTTAGAGCTTGACCCACCTTTTGCAAGGCTGCATGTGTACTGATCCATTGATGAGCACATTAAGCAGAGGCCTTCTTGCAATACCCTGTGGTTGTGAAATAACCTGAGATCCTACAAAGTTGCAAGAAGTTGTTCTGCAGCCTTTCCAAGGAGTCTRAAGTAGCTGGAATGGGAAGAATAGGCAGCCACGCAGACCTCCCTGATGGAACCCAAAGCCTGTCTCCTGATAGTGAATTTCAGGCAAGCTAGAGAAGTGATCTGTCACCCCAGGATCCAAAGCTTAACCGTTTGTGGTATAGAAAAGATAACTCAAATGCTCTCATGTGCAAGCCAAAGTGTCTGATAGAAGAACATTCAAGATGTCTCTTTCAAGCAGCCTCATATATTTATATAGGAAATTCAGCCTTTAGACATAAACCAAGAGCTGAATAGCTTTTGACCCCTTCTCTGTTGTACCACGTGAAATCATCTCCCATGCTCTGCTCCTGACATACTACTCTTTGGAGGAACATATCTGGGTTTTTTTTTTTTTTTTTGCCTGTGTGCTTTGGTTTGTTTCTGATTCTGAAATTCCGTTTAGGTTCTGAAGATASAAAACATGGTGTCTTGTGAATCTCTCAGCATTTCTGCTTTCGTTTTTAATTGGTTTCTGAACACGACATATTGGTTGTATGCAGTCTGTGAGTGCAGAGTGTTGTGCTTTCCCTCAGCCCTCTAAAGGATTACAAAATCAGTGTGTCTGGCATATATATGTGTGTGTGTRTATATATGTATACATATGTGTATGCATGTACATGTGTGTTTATATATATATACACATATATAAAAGATAAATCTCTCTCGTCTTTTTTTTCCCCCCAACTGTTCATAAAGCTTCAGTGTTCTTTTTCTGTAAAGAAAGAAGTTTGTCTTGTTATGAGTGTTGATTTTTGGTTAAAGAGAGTTGCTTTCTAATGGCTATCCAGTGCAGCCTAAATTTTAGTGCTGCCAATAGGAGTCCTTTTTTGTGATCAGATCAGGAGAATCCGAGGCTGGTTATCAGGCTTTTCAGATCACAGGCTGCTGGAAGTGGGTGGGCAATGATGCCTGCTGAGCCTGGAGCACTTAACATCCCAAGGAGGTAAAATAAAGCCAGCAAACACCCGCATCATTCCTAGGAGTTGCATGCGAGCATTTCTTTTGCTCTCCGTGTAAATAAAAAGCACTGCAGAAGGTGTAGGGCATCGGTGTAAAGGAACAAAGGAACCTCGCAGAAGCAAAGGCTTCTTGAAAGACGCTCACGGCCTGTGAAGATGAGTGGGATAAAAATACTGAGAGATTCTGTGATGCTGCCATGAGCTGTCGCRCTGCTGCACGCTGGGTTCCCTCCAGTTCGGCGCGGAATCAATACGGCTCTGGCGAGCTTCAGAGTGCAGCAGGAGAGGAGACAGAGCCAGGGCAGAGGTGCAGGGGCTCGGGCTGTGCGGAGACGTTGGCGCGGGAGCAGACACACGTCAGCTCATTGCTGCCTGCTCAGACCTACCGGCCACTAACCTTGAGGGGATGGTGGAGGGAGACGGCATCTGGGCAGAGGGGAATGGCTCGCTGGAGTTTATGCAAGAGATGGGATTTATGCATCTGTTGGATGCTCTGCTGTGTCACAGCCAGAGTGCTAGCACCCTGGAGGGGCTGAGTGTGATAACTGTGGCTAATTCTGACCTGATTTTTTTTTCTTTAATATTATTGCAGTATTTTATGTGTTCCTCTGTGGTCCATAGACCAAGCTTTGATTTGCATGTAATCTGGAAGTGTGGGGCTTGTGCCATGTTTTAGTGCAAAGCTTGTCCCCTGGAATGCCTTTTAGAGGCTGCTTGCATTTGTAAAAGTCTTTCTTTAGGTTATTGTCTGTAAAATCAGCCTGCATGGAAGGAACGCAGGGATTAGACTCATGTTCTCCCTGTGGTGACTGCCTTCACGGCCACCACCCAAGAGGTCCATTCAGGCTTGGAGAAGCCTCTAGAGGTTATGCTTTTCTGCTCTAATTTTTGTTTTCCATAGGAGGAAATTCCACAACATATTGTCAGCCCAAACTGTGGGAACGGCCATGTCGGGAGTCCGTGGTGGACCATTCCTTTTCAGCTCCATAGTTCAGACTCCTTCAGTGTGAGGCTTGRAGCATGTTCACCCTCCCCAGCCTTGCTTCCAAGCCAGCTCTGCAGCCCGGGCTGCAGTAGCTGAAAACTGGCATCTTGTTCTGTATGCGCTTCTCTCACTCCATGTTAATATGCTCGGTTTGTACTCTTTTATTTGCCTGTGAATGGTGCAAAACTCATCATCTTGATGCCTGGAAATGCACCTGGGTGCTGAGATGTCAAGGAACACCAGAAGTTCCTTGTGAGTTTTGCCTTTCAAGGCTTCGAAAGTGCTGTTTATTTTTGAAAGCTGAATTGAAAAGCTACCTTATTCCAAGACTGGTTACAATATTAGTAGGAATTCAGTCTTTTAATAATTTGTTAACCTTGAAGTCTGCTGCTCTACTTTTCCAAATCAAACTGGATGAAACTTTCCACATGTCGCAGTAAATATTTATGTACGAGAATCTTTGTGCCTGTGAAGGTTCTTATCCGAAGAAATCACTACTGTATTTAAGCAGCATGCTGTGATCTGGCCTACTTTGCTGGTTCTGCTGTCCTCTCCCCACGGACATGCAACCGGAGCGCTCCTCCTGATAGGGGGGCACTGTCGCATTCAAAATACCCTCTGTTTCTGATCTTGCCTTTTGTTAAGCACATAATTTCTGAACCTTTTTCTCTCAGAACTTGTATTTTTTTCCTTCTTTCCTCATGCCCTCCCTTTGTTTTTTTGTAGTTCACTGGAAGGGGTAAACTACTCCCTCCTTTATAAGTTATTTGGGTGCTTAATGAGGTTTATTTTAAGTGCTTTCTTGGTAGATGGCAGATACAGTGTGAGGAGTCTCCTTGCTTGCCTTTTCAATCAGCTATAGCAAAATCCACATGTTCTTTTGCATTAATCTTTGGAAAAATAGCCATCATGATACGTGGACCTAGTTAATAGAAGAATAGCTATGGGCAGCATCCGTCCCGCAGCAGGAGAGGCTGCAGCACCGTCGCGCTTTGCAGCAGCCTGTCACTAATTGAGAAATCAAAAGCAGTGACAAATTCCCGGGGTAACAGTGCCTGGGGTTCCTTGTAAAGCTGGATCTGATGAGATCGAGCTGCCTCCAATGGCTCCCTGCAAGTTCTGTCCCTTCTCCTCCTCCTTGGCCCTGCACGCCGCGCCTGCGACCTGGCTGTGCCGCGCCGCGGGGAGCCCCACGGAGAGGCGGAAGGTGGGAGGATTGCAGCCGGGGCAGGCTGCGGTTTGCAGGGCGGTTGGAGCYCTTGGGACCTGGAGCTCTGCAAGGCACCGAGCTGCCCCCTCACGTGAAATGGAAGATTTCCATGGGGCCAGGGGCCCGCTTGTGGCCCTCCCCCAATCTGCTCGCTCCCCACAAGCCTCGGCAGGCGCTCGCCTTGCCGCCCCATCTGCCGCCCAAATGCCAGGCTCTAGAAAACAACCCGGGAAAGTTTGCACTGCAAATGTGCCCTACAGATTTATTTGCTGTTACACTGACATTTGAGAGCAGTTCCTTCTCCCCAAACTGCCTCCACACACGCCTGGTGAAATGCACTTGTCCCAGGGTGAAAGGTAGCTGAAAGATGAACAACTGCTTAACAGATCCCCATGCAAAGTTAGTAGGTACCAGGGAAAACCTCATGCCAGCGTGGTCTGATGAGATGGTTCTTCAGATGTCTGAGTTGTGCATTTTTTTCAGAGTGCATAGAGTGAATTGCTGTCTGTCCGTGCCAGGAAGCTGTAAAACTAGACAGAACTGGGATTTGAATCTGTAGCTGCTGAGAATTTTTTCTCATGTTTTGTGGCTGCTCCTTGCGAGCACCTTTGGAGGCTGCTTGTGGTGGCGTTTTTAAGACAGAGAGATAGGAGCAGCTCCAGAGCACCTTGCTAAGTGCGTTTTAATGAATCARCAGAGAGTCAGAGTAACGCAAATGAAGGCAATTAGAGAAGCACATGTGGCCAATTGCAACCCCCACGATCCCTGCAAATCTCACACTAAAACAGTCAGGAATTGCTACGGAAGTGGTAGGAAGGAGCAGTTCACAAAGCAAGCCGTCACATGCTGGGCTCGAGCACCGTGAGGCAGTAGGACGGTCTCTTACCACAGTGCAGTGGCTGGCCAGATACCAGCTCTGCTCCAGCGACTCTTGCTTTCAGGATCATTCATGTTTTACAAGTCATCATTTGCATTTAATACATTGCAGTAAGTAATGCCATAATGAAAATTGCCATAATTGTACATGTTAGAGTCATTTTGTAAAYGATTCTTGTCATGTTGGACAAGTACTTTTTCTTATATTATTTGTTTGGGGATTTCYTTTGAGTACTGTTGAGCAATCACAGCTTGAGTTGGGCTGTGAAAGACCTGCAGTGGACAGCAGCATGATGGAAACCATGGCCTGTAAAGTTATTTTCTTWTGAACCATGCAAGGACTTTGCAATTTGGGAAATTTAGGGGGCGGAAATCAAAGGATTTGCCRTATGCACAGGACATGTGAAATGCATCGTTGCTGCTTGATTCAAGTGGCRAAGATGGGAAGAGGCAAGAGCAGAAAGGCAGAGGACACTTGTGCCATGGGTGGCACTTGCAATCTGGCATGAGCAACAYGGAGGTGATAACAGCGGGGCAGATGCCACCGATTTGAAGACAGGCTCACAGCTTATTTATTTAAGTTATTCAGGAGGGCTGTGTAACTTATATCCTTGTGCAGTTTGTCCGTATGGATGCAGTTAGGTGGTAGAAGCTTCTGTCTTTTGGTGCCACAGATTTTGCAGGAGGCTTTGTAGCTTGCAAGATATTTTCTGTTGTGGCTCTTAACACAGTGCCCCAGGCTCCACTAAATAGACAACCTCATTAAAAGAGAAATAGCGATGGTGAAGCAGTGACTTTCCCGTGCCATCTAACTCACGTACTTGACATGATTGCTGGGCCCTCCAAGTACTTAATTGATTGACTTAATTGATTTAGTGGAACTGGAGGCTACAGCATGGAAATAAAGGGGCACGACGAGGTGAAAGAGGTGAAAAAATTTATGATAGGTGCCAAGCAGCCTGAGGGAAATTAGAAAAGCTGCAGATCTCGGAGGTAGCTAAATCAATTCAATATGATGTACCGGGAGCAACCTGGGGGAGAGGAGAAGCTGGGGTAGACTGGAGAGCAGGAGGGGAAATCAGAGCAAACAAGGGAACCTGGAGAAAGCTCCCGGGAAGGGGCCGAGGGTTGGGGAGTGACTTGGGTGGGTGAATTTTAAAGTTCTCTGTATTTTAAACGAGGTCTAAAGTCACGTGAGACCTAAAATAATATGGAGACTCTGGATGGTGACTTAACAACTGAAGCTTAAATGTTAAAACAAATTACTTTCTAATCTGTGCAATATTTAATTGACTGTATTGAACCATAATACAAATTAAGTCTTCTCTGTAATTTGTTCTGTCATACTGCAGCCCTCCAAACAATTTGATACTTCACTTAGGAATTGGTAAATGGCTCATAGAAGCGCTCAGCAAGGAGGCTGTAAAAACATCAGATGGCATGTGAAGAAATCCGTCAGTGTGTGCATAATAAAATGGGGATGTCATAAACATCCCTAGGTTATGAAATAMTGGGTTTTATGTGCTCCTGGGCCACTAAGGTAGGATCAGGTCTTGTTAAAGYCTTGAAGATGGAAAAGAGAATAGAGATTGGAGGAGAAGGAAGCAGCCAGGACTGTATTAACTGCAGAGCAGTGACCAGCAGCTCCACCAGAAGCAGCTGGGTCGATCTGGCTGTTGYTTCATTTGCTTTTGGGCCTGTTGAGCAGCCCATGGAGAAGGCAGCTACAACACAGCGGTTGTAAGGCTGGCTGGGTAAGGAAGGCGCTTCTATAGGTTGGTCACATTTTACGGGGCAGATTAATCTGTGCGAATGCACCAGAGGGAAATTTAAWCAAAACATGAAAAGTCCGTGCATTTATAGATGGACTCCATTCTGAGTCACTGTCGGGTGGCTGGATGAGAAGAGGTGAGAACCCACGTGCCATCCCTTCGGTCATCCTTGCCTCCAGAGCCTTTTCCCTGCTGCACAGGGCTTTACTGGGAATTAGGCAGGCTGCATCCTTAAAAAGGAGGAAATAAAAAGAGAAATATTTTTTAAAATGATGCAATTTTGATCATGCGTTTTTACCTTGGTAAATCTGTCCTGACTGTAACAGGAGCGATTTCTGATTTACGATGATGGAGGAATCGGGCGCTCGTTAAATGATGTTTGGAGTAAATTATTGGAAAACGTAAAAGGGGCATGCTAGATGAGCCCAGGTCTGTGAAAGAACGAGATCAAAGGACTGTRTGCATTTACATTTCAGTGCAGATGTGTGTATAAAGCATTACATTTTTGTACCTTTTTCAATTTGATATCCCTTATACAAATTAAGAAAATACTGCTAAACACTCTGTACAATAAAATCTGCAAAAGGATAATGCTGCAGTCCCCCTAATTCATACCTGTAGTGGATACAGTTCCTAAAGCGTATTGGGCATCATAATCATTAAAAATGGAATTGATTTAGAGCAGTTAATAAGAGTTCCCAAATAAATTGGAATGTCTCCATCTGCTGTCTTACTCTGTAGGTGATATTTTTCTGTGGTAGAGTGATCTTCAAATTTAATTCCGCAAGGAAGGAACCTGATCACAGTAGAGTTTCAGCGCACAACAGTCCTGCAATCAATAAGGCACCGTCGAAGAACTTTGATTTAACAGGAGCCAGAGATAACGCTCCCTGTCATATGCAGAACAGGAGAGGGGAACGTTTCACTTCATTGTTACGGATGGTGTGCAACTGCCTTGCAAAAAAAAAAGAAAAAAAACCCCTAATAAATCAATATCCATATATTATCTAAGTAAGATGCCATCATTAATTTTAAACAGCTAGCTCCCTGGGAAAGGCTGAACCTCACCCACCTTCAGCATAGCCATGATCTGCCTGAAACCAGTGGCAACACTTGAGTTTTCCTAAGAGCAGAGCCATTTACTGAGGAATGAAAATCAAAAATGTCCTTGTTTTTATTTTACATGTAGTCATCTGTCTCTTGCTTGTTGCCTTTCCCTTTAAATTTCAGTTTCGGTTCTGCAGAAGTCCCATCACTTGTCATCTGCCCTGCACACACTCGGCTTTTTTGCTTTTACACATACATGTAACCTCTCTGGTTTTGAATTTTAAAATGTTTTAAAACTCTAAAAATAACTGGTTGTTTAGAGAGTGCCTGGATACCACGCTGATTTTCAAAATGTGCTTTTCTCAAAACACAGCAGGAAGTTGGACCTCAAAAGAATTCTTTGTGAGGCTTTGCATGTTCTTAAAAATAACATTATCGCTAGGTTATAAAGAGTAAGMCAGTATATCAAAAGGAAGAAATTCAAGCTAATAGGCTGTTTTAGGGAAACCTTTCAAGAATATTGTTCTAAGTAGAAGTATTTAAATATGGCATTAGTGATTATATACTAATTAGGTCAAAGCAGGAAGCATGCTGGCGTGCTGTGCAGCTTTCTGGCCAAGACCTGCTTGCAGGGACCTCAGGTTCGTACGCTGGTTCTGGAGACCAGGGGGGCCCAGTCTCACACATTGAAAGCAAAGTTGTTTTGATTCTTTACTGTTAACCAAAGGAGGATTTTAAGTAAAATGTGAGATTTGTGCTTAACGTTGTTTTAAGCTGGATAAACATATTTTAATGAATTTTCAGGGGAAAGACAGTGTTTGGATTTCTGTTACTGCTGTATGTGAAGCACCGCTTGCTGAATGCTGTAGCGATACGAAGCCTTCTCCTTCAGGTTCCTAGAGACTTTGAGTCTTAGGCATCATGTCCTGCGCTCACTGCAGGTGCTCTGGCTTCAYGGTCATCCTGTGCAAACCTGCAGGYWCCCACAGAAGGGTAGTAACTAGATAACACCGTATTTTTATTGAGCTGCAGTTCATCAAAGGATAGACATACTCAGTAGAAGTGTTTAGTCAGATCATTRAAGCAAGTGAAGTTTGGCCAAATTTGGAAAAGACAAATAGCTTAAAAAGGTCAGTTATCAATTGATTTTGTCATGGGATATTTTCATTTATTTATTTTAATTACATGGGTGTATTGAGCTCCAGGTGAAACACTGGCAAAGGGGAAATTGTACAGCTTAAATGGAACATTTAGATGGATATTTTTTACTGTATTGTCTTGTGTTTTGTTTTTAATAGCTACTCCAGCACCATCATGCAGTTCATGAAATTTCATACATCGCAAAGGATATCACAGACCACCGAGCTTTTGGATACGTATGTGGAAAGGAGGGGAATCATCGATTTGTGGCAATAAAAACAGCGCAGGCAGTAAGTATCCGACCCTTGCGGGTTTGCACCGTGTAACGTGGTGGAAAAGCTGTGCTTACAGGGAGCTGTTCAAGGGGCTGTTCTCATGGTGTTCCTGAGCACGCCAGACTTCTCATAACTCTCTGCTTAGATGTACTTAAATGGCAAATTAATGAAACCAGCTTGGGGGGAAGAAAAAGGAATGTGTTTCAACATTCTTAATTTTTTTGTCATATATTCTTCCTAATTAGTAATTATTTTCCTTTCTAATTAAACTAGATKCGCTGACTGAACACAGATAAATTCGGTTATATTCCTTGTTCTCATTTAAACAGAAAGTGATAGAAGCCAAATAGCTACTTTGCGTGAAGTCTACTCTAATTTCATTGTATTAGAAACCACTCATAAATATAAGCAATGCCTTTATATACTCATAATTATCACTATCATTAATCTGCAAATATAATTAGCTTTACAGAAATTAACCTTAGCCTGCATGCAATTTGCTGAAGCAATCTAAACAAGGTAGAAGCTAATTCAGTATGAAGTTCTTCGCCTTTGAGGAGATAACTATGGCTGCTATATTGGCAGGATGAARAAAGTGTTGTATAGTTGCCTTCATTACTGCTTTTGCTTCTATAGGCTGAACCTGTAATCCTGGACTTGCGAGACCTGTTTCAGCTCATCTATGAACTGAAACAAAGGGAAGAAATGGAAAAAAAGGCACAAAAGGATAAGCAGTGTGAACAAGCGGTATACCAGGTACATGCATAAGCTTAGATTACTGCCAAGAAAAGTGTGGTTTGGATACCCCCTAAGTCCTGTGAGCTGCACTAAGTATCCTCAGCCTACATTAACAGCAGTGTGTTTGAATGATGGACAAACATGAACCTAGCTGCTATCGTGAGCTCAAAAGTAGGATTAAACAGTGCTGAAGGCTATGGCATGGGATGTGCTGACCATGCCTAGCAACTTGACCTGTTCATTTCTCATGGTGTTCCTTCTAATTTAGGATCAGAATTTTAATGGAAGTCAGTGTTGTAAGTTGAGTTTTTCAGTGTCTCGATAGTTTGGGGGGGATATTCAATATATTTCTGAATGTGTGTATCTGAGCTAACTCAAGGTGCAATTGTTGAACTTTGAAACTTGAATAAAGTTACTTTATACAATAATGGGACTTTATCTGTATTATAAAGAAAAAACCCTATATACTTAGCCACATATTTGGCTTATTTCTTTGCTGTCCTTTAATTTCTAAATACAGTTCTTTTATCTCTACTGTTTATGTTCTTTGCTTTTACTGCCTGTCCTCTTACTTTGCTGTAGACAATTTTGGAAGAAGATGTAGAAGATCCTGTATACCAGGTAATTTCTGAAGCTGTGCAGGCTTGGAGTTTCAGAAATGACTAGATATAGATACATGCTATCTTCAGACACAGACAAAACTTTTAACAAGATATTGTTAAAAGAGATTTAACTGAGATTTTGTGAGAAACCTATTGGGTTTTAACAGAAAGTGGCAGGTTTAGAGGTTAGGCTCGAACTAATAAGAGAATATTTCTGTATACAAATATAGATTAAATCTTTTTCAAATGTTGTCTGAGAGTCTAGAGTTTGCTTCCCACTGAGATTTGTCATCATTTTTGAATACAAAATCTAGCAGCAAATGGAATTACTCTGAAAACAAAGCAGGTGACATCTTGTTCTAATAGTAATAAATTGATATTTTGTTATTGGCTCTATGGTGCCAGATTTTAAGTCACAGAATGAAACGGAATTGATGTTTCACCACACTCCATCATTTGTTAGCAGCTGGGTTACAATTTCATAATGGAGCTCAAATTTAAGTCTTATTTCATCCAAGGAAAATGGCCTTGAGCAAAGATGATTATCAAAAATATGCCAATATATTCATGCCCAGTGTCCTACTGAGTGTGAAGAAGATGTAATTTCATTCCTGAGTTTTCTTGCTGAAACAAAACACATTATAGGTCTGGGTTTTTTACAAAACACATTTTAGTATTATAGTGGGTTTTCTATTTTGTTWTTTTTTTCCTTATGATAGTGATTTGGGGCTCTTCCATTTAGAGGTAAGAGCTGGGATTACACTGAGAGAAACCAGTCTAACTAGTAACAAATGTGGAGCATCATCCAAGGTGCATCATGCAGGATGATAAACATTAGGAAGCCCTAAATTGTTTCCATCTTCAATAGTGTCAGTCAAGAGCTTTACTTTGTGTGCTCTGCACTGTAAAGTAAGAGCATAAAATGAAAAGTGAAGCAACAGCTTTTTCTTCTTGTGAGCAGTTATGTAAGCACCAGCCTGTTCTTCTAGTTTGGGCTTAATTTGTTTTATTTGTAGGTAATAAAATATGTGGAAATAATTGCCATATGTAAAAGAGGTGAAATTCATATTGAGTTCAGCTAAATTAAAATTGGGCCACAGGCAGTATCCTAGGCAGTCCCTAGTGGGAAAGAATTAGGAAGTTGCTCTAATGATCATTAGAGGAGATTTAGGTCTATTCATTGCTGTTTTATAAAATATGAAACAACCTTAGTCTGTGCTTCCAACACACCGGTTGTCCTGGTGCCAACCCGTATTTTGAGCTTGTTTCTTTAATGCCTGCCTGTGTTTTTATGTGGATTTCCAAATCGCTTTTTTTTCCCTTCTGTTTCATCTTTGACTTTTCCTCTTTGGCTGCTGGTGTAATAGTACATTGTGTTTGAGGCTGGACATGAGCCAATCCGTGAGCCTGAAACAGAAGAAAACATTTATCAGGTATAAAATCGCTACTTGTGTGTTTTCATTGCAACCGGTGCGGGCATTTAGTGAAATAGGTTTCATATTTAATTCATTTTTATTAGTTTTCATCCACCACGAAAAACGTCTGACATTTCGCTCTTACAATGCTACATGAATAATCTACCCAATCTCAGTTGTGATTGCTCTGTTAATTTGTTTGTCTTTTCAGCTTTTGTGATATTTATTAACTTTGCCAATTTTTGCAAGGTCTAAAACTACTGACTGTACCGTAAAAGGCGAGGGGATAAGTAGGGGAATTGCTGGATTCCTGTTAATTTTCAAAAGTTTTTACAACTTTTTAAAGACTCACCCTGAAATCTCAGGGATTTCTGTAGGCTGGGGATGATTGAAAGAGACCGTTGAAGCATCTCTTAAAAGGACATTTTGATGGTACCGCTCTTCCTTCTGCCTAACGAAGGAGAATAATACTGAGCAAAACCTAAGAGCTCTCAGTGGATATCCCTGACACTGGAAAAATATTTTTCAGAATATATGTATTATGTTATAACCCGAGCTTGCATTCTTCGTGCTGACAAAAAACCTCTTTGAAAGCAACATAAAATAATGTTTTGTCATTCACTTTATCCTCAAGGGATTGGTACAGGGTTTATTAAAATGTAATGTAATTCATTTTATATAGCATACTAGAGGCAAATCGGGAAGATAGASAGAAATCTCAGTGTGCTGTAAGAAACGTGAGATTTGAGGAAGTCATTTAGCATGGAGGGGAAGGGGAGTCAAGAAGTGATTAGGCATTTCATCTAGATGTATTGAGGTTGATTTGCTAATAGGAAAAGCTTTCCTAAGGTAGGCAGGTGCAATATATAATGAAAGAGGAGAGAGATTTTTAAGCAAGGAGGAGCGAGAGAAAGGGAATAGAAAAAAGGCAAGGGTAGAAACGCTGTAAACTAGGGGAAAATGATGTTAAGTGGAAGAGAGAAATATAAATTACAAAATAGCCGTCAGAGAAGCACCACTATAGGATCATTAAAATCAGGTTCATTTAAGCTGTTTTCGTTGATTTTGTGGTACCTCTGCCACATARTGTAGCATATGCATTTTTCTACATATCTTAGACCAAGACCAGGATTATCAAGATGAGGATATTTTTCTAAGCTAAGGCTGAGAATGTTCTATCACATAACATGGAAAGTTTGAGTGTCAAACTCTGCGGACACCGTCTGATGAGAGCAAGGGAGGAATTGGGCCTCTGTCTAAAGAACAGCAGGATCTCTGTGGAGATTTACTTTTTCTTAAAATGGAAATAAAAGATGATAAACAGTTAGCAAGGTCTTTACTCATCTGGAGGAAGTGCTGTTAGTGTTYGCCAAGTCACCAGGGAATTGCTCAAGGCTTCATTTGACAGCATCTGGGTGTGATGAAGTGTTTTCTCCTAAAGTAGTGAACAGAAAATACCTGTGATAAATACATACAGTAACTTCAGTATATGCAGTGTAGCACTGTCCTTCCTGTATTTACTACAGACAACACCTTGAATACAGCAGCCACTGAGATTAGGTAGCTACGAGTCTTATTTCATTATCTGTTGCAATTGGCAGATATTGAATATCTCTCTGGTAGATTTGCCCAGGGCCACAAGCTTCTCAGCTTCCATGTACTTTATGATTTCTCACCTTACTACAAATCTGAATTCCCACAGCTCGGTCTTATATTTACATCACTGGAAAAAAGGGTCTCTCTTAAGACTTTGTGATAAGCTCAGAACCACCTAGGCAACTATTAAAAGTGAAGTTAGAAAACAGTTTCATTTAGTTGTTTGTTTGATACCATTTTTTTCCAGTTCCTCTTCATTTAGGAAACCATCTCCACACAACATGATGGGTAACACATCTCTCATCAATAACCTAGTAGTTCCTCCCTTCAACCTAGCCAAACCTTCCTTCTGAGGCTGCTCTGGTTTCCTGCCAAGAGCTYGTACACAGAAAGTTCTCCCTTGGGGCAAAAGGTTCCTGTCAAATGAGTAATTTAAGATGAAAGTTACATGTGAAATGTGGCTATATCTATTTCTGTTTAATTCAGTAGAGGTCACAACTTCATTGTAAGCATTCTTTTCTTGTCTTTCACCTTTCTTTGATACATTTATCCCAAAGTCAGTCTGTGTCTGTCTGCTTTTTTAATACTGTCTGTGTGCTTAAATTGCTCTGAATGCATCAGTTACGCAATGATTAGATAACCAAACATGTATCAACCCTCTCACCTAGAATCAGATGCTTTAATAACATCTATTTGCTTGCCTGTTGTTTTATAGTATTGAGATGGGGAGGGCATTTTGTTACRTGTTTTTATATCACGTTTTTATATCATGTCCATGCCTCCCTTTGGAGAGACAGGTTCTGTGCTATAAGGAGCTGGCAGTCTGTGTGTGGGGCTTCCAAATTGTGGTGCTTGCGTTGTTAGTAATTCACAAGCTGCTTCAGAATGGTACCCAGCCCATCACRGAGCCAGGACTGTCAGCATCAGCAGTGCAAGTCCCCCTTTGCTGATGTTGCTAATCAAAAGCAACAGCAAAAACATAAAGCCTTGCAAGCCCCCAATCTAAATAAAGCTGTAAAGAAATTTGATGAGATTTGRACGTGGTGGAGGGAAGATGGGAGGTGTCAAGACGGCAGGCAAAATGCCTTTCATAAAATATGACTTTGGAGTGATATTGGAAGTCAGTGTCTGTTCTTCTGCACTGTAATGAGAAGCTGGAGTGAAAAATAGAAATGGGAATGTATAGTGCAGGGAATTGTTCATCCCACCCCAGCCTGCAAGGAGGAATGCGAAAGTGGAATGACATCTGGGAGAAGTTGGAAGGAGGAAGAGGAGAATGACTGAGGAGGATGACTGGTGGGGAAACTGTCCAGCGAGGCAGGAAACAAAACCCGAAGAACTATCAGTGGTAGTTTTGGAACTAGTTTGTCTCGTAGCGTTTTTCCTTTGAAGGAATAAACGTTTTCAAACGATTGGTTGGTTTAGCGTTCTCGATTTCTGCTCTCGCACTATAATTTAACAGCCTTCAAAGAGAGAGGTTTTTGTTTCAGTTAATTTGAATGGTTCCACTCCTCTCAGATGTGGTGAGATAGGTGGTTTTTAGTGGGAGAGGACAGCCCTTTGGGAGAAAAATAGCATGTGCTTAGAGCAAATGATCCCTGTGCTAGGAGTATAAGTTTTTAAAGCGCATCCGCAAGAATTGGACTCGTACTGGTTTTGCAAGTGTTTTGCACTTGTACTTCTTGAGTGCCTTTGGAAATCTTCCATGTGTACTAAGTTAGTAAAGATTCACCAGTTTCCCTTGAGGGCTTTCACATTAAGATGTTGGCATAAGAATGTTTGAGACTTTAGAGAGTGTTTTTGGTAGATGATACAAAGTAAGAGATGACACCACATCTCAATAAAAAACATTCCTTCAGCTTCCCCTAATTTTGACACTGTTCTCAGAACTCTTAAGGTATTTGTGGTCTTAGGAAACAAAAAATTAACCATTATTTTATCGTATCTGCAATATGATTTCTCCTGTTAAATGCAGCGGTTTCATTAATGTCTGACTTGTAACTTCCTTATGCTGACTGCCTTTATGCAGTGCAGAATGGCACTGACTTAAAACATATAGATCTATTTAAAGGATGTGGGTTCTTTATTACCTTTTTTTCTAGTGACAAATAGATGTTTAGTGCTTTTAGGAAGGAAAAGATACTCAATCACAAATGATAAATCTGTAGACAGTCCTTAGACAAGCTAATCCCATTTCCCTTCTCAATCGTATTTTAAAGCAACTAAATTTACGTGAGTGGGATGTAAATGCCTGAGGCACAACTTATGACTGTTGACTCAACTGAGAACTCCCACCCAAAGTTTATTTAGGTGTATTAGCCCTAGTCCATGAGTTCCATGAGTGTATTTGCTGCCTCAGACTCTGGCAGTATTCCTTATTAGTAAAGGTAATTCCTTAGTTAGTAAAGGTTCACAGAATTGTAGGCAAATATTCCTTGGAGCAGGCACAGGACCCCATCACTGTGGGAACACGTTTTATGACTTTAGTTGACTTGTGCTGTTCAATGAGTTGGAAAGAGGAAATGCCATAATGCCTGTAGATAATGCCATAGGGCAAATATTTCCTTCCCTCAAACTGGTAGCCTCACTCTGGATCTCCAAGAAAAGGTGACATATTGACCTGATGACGAGCATCTTTGAGTGCCCAAATGAAATTTAAAAAAAAAAAGGTARGAAAGAGATCCAGATACATCTGAGCTTCAGATCAGATCCGAATCAGAATTTCGTGTGACCAGTCTTAACTGAGAATGAAAATCTCATTTCTGAGCAGTGCTGAACTTTGGACTTTAAAAAATTCAGATCTGTGTTTTGCTATTTAGGAAAGATCTCAGTTTAAGGTTGCTCCTTGAGTGAAAACGAGGTTACCCTTGATATCATTAGCATTAAATGATTACCCTGTGCTTAAGTATCAGTTGCACATTTGAGTTTTTCATCAGCCTGCWTGGATAACGACAGTGTTTTTCACTTCCTGTTACAGGTTCCTACCAGCCAAAAGAAAGAAGGTGTTTATGATGTGCCAAAAAGTCAACCTGTAAGTGTAAGTATCTTGGCTGTTTCTGTGCAGTGGAGAAGGTATGTTTAGGTATGTCTTAGCTTCTTCGGCGTTCATATTTTTATATAACATTTGACACTATTCTCCTGATGTCTGGTTTGTCACTGATCGGCAGTGGCAGGGCTAACTCAGAGTAGCCAATAGCCAGAGTAACTTCACTGAATTCAGTCTCATTCATTACCCAAATCACCTCYTGTCTTTTTTGATTCATTCTCTTAAAACTCACCATTTCTGAATGTGCTTTCTGTGGTCAAGAGCCAGCAGGCAACCAGCTGCATGCTAATGCTTTGCTAAAAACACTTTTGCAGCCTAGTTTAGAAAAGTTCCCCTACTCCCTGCAGCTGTGCAAAGCTTATCAGCCCTCCACGGCTGCTCTGGTCGTGCAGAGCTCACCGTCTGRGCGCGTCCTCTCCTCGTGTGCCCTGTCAAACCTGTGCATTACRTATCGTGCTCCTTAAGGCTCGGCTTAAGTTGAAGAACTAATAGTTAAGGTGAGGGCTGATAGAGTGGACATCAAGGGAAAAGTAGCATTAGGAATGGGCATGTTGGAACACTTGTGTCCTCTCTGGCAATTTGCCACAGCTGAAATGTCTGCATTTTGCAAAATAGTCTGTAGTGAGTACAGTGTGATGATGGTAAAGATTTCACAAGGAGCTTCAAATCAAATAACACAGYGAGAATTGGCCTTAGAATTATTCTTCTGTCATTTGCAAGAAAAGTAGTTGTATCAAAATTGCACCTAATATATACCATGGAAAAGCAATTATTTCCCCAATAAACCAACTTCTAAGGTGGCTTAGTATGAGAAGAGCTGTACGATTGTAGAGATATTTGTAATTGCCACTGGCTTAAGTGGCTGTGGGAAACTCCAAAACAAACTACTCCATGCTTAAGTGAATAAAAAGCCTTCACTCAACAAATTTGTGAAGTGTACAAATTTGCTGTACATATTACAGTGCTTTTCTGGCTATTAAGAACTGTAATCAGCACAGGCAGATTTCCTCTCACTGTTGTTATGTATTGTTTCTGCAGTGTGCTAAGTATACAATGGGCGAAGGGCCAATAAACCCAATAAAAACTTAATTCTTTCTGTTTTATGCCTCACATGGACAGCTGAATGTGTTATAAAGTAGGAGTAATATGCTGCTATATCCAAATAGCACCATTCACTTTCTATGTATTAACATTATGAAGTGGCAAAACATTTATCCGACAAATGTGTAAGGAATGGGAGCAAGTGCAGAGAGGTGAAGAATCAGGATGATGGATGCCTTAGCARCAGGATTGTGCATTTGCTGATGGAAGGGTTGTACTGTAGAGTGTAAATGTGTACTATAAAAGTAACAGTGCTTTGAGAAGTTGTTCGTTTATGTTTACATGGGAAACTAGTTTTTTTGAGGGTTTGTAGGAGAATGAGAGAGAAACAAAGGAAAAAGTCAAGAACCTCAGTGTGCTGTAAGCATGGGAAAAAATGTCTGTATAAGAAACTTTTCACATATGGATGTGGAAAAATGCATACCTTTGGCTGAGCACAGAGGTGCTGACTTAAAAGAAACCATAAATGCAGAGGGGACCAGCTGAAGGTCAGGATTGTGACACTTCTGTGGCTTGCACAAGCAAAMAGATCTTGCCATAAATACTTCCCRATAATGCACTGGAAGGAAGGGAGGMATCATCTTTTTGACAGGAAAATCTAATAAGGTAACTCATATTGTATAATTATTAAGGTATTTGAGGACAAGGAGTAGCTGTACGTTCTTTACTCATTTCTCATATACKTCAGTGTCCTCTATACCTCTTTTGTGTCTTTTTTACTATTGCCTCAGTGTAGTTTCAAATTCATTCTTGACTTCGTAGTTTAGACCTTTGCCTAAATGTTTGTGTGACTGTATGTGGTATAGTCACTGCTGTTTCTGCAGACACTTTGTTGTTTGTCTCATTACAGAGCWGGAGTCTGAGTTACTGAACCCAGTCTGTAATCATCAAATATACTAAATGTCATCCCTCTGAAGCTGGTTACAGAATTATTTTGCTATTTCATGGTGAAGTTTAAAATTATTAGACCTTTATCACCAAACAGGTTATGCAGTTCAATCTATAAAGGGGTAAACAAAGAGAGGGAGAAGTACGTAGGTAAGAGTGTTTCACATTTTTCTCTTGGTATGTAGTACAGAAAGGGAAAGCAGCAGTAGCTCTTAAAATCAGCAGTATAATATTCCACTACCCATGTGATTTATTGCTTACCCTTCCACATGTAGCGCTCTGTCATTGAGATACTTGCCATAGTTTTTTTTATTTTCAATTTAGGACTGTCCTTACTACATAAACCTGTAAAATTCAATGCAGAGGCAAATAAACTAACTCATYGACCTGACTTAAACATATAAGGACATTTTCCCTGTAAGGAGATTTGCTCTCATTAATTTCTTAAYGGGTGAAAGAATAAATTTTTTAGCCTCTAGTAGGTTTCAGACAACAAGAATTCCCTCTCCTGACTAAAACCATGACAGTTAATAAAAATACAGCCGCTTTTGCTTGAGCTCAAACTGAACTGCTCACATTCCCTAGATAGAGATTGATTTTCCGTCTTGGGATTGTTTTCCKCTGGTGTGTTCTCAGGCAAGTTATGTCTGGTCTCAGCACATAAAAATGAGGCATACGGAGCTAAGTCATCTAGGTGCCTTCTGCCTTTGATGCTCTGTAGTCAATGGAGAGAAATAGCCACCTTTGCAAGGAATTTCCTGCCATCTGACCCGTCCCTCTCAGGTTGACATGAATGAAYGTCCAGATGCTGTTTTCTGATTGCAGGAGTTTAAATAGCATGCTGGAATGATTMCTTACCTTTAGATATTTATGTGAGAGACTTAAGTAGATGAATGACACCAAGATGAAAAATTAAAAGTATGATATGTGTGTATGTGTGTGTGTGTGTGTATATATATGTATATATATATATATATATATTAAAAAATATATAAATATGTGGGTTTTCTATTCTTAAAGAAGACGTAGCTTCCTAAGAAAGCAAGACTGTTCCAGCAGGTACTGCTTTCTGGGTGCTGCTGGGTGCCATGTGGTTGAGGATTAGGAACCACATGCACAGAGGAATCAGCGAGCACTTGGCTCTGTGTGCGTGTAGAAAGAGCCCGGCTCCTGCTCAGAGCTGTGCACTCATGTGAGGGCGAACCAGGATGTGCCCAAGTGCTGCACAGTGCAGCTCCTCCTGGTTGTTGACCTTGTGTAACGTAGACGGTGGCAATGAGGCACAAAGATCTCCCAGGATCTATCCCCCAGCTCACACCTCCTGCGCTCATGCCCATTTTCTCGCTTCTTTCTCAGGCAAATTCTCATATTCTCCCTCACTTGGCCTAGGCATCAGGCTAGACAAAGAAAACCAGCTTATCCAAAGAGCTGCTGTTAAGCAGTACTTGGAAATTGTAGTTCCGCGTGTGAAGTTATAAAGCAAAATGCTTAATGAGCTCTTTTTGTTATAATTTCCCATCGTCTCCCCATTATACATACACATCAAGTTCTACCTGTCATGGTGTTTTTAGTAATAAGAGTCAAACTGTAAATACCCTTCACTGAGACTGTCAGTCACATCACAATAAAACCTACTCTTCCCATCAAAATGTCTAAACTAGCTGCTTACCATTTTATGAAGGCTTTCAAACAACTCAKCTTCCTGCTGTAGAAAGATTCAGAGTGTTAGAGCTGGTGCCTTGCAGCATGGGCAGGCAGGCGGTGAGTGCCGAGTGCATGGAAATACTAACAAATCAGGGTGGAAAGAAGAGGAGTAAGTGGCTGTCTTAGGTCAAGACATGGGAGGTGTGGATCATAACGACTGTTTGACACCATGCTGGACCTGAGCCTGTGCTGGTCTACTGTCCATAGCCTGGAAAACTTTGTTTTAATTAGCCCTGTGATTGGACGTAGGGGTTTGCYGGTGTTTTTTTCCAGGCCCTGGGTCAGAGACATAGCTGCAGCCTCATGGGAGGCATGGATGCCCTCCTCCTGGCCACATCACTCGAAGTCAGGCCCCAATGCAACAGTGTTACCTGGAGCAATTCTGGATAATTCTGCCTATCTTCTTTACAGTGAGTTCTTTTTGTGGCACTTAGTCTGGAGAAGGGCTTTGTAACTTTGTCTTTTCAGTAAGTTTGGAGCAAATCTGTTGCATCACTGGCTGATGATGTTGGCTTTAGCCTCCACAAGCGATGTTAGAGTGAGCCAGTCAAATTTTAAACRTGAGAAGGAGATCTCACAAACACAGGCTGGCCGTCTGTGTCTGCAAAGCCTGCCTCCCAGTATCCCTAGAGCAGACTTTGCTCTAGCTTTGCTTTCTGGTTGTGGTGTGGGTGGCTGTGCTCGGGCTGCACCCGCAGCAGCGCGGCTCGCGTGTCTTAAGGCGCTCACATGGACAGCGGGATTCACTCTGGTGCTCATTACTCTACTTGGCCGGATGGCCATTTGCTCATCCGGAGCTGTAACTACCGTRTCTGCTGTGTTTTCTTTCTTTCTTCCTTTCTTTTCCAACTATTTTTCCGGGAATATTTTGTTTTACTATTTAACAAAAATTGCAACTGCACAGCAATCGGAAGAGCAGATCCCCATCCCTAATCTTCCCAGGTTTTAGTATCTGTAACAGAAAGTGGTCAAGTTTCTTCATGTGGATTGTACGTGTGTGTGTGTATATCTATATGTTTGCATGTGTGGGTGTATGAGTACTCTTCTGTAACAGCTTAGCACCTAAGCTCAGAGTTAGGGATATTTCAGAYGATTCTTGAAAATGTGGCTTTGCAGTGATGTATACAGCTAGATCACTGTTCTGCTTTCTTGGCTGTACATGGGAGTAAATTAAGAGGGCAGACTCAATAGAAAACAAATAACTTCCTGCCTTTACCCTTCTGAAATCTTTAGCAGTTTGAAAAACATCAGACCTAGGGGGGTTTTGAAAAATGATCCTGGAAAATATTGTACAGAGTGAAGAACTTTCTGTTACATATTGGAGCCATTCCAAARTATTCTGCAACTGAAATGTAATTTTCAGTTTAAAGATACAGAAAAAAAGTAGTTATTGTGCAAATGTTATATACTTTACATTCCAATATACTACACTCCATTGGGATCCAAAAGAAATTTAAATAACRTTCCTTCACTGAAACAGCAATCATCATTTTTATAACTTATGATATTCAAGTTACAAAAATCTCTAAAATTCAATTTGTGCTTAAATCACCTTACTTCTAAAAGTAATTTTATACTAGATTACCCCATTTACCTGTACCTGCAAATCCCTGTTTACCTGCACACAAGTGCCCATTCTGTMAAGATGGACTGTGCTGCCATTCATTTCTTAAAGGCTAAAATAAAGGCRAATCTTCCTTAAATAGAGAGCCACGGTGGGAATTGAAAAAGAAAAAACCTCTTTCTAGTCTGTAGAAGTTAACAGCTTCACCCGAGGAGCAGTGAGCAGTATGGGCAGTGTAGACAGCACTTTTTGCACCTCGCATCGTTTCTCTGGGCACACTAAGGTGCAGTCGCTTGCCTGGAGGTTCTGCCCTACAGATGAGAATTGCTGTAGCCCATCCTGTTTTCTTTGGACGAAGTGATGCCCTTGTCATCTAGGGAGGGGACAGCTGGGGCTGTTTCTAGGCATCCTGTGCCTGCTGTCTGTATGGCATATGTGATACACACTTAGCTGACCTACACTTGGTTTTTGTTTTGGTTTAGGATTTTTTTAGGTGCTAAGATTTAATATTTGGAAGGCACAGTCTGTAAATACCAGCAAACCTTGTTCCAGCATTTCAACCTGTATGAGTCTGGTTTTATTTTTGTTCCCTGGAGAGAGCAGAGATGAGAACTTTGTTGTGTTCTGCTGTCTTCGGTTGTATTAAGTAACAGAATAAAGACATCACTGTGTGAGTGAGTTGATGGAAACAACACGGGCTGTCTTCCAGTGTAAACATGGTGTGTTTATGTTTTTTCTTTGTGTTTGAAACCATTGTGACCTGCTTTCCTTAGTTCCGTTTCCCCAGACATGCTCAGCATGTTCAGGGAGCTGCCAAGTGCAGAGACTCTGGGATCTGACGATTTCTGCTTCCTGGACACTCTGCCAATGGATGTCTGTCTGTCCTGGGCTCCTGGATGTGGCTGTTCCTGCCTGGAACTGGCTCCAACCCTGAGTCTTCCCAGGCCCAGATCTGGCCCTCTTCCTCCTTGCAGCTAGCCCAGGTTGAAGTTCAGTGAAACAGGATTAAATTCACAGGAAAAATAGAAGCACATCCAGATTTGTCACATTCTGTCACCAAGTCTTGGAGGCCCATGGGCCTGGTCACCTGCAGCCCCATCTCTAGTCRCTTACACTGCGACCTTGCAGCACTTGCAGGATAGTGAGATTACAAAGTCAAAATAGTTATGAGAAGGGTTTAATAAGAAGACCGGCAGCCTGCCTACCCACAGCAGGCCCCTCTTATTCTCCCTTCCTTTGCATTTTCCTAAGTGTTCTTCCACCATCTCTCCTGATCTGGGGACCTTTTCACCCTCCTTGACCCTTTCCCTAAACACCCCAGGGGCTCTGCACAGTCCCACAAGCCCCCTCCAGTATGCCAGAATATTGATGATCATCTTGTTTTCCCCCTCTTAACAGTTACAGAAATCCAAGGCTAAGCCTGAACAGTTCCTTTAATGGCCCATCAGTCAGTAAGTGAAAAGCTCTGCTCTGTTACTGTCTCCGTTATCATCTACTGTTAATGGTTGTGTGTCTGGGTATTTATCATTTTCCTTGTAATTTGATATTTCTTTTATACTGCATAGCTCTTAATCAAATCAAGGATGAACCAGATGCTCTCAAATGCCGCTTACCCTTACAACTGAAAGATAATGGGTTTTATTATAAGTAACTCTGGAAGCAAGATATCGTTTTGTTTTGGGTTTTTTTGACTTCGTTACCCTGGTATGAGGATTAATGTACGAAATATGTAGAGAAAGAGCAGCGTAATGCTCCAAAGGGTTGATTCTAGCAGGAGGCTCTGGCATAATCCTGAAGGAACCTCTGTGGGCACCGTGTCCRTCCAAGAAACTGTCTATCCATGAGACTTTAGTTCCCTAAATTAGCCACTTCTCACTAAAGCAAGAAGGGACAGCTCTTCTCCTATAGTGGCATCTTGCTTGTTTCATTTTGGAGAACATTCCTGGTAAGGTCTGCTCCTAATGTTGAACCCTTAATTCGATACGATAGTTCTTAAACTCTGTCCAAAGATTTTGGATAGTGCCAGAGTTAAACCTCTTCTTGACTTAAACATAACACTTCTTCTTGATTTAAATATAACATTGGGAAAAGAAGAAATTACAATCAAGAAATAAATAATAATAAAAVTAATAAAAATTTTAATAAAAATTAATAAAAGTTGTTKTAACAAACMAAAAAAAAAAATAGAAATGGCTGTTTTGTAAAAAGCATTGTTACTAGTTGCAACCAGTGYTTTTCTGATAAAAATAATTCAGTTTCCTTACCAGCTGTGCATTTCCACAGATGCAGCATTATTTCTAGTATTCCATTTTGCAGACGTATAATGCATGTAATTGGCTGTTATCGGTCACGGTTTGACTTTGTTTTCGCCTGCTCTCTTCCTGCCTCTGATGTCTGCCCCTCTTGCTTATCTTGACTTACCTCCCGCAGAGACCTTTCTTTCACTGTGATCTCTCCGTACTTTCTTATAGGTCTTCTTATTCAAGTCATTTGCCTATCTCTTATTCAAAGGGTGGCTGAATGTTTTTCCTGATGTGTGCAGTAAATTGTTGTTATGGTGAAAAGGTAGTTCTTGGAGTGAAATTTCCTCATGCTGCATGTTTATGCCTTGGAGAACTTCTTTCATAATCCAGTGGTGGAGGGGTTTGTTGTTGGGGGGCTGTTTTTCAGTTGGAGTTATATTTGTCTTATTTTATGCTCCAGAGATCGATTTAGATACCATAAATGTATGGAATTTTTCGTTCAACCATTTGTTAACATTTCTTTATTGGTAAGCATATTACCACAGGGAAATGATATTTACATTCAGCACAGACAATATTTGTGGAAATGTCAGATATTTTGCTAAGGAGGGAGAGCAAACCTTGAGAAGCAGTATTTATTTGTGGAAATGTAATAGTTTGTGCCTCTGGGAAGCAACTGGCCTTGCATTAGAAAGAGTTTTGCAAACAAGGATACATACAAAAAGCCATAGATTTGCATTCAGAATCTCATTTCCAACAAGCTGGAGGGTTAGGTATTAGAATTAATCCACTATTATTATGTAATATTTAGAGGTTATTAAACTTATAAAACTTCGCAGGGCCAGCACCTCTGCACCAGCATTAAGTGTCTCGGTTGCTGAGCTGTCGGGAAGAATCAAGGGTTGGACTTTCTTTCCTCCTCCTGCTCTGGAAGAAGAAGCCAAGAGGGAAAGATGTTGTTAGGGGCCTGGTGCCATAGTCAACTGTATGGATGTCTCATTGATGGGCCTCTATCAGAGAAAACAGCTGCTTGAAACGTTTTAACTACCATTTTCTATGGAAGTAAATACCTAAGACACATGGAGAATTCAGAATTAAGTTCCTTTCAAATGAAAAGAGAAAGCAAGCAAATGAGTACACATACTCTTTGATTATTGGAAGATACCCTTAATTTACAGGAAACCAGCAAGTAACAGCAAAGCAGTTTGCTCAGACGTTTCTCAATTATCTACTATGTCAATTATTCCTAAACTTGCCACCTCCTTAGCTGCACAGTATTGACTAACAACAGCATTTTTTACCAGCACAGCGAGGGAAAAAGCAAAAGAAATAGGGCAGTCTGTGAATGAGGTGAACGTGGAGATTATGCTATAGTTGAGTGCATCTTACCTGATTCAGGATTTGGGTTGCCATCAAAATAAAAAATGTAGAAAAAAAGCTACCCAAAGAATGCTCCTTACCATTTAAAACTAAGGGTTATCCAGTTTTAGGGGAGAGCAATGTTTATTGGATATTTTCAATGTGTTTCAACCTACTAGATATGGATTGACTGATCATCATTCTGTTCATGCTTCTGGCTTGCTGTGTAATTGTAGTTCTAATTTTTTTTAATGAATTTAGGTTAATTAATGACCTACCTGAAGTTCGTGGAGCTCACAGTAATATTCATATTTGTTGTGTATCGAGTTATACAAATAACTGAAGCTTTGATTTAGTCACTGAACTGAAGTCAATGAACCATCAGGAAAAAAATATTTGAAATTTACAGACCAAAATATTCAAATTTTCAACTAAAATAATGCCAGACCTTTAGTTTTCACATTAGTCACTTGACTTGTCATTGAACTTTCAGTGGAAGGTGCCTGTTGGAGAAAGGGAATGCAAATGAAGAGGCGCAGCATGGTTGGATGGTCCTGCTTTTATCTAGTGGCACTCACCCAGAATGCGGGAGGCCAAGGTTAACTCCCTCTGCTGCCCTCAAAGGCTTGGCTGGGTACCGCCCAGCTCAAAGGTTAATTACTAATTGCTGCTTAATTACTATATTTATTATCATACTATACTCTCTTTAACTCGCTGAGCTTTATAGCAGAGTACAAGGTAATTACTGTGTGTTATTTTTCATTCTTTTTGAGCACCAGCTCTACAGTCCCTGAGATTTCTCTCCCGTGTTCTGCGAGATGCTTTTATCATCTCGCTTGCAAAAATATAGAAATATTAAGGGGGATTTTTCCGGTTTTAAATCTGCTTAGGTCCATTGCTAAAGCCAGAGCGAGTATCAGAACTGAAGGTGCCAGCTTGTTATATCCAGCAGTGAAAAGAACAAGGTGCTTTATGGTATGTGAGAGCCATAGGCCAGTCTTAGATTTTTGCTTTAAAACTTAAACTTTTGCATTGATTAGGAAAATGGTATTTTCTTGTGGTCTTTTGCAGTTCGTACAAAACCCGTAGTGGAGTTGGCTCCGTGTCTGCTTAAGTATATTCATGCTGCAGTTTACTTGYATCTTCCGTTACTTCCGTACTTCCCGTGGGGATATTTTCCAACTCTTAGAAATGTTTCACTTTTCTAAATAATGAAAAGTGTCACCAGGAATTTCATTACTGACTAGAGTGGTTTAAAAAGCTTCCTGCTGCTTTAAGGTGCCAGATTTACATATTTCATGCTTAAAAGATTTACAGTGGGGCTCACATGCCTGTATAGAGACGTGGCGCTTTCATTATCCGCGTTAATGCCACCAGCATACAAGGATTAATGCTCTTGCCTCCGCCTCCGCCGGTGCGGCCGGGCACAGGCGCCCTGTGTGTTCCTGGCTGGCTGAGCTGCCAGCGTGTTTTCCTATTGAAGGGGAATTTTCTGAATTCTGAATAATGAATAACGAAGGACGGGTTTTCGCCGCTGTGGGGAGGAATCCGCAGGCAGCAACTCTGCAGGAGGCTGGAGCAGCCAGCTCCAGATCATGCTCTAGGGAGAGGATTGCTGCCTTGCACAGGGAAGGTCGTTCCCAGCATTGGAGGCTGCTSTATGCCCTGACAGACATGGGCATGGTACCCATAGGATGTGTCTCCTTCRTGGTGCATGATGCAGAACACGAGTGGAGGCGGCTCGGGCGCCATGGGGTATTTGGGCACTTGGGGACATGTCATGAATGTGTTGGACAATGTTTCTTGTGAGCTCCCGCTGCAGTGTGGGATGAGAATGGCTCACGGGAAGCCGGGCGCCACRGATGCGGCTGCTGCATGCGGAGCCAGCACTCTTGCCAAGGATTCCAGCGAGGGACGTCCAGGCAAAAAGGGATGGGTGTCTGGTCCAAACTGAGGTTCCKGCAGGTCTTAAACCTCTCTCATGTGAGCTCAGGAATGGGTTTTCACATTCCCCATTCCTGAGGCTGGGGAAAAGCTGCAAGAGCTCTSTCCTCTGTCTGGAAACAGATTTGGGTCCTTCCTGCTCATGTGCATTGCTATTTCTTCTCCTRGCTTTCCTTTGTCTGCATTTCTTCTTTCTCTTTTTAGATATGTGATGAGACTGGGAAGGGGACAAGAAACATTCTAAGCTGTTTCTGGGAATTTTTAAGGTTTCTCATTTAAGATGCCATTGGGCTAATGACTGATAAATTTGTATGAAGCTCCTCAGCTAGTCCTCTGAGGATTTTGTTTGTTTGTTTTAGTTTGCTGTTACATTTGTGTTTGTTTCTTAAGAAATATAGTCCAGTACACTTGTTAAATGGTATCTGAGATTTAACATTCTGAGGACACTTAAGTAATAATTTGTTATGTGTATGTATGTGTACATGTGCAGCTATAGTGTGCTCATACGCCCCTGTATGTACACAGACACACAAACTAAATCCAAGTATTTAAATAACACTTGAAAAGATGTTACAGTGAAAGACTTGCAGAGCTTTTCTTGTCCAATACATGATTTTTATTTTCCTCTGAGGATGTTAAGGCCTTTTTTTTGACCAAACCACTGAAATGTTTCCTTAAGGTGCACAGGGCTAGACCTTACTGTGAATTCATAAGTACTTAAAAGAGTAAAGTGGTACAATGCAAGTGTTGACATTGCTTTATATACCAGAAGCTTAGATTTAGCCCAAATGCATGTTTGCCCCATCCCAGCAGCATTCAAATTCACCACTTTGACTATGTGATTTTCTATTTCTGAAAGATTGAGAGGGTTTTCATTTCAGTAGTGAAGTAGTCAATAATTATGGAGGTTATCATTTTCACGTGCAGAAATTCCTGTCATTTTCATAAATCATTCATTTCATTTCATAAATCATGCTTTACAGCTGCAGAATGGAAACTTATTGCTGGACATTGATGAAAATCTTGTTTCAGTCACTCAGGTAAGGTTATCACACTAAAARTATTTTAAGGAAATGTAGATGAAATGAACTATAGGCTTAGTGCAATTTGAAAATGTTCGGTTTGGGATTCACTTAAGTGGAATGTGGTTAATATCAGATGTGAATAATTAAGAAATAGGTGAATTCAGTTCTGTAGTAACAGTGAGATTACAAAAAATAAACGAGAACTAGTTAGTTACCAGAATCTCAARTGTTRCTGGTGAATAAAAGCACATCTATGTCCAAAACTCTAATGGAATTATATCTGCAAAGAATTTCCAGAGATCCATCACCTTGAAGCACTTTGAAAAGTATTATTATGCCCATTTTACGGAGTAACTGAAGCACAGAGATTTGACTTGCCATCTTTCAAATACATGCTATATAATTTTGAGTTCAAAAGTATATTCACTATCAATTTTTAGAATAGATATGAAATGTTGCGTGACATTTTTTCATTAGAAAAATGAACTTTAGAGACATTTCTTCTTCGTCCATGTAACCACTTGTGCCCTTTCCTTGAATATCCACCCTGGTGCTCTTCCCCTCTCCCTTGCAGACGGAAGGAGACGCCAGGGGAGCAGTGGCTCCAGGCATCCTTCTTCCATTTGCAGAGATACTTGTAGGGATATATAAGGCCTATAAGAAGARAAAATATTGTCCTGTCACTAAAGCAATGTGATCTATTTAATACAATGCATCACGTCTGGAAATGTGAAATAATTCATCCCTAGGTGCCTTGTTAGACGAAAAGCTGAGAATCATCCAAGCTGCTAGATAAATTTAGGGTCTAAGTGACTGTAACATCTCTTCTGTAAACAGCTACAAGGGCTAGATTGCAAAAATGTGTAAGCCTTTTAAATTATTATAATTCTAATTACAGTCTTATTTCTTAAAAAGATCATATATGGAAAAGAAATGGGGATATCTTCCCCCTTTATTATAAGAACTGAGCAGCCAGTGCAATTATTATCCAAATACTGGATATATCCAAACAAATGTTGGCTAAATTTGCAGTCTAGGACTCAATCAAATTTTAAGGCTGTATATGCGATTGATGGGGCTGCAAAGTTGAATAGAAGATACAATGAACAGAATTAAAATGTGCATCAAATCTCATTCCTTCTTCTTGTATGGATGGGTATGACTTACCAAGATTTAGGGGAAAAGGAAAAACACGTAAACAGGAGAAAGAATGTTCCTWGAGTTCCCTTCACAGCTTTCCGCTGGCAGCCACCCCAGGAGAGAAGGTAGATGCATTTTACATTTGCTGCAGAGCTGCAAGGGTGTTATCCTGGCCCTGGACTGGAGCTGGACCTGTTTGCAGACACAGAGCAGCTCTGAGGGAGAGCACAGAGCCGGAGGGATCGTCGTCCCTGGGCCTCTTCCTGCCTTTGCTGCTGCCCCCTCGGATTTGTACATGCCCTTGCACAGCCCCTCTGGTTATTCCTATCYATATCGTTCAGCCATGAGCTGCTGATTTCTAATTGTAAAGATTGGCCACATTCGGTGACTGCTCCTGTGCTGAAAGCGCTCAGGGYCTTAATCAGCGATGTTTGTTAAAAGAATGGCTGCAAGACCTGAGTTTAGGAAATGAAGCTGTGCTGAAAAGGAGCCTGTGAAGTAGGAGCTACGCTGAGCATTGCATCCTTAGATGGATCTTTTGGACTGTTTTATTAAACTTAATTAAAATTTAATGCTAATTTTAAGTCAAAATACAAGCATTTTTATCCAAGTAGTTTGGCAGGTGACCTCATGAGTGGAGGAAAGTGATTTAGCTCTAGAACATGTGAAGGAGCTTTGATTGTGTAGCCATTCAGGGTGTTCCTTATTATGAAAGTGCTTTTTTCCCTTATGGTCCAGTTGAGTAGGACCTGTATGGGTGACCTATTTTGAGGTCAAACTAAAGGATGCCCTGAGAAAATATTTCCAGCATGAATTAAATGTAGAGCTACAAATTATAATAACCCAATTGTKCATTCTCCTTCAAGTCCGTGTATCCAGGTCACACCCTTCCCATGAGGAAGGGGAAAGCAAGCAGCGTTTTAACACCCTTCCCTTCTATATCCTTTCTCATTTCACATTTCACAGTCTGCTATTGGGTTTAAGATCTTGAAATAGAGATTTAGAAAAGAGCCAGGGAAAAGGGCTGACCGTGAATATATGCTCAGTGTTCTCTGTCGGTTAAGGACACAGCGGTAATACAACTAGTCACATTCTGGATGGTTTCTTCATGCTTTACTAATTTTCTGGGGTAGTGATCTCCATACCAAAATTCCACAGCTGAACCCATGTGCTGCTTTCACGTTGCACAAGTCATTTGAATCTTCTGTGGCCTTTTCTGGATTAACACTGCTAGTTTTTATGTTGTTACTAGTTACCTTGCCTTTTTTTCTCCTCCTAAGAAGTACTTTTTCTTCTCTTTACAGGCTGTTACCCAACTAGAGCTTTTTGGGGACATGTCCACTCCTCCTGATGTAACCTCTCCCCCAGTAAGTATGCAGGAAAATTGAATGCTGCCTTTGTCTGCTGTCCTGTTTTCAGTGTGTTTATTGCGCTTGTTTAGGATTCAGGTCATCAGCATTTGAGTAGAGACGATTTTGAAGCATTCTAGGCTATGAGAAAATAAAAGTGGATCAAGATGAGTGTGGAATCACCACCTCTTGATGTGCAAAAGTATATATTTGATTTTTGTCTTTTTGGTATTGAGCTAGATGTCACATAAGACACAACCTGAACTGCAAATCTCTTSCCATAGTGTTTATTGGAGTTAGGTGCTTTACTGAACTGTCTCTTTAGCTCACATCTCCCCATTGAACTGCAGGAAGATCCGATTATATCCTCATATATCATCTCTGCTTGATTCCACCAAGCACATGTCCCAGTACCACTGCTGGAGGAAGACAAAACAGTGAAGAGAGGGAGGGTAGGATTCATTTTGAGGGGGGAGGAAATTTTCTCCGTAGCCTTTCTGCAATATTAGGTAAAAACCAGAGTCATTTTCAATTTGTAGATCTGGTGCTTGTAGTGTTGTCACCCAGCACCTAGAATCACAACTCTATATGTTCTGGGGAAAGAAATCACATCAGTACTTTACATGCAATATAATCCAAGCAAATTATATTTCTATTTTTCTTCTGGTACAAAGARTAATTTTTTCTCTTTTTCTCTATTGTCCTCTGTCTCTAGCATGTTATTTTACCCTTTCCTATTGCATCTTTCCTTCTACCTCATTCTGTTTTTTTTTTTCCTTTCCTCTCTCCACACTTGTATTAATGGAGTAACAGAGGATGTGACAGCACAGTATGTGCTGCAGAAGCAGCAACTGATCATCCTCATGCTGTTTTATTCCTGTCTTCCATTGCAGACTCCTGCTACTCCAGGTGATGCCTTTATCCCATCTTCATCCCAGTCACTTCCTGCTAGTACAGACATGTTTGGTTCTGTACCTTTCAGCACTGCTGCCGTACCCTCAGGTAAGAGATCAAGTGAAAATAAGAGTTTCATTCAGGTTTGGGGATCAATTCTAAGCTCTGATTTGTGTTTCAGTATTCAGGACATGAGTTTTGTTGAGCGGAACTGGGAAGGATTTGAGGATTTTTGTAGGATWAGGCAAGGCAAGTGTTTGGCAAGCAGAGAACAGATCATACTGAATTTGCTCACATTTTTCTAAAATAAAACCCCAAAACATCACTGGGAATTCAGCCACAGTTTAGCTACCTAGAAACAGGCCTACAAGGTACTGTAGCAAGGGAGGAAAAAAACATCCAGCTCCACGTTCTTTGCAGTAGCTGCAAATACCCTGTGCTGTCTTCAGGAACATGCGAATGAAATGTGAAGAACCTGATTGCTTTTCAAAGGTATTCATTCCACTTAATCAAGTCCTGATATTTCCTCTAGATTTTTGTGTGTTCCTCAAAGTGCTCAAAACTCAAAACCCTGTAACGTTCTGCAGGAACAGGAAAGAAATGTGGTTTTCACTGCTGAGCACCAGATAGTCAGAGCACTGCAAGGACAGCTCTCAGATCCATTTAGGCAGAAAGAAAAAGAGGAGTGTCTTGAATCATTCAACRGTGACTTCCTAATTGATTAACTCTGTCTCTGATGGGCTGTGTTGCACTCTCAAATTAGCCACTTACATTGATGGTGAAGGGTTTGAGATAATGTCAGATGAAAATCCTCACAGCTTCCGCGAGGTCGCAATGTGTGTGAGATGAAAGAACATCAGGAGTGATCATCATAACCATTTATTGGAAGAGACATGTGTCGTGAGTTGCCATTCCTATCATCAGTCTTTTGAAGTTCTGTTTCTAAAATTTACTTATTTACTTTACATTTAGCCTTCTGAAAGAGTCTGTAAATAAAACTAAGATGTATATAAACAGAAGGGCTCAGAAAAACACTKAAGTTAGAAACAGGGATTTTGAAGCTGCAACAGCATTAATAGGAGAGCAGTTGCATGCTGTAAAGTATTAGCAGTAAGTTCAAATCATGAATTTTAAYGTGAAACTCGCCATATCTGTAAAGCATAGCACTTGTATCAGTGAAGCATGGCATTACAYGGCTTAATTTGGAGCTTTTCTACAGCTTAATTTTAGTTACAGATTGTTCTGGATTGTTTTTTTCATTGTAAGTAGCAAATTTCACATCCTTACTCACAGTCAAGCTGGTGGTAGTTTACAGAGGGTCACATCAGAGGTGGTCCTTCTCTTGCAAGAAAATTGCAATGTGATTGGAGGGGTTTGTGGGAGTTGGCTGCTCTTGGACTCGCTCTTGCCAGCTCCCTGAGCTGCGTGTGGTGGGGTAGGCACACAGGCAGGAGCACTGGCAGGAGCCTGCAAAGCTCTCTGGTGAGGACCAGGSTTGTGCAGCCACGAGGTAAGAGTAAGAAATGTTTGGGGGAGCTGCCATGGTTCTGGTTAGTGCTTGAACCAAACTGATCCCGACTGAGCTTTGGGTATGTCAGGGAGGTCCACATGCATGTGTGTTCCTGGATGCACGAGAGCACTCACTGAGAAGAGGAGCTTTGGGGCTTGGATGAGGTGAGGGATTATTGCTGATTTCCACCCACCTTGGTTTTTCTCTCCAACTACTTATCCAGTGACATAAATTCAACTATGACTTTGAGTTTTCTTTACAAGTRTGCTGAAGCTCTGGCATCACTGATGCAGTCGGTGTATTTATGAGCTATTCTGTAGCTAATTCTGTGTGCTCTTGACATGAAGGTTAATACCTTTTTTTTTTTTCTTTCCCCCTGTTTGAAGGTTATGTTGCCATGGGAGCTGTTCTGCCCTCGTTCTGGGGACAGCAACCACTTGTTCAACAGCAGCTGGCCATGGGTGCTCAGCCTCCAGTCGCTCAGGTGATGCAGGGAGGACAACCAATAGCATGGGGCCAACCCGGTATTTTTCCTCCTACTCAGCAACCGTGGCCATCTGTAGCTGGTCAGTTCCAACCAACTGCCTTCATGCCAACACAAACTGTTTTGCCTTTACAAGCAGCCATGTTTCAAGGTACCATTGCTCCTATAGCTACTGTTCCACCCACAAGTGATTCCAACAGATCAAGTCCACAGACAGACAGGCCCAGACAGAAAATGGGAAAAGAAATGTTTAAAGATTTCCAGATGGCTCAGCCTCCACCAGTGCCATCAAGAAAACCAGATCAGCCTTCCCTCAGTTGTACCTCAGAGGCCTTCTCAAGTTATTTTAATAAAGTTGGGATGGCACAGGAAGCAGATGATTGTGATGACTTTGACATCTCTCAGTTAAATTTGACTCCTGTGACTTCCACGACACCATCTACAAATTCACGTGAGTATTCATACCCTTTCAGCTGTCTAATTCCTCAAATGTGATTGCTTCTCACAGCATTTCACTCTTTTCATTCATACAGTAAATTGGAACAAAGATACGAACCTAAAACCTTCATGCATGGTCTAGCTTATTAGATGTGTTCCTGCCGTAGACAAAAATGGTACAGATGAATTTCAGAGACCATTGAAATCAACAGCCTCAATGGTTACAGTCTGAAAATTAATTTCTGATAAGATAGTAATATGTCTTCTGTGCTAGCGACATGCAGGCTGGTCAGAAAATGTGTGTGACAGCCTCATGAATGGCTTTACAAATACTTGGTAGAATTCAAGGGATGAGTATTTATTCTTCTAGCTTGATGTATTGCATGTGGGGAAATTCACTGAAGGACTGTAAAATATGCTTTTCCATGGAAATGGGGGATATTTCTCAAGTCACTGACAAGGAGAATTCATGAGATGGAGATTTACCAGGGATCAAAAGGAACCCGTATGTTTCTCTTACCTGCCATAGGGCAGGCGGGTTGCACATTCTTGATGTACCATGGTAGCTTTTCCCAGGTTCCTAGAGTTGTTGCCAGGTACAGTTGAAACTAATTTGGAAACTACTGAATGAAATCAAGTATATGAATTTCTGTTGCTGTTACTTTAATCTTTCTTTAGCTCCAACCCCTGCACCCAGACAGAGCTCTCCATCAAAATCATCAGCATCTCATACGAGTGACCCTGCTGCAGATGACCTCTTTGAAGAGGGGTTTGAAAGCCCAAGCAAAAGTGAAGAGCAGGAGGCTGTGAGTAGCAACAAGGTTTTTAAATATTGATTAGCATTTTTGGCTAGAAAAAAAGGGAGATATTACTTAAACATGGTTTGATAGTGTCAAAAGTAACTCTTCTAGTAGAACTGGGTGGTTTATTAAGTATTTAAGGAAGAGTCRCAGAGAGAGTTCACTTGCAGACTGGATTTCAATAGTTAAGAACATCAGTGTGACATTTATGTTGATATGCATTAATATTGCATTCAAGGAAACAACCTTTGTTTATGAGGTTATATATATCAGTTGTATATAAGATCCTTTTCAGCATTTGAGCATACATTATTGGTGGTAAGGGAGTTTGAGGTAAAACAACATACATGCTGTGAGTGCAGAACAAGATGTACTTGAAAGTCTGTGTGTTAAAACAATGGATGGTTGAGATTGTTTTGAACATTCTTGCCTCCCAGTCACTTGCCTATTTAAATTCCTCAGTGTTTTGGCCCTCAGTATGTGATTTCTTTCTCTTACACTCAGTGGACCGAAGCAAGAGATGTTATCCTAGTAGTATAATTAAGACCTAAGATATCTTAGGCAGATGATGCCTGAGTGAACCAAAGACAAGAGGGCATCTGTACATTAAAAGACCTAAAGATAAAAAAAAAAATGGCACAAGCTTGAACTCTTTTTCATTCACRCAGCTTCATTGGCTTTCAGGGCCTTTTGCAGTTCTGGTGTGTCTGCTCCAGTACATTCTGAAGTCTGTAAGTCTGTGGCAGGTTTTGCATGGACTCCAGCAGGTACCGGAGTGGTCCTTTCCTGCCTGTATCAGCTCTAGGAATTCAGTAAAGCTTTTGAGGATGTWTCAGTGGTGAGGTCTCATTCTTTTTTTTCATGAGATAGGATGTACTTGTTATGTCCACAGCATGAAAATAACCTTGTGTTGATTTTTCACTTTCTATTGTTGAGAAAAAAAGGTGTTATGTTCTTGTATTCTAGCCTGATGGGTCTCAGGCCTCATCCAACAGTGATGCATTTGGTGAGCCAACTGGTGATACTATAAGTCCACAGGTCGGTAGCTAGATAGCGCAGGTTTGGGTAGGTATCTGTCCTTTTTTTCTCTACACCTTGAGATGCTCACTTGTTCTTCCACCARTACCTGCCATTGCTTTCGTGGATGCATGGTTTGTTTTTCCTTTTCATCTTTCCCTCTTCTTCCTCTCCATTATCCACAGTGTATTCCTCATGCTCCATTGTTTGCATGGCTTTTGCCAATCACTAAGTGTTGCAACTTATGCAAATATATGTTTCAGTTGCCTGCATGCTGTAAAGAAATGTAGACTTACTTGGTGTCATGTTCGTTTTTTAGGAGGAAATGGAAATACTGATGAAGTGTTAGGTAGAACTCTTCCTATTTATTTATTTTTTGAAGTCTACTTCTGCATTTACTCAGAGTTAGCATATTAAATTGAACAAGGCATCTTATCCAAAGACATAACAAACAGTAAATAAAAATTACCTAATGATATATGAACACCTCTAGCCTAAATCAATATGAGAATCAACAGAGTAAAAAAYGCATTTATTATCTGCATGTAAAGAATTATTAAAATAGACTTGAATAGATATATATCTCCAACTGCAARTTAAAAATATCTGAAACTTATCATTCATATTACTATTGACGTACTGGTATTGTAAAAAATATTYATCAAACATAGGTCACTTAAATCGAGACAGACGGGAAAGATGAACTTTTCATCTTCTGCATTACAGAAGCCATTAGAAAATGTAGTTGGTAGTGGATGTTCTGTGATTTGTTTCAATACAGTATATATGTTTTGCCAAAGAGACRGTAAAGCTGCAAAGTTTTATGAGTGCTGAGCATTGTTATTCCATTCAAATACTCTCTAGTGTTACAGTTTGAAGGATATGTTTCATTATCTTTTTAGTATCTGTCATTGGTGTTTTGTATTGCTCAAACACATGATCTAATATTGTTTCCGGGCTTCAGCGCAGAGCTCCAGGAGCAAATCCATAACAACAGCAGAACCCTTTTTCTTTTYGTCTAGACACTGTGCTGTGTTTACAAGTGACTTATCAACCCTGAGCCTAAATAATTTGGTTGCAAGTCAAAATGAATAGTTTCCTGAGGAGTCAACTCTTTTAATTGAAAGAAGAGGAATTATCTGTATCAAAATCACACAGCCTCTGCAAAGCTGTACGCATTTGTTCGTTACTGTTTGCCATAGTTAAGATGATTCCGAAGTTCATCAAAGGGAGAATACTGGTAAACTCTAATTTTCTGATTGTTAGAGATAGTTAGCATCTTTTGTAAATCAGCATCACACATTTTGCCCATCAGGAGTTCAGGAACTTGAAACAAACGTTTCCTGCCTRTTACTATGTCAAGTGAGAGACCTTTTGTTCTGGTTCTATATATCTCTTAGTAAAATACAGTCTTTTAGCTGGAGGGGGTTGCTGGGAGATTAGTGTATGACCACTGACTCCCTATGCATTTTCTGATAATCTTTGTACAGTCTTACATAAAATATCTATCATTCTCAGATATGTATTGTGGGAATTGTAAAATAATGTTASAGATTATTATGACTGTTGCAGCAATTCCTAAAAGCCGTAGGGAGGAACAGGAGCTGAACAAAAAGGAAGTCTCTCTGCATTGAAGCTACAGCACTAATATCCTTGTGCCTCAATGCAGCACCATACAGCTGCAGTCCGTAGGAAATCCACTTGCTAAAACCAGCCCATCTAATTCTGAAACATGGTATCATCAGAGCAATGGAAAGTCTAATCTCCATGGAAAATTATCARTTCAAGACTTACTGCTGTGTTGTGTACTGAGCCCAGCATTTTGAGGGAAACTTAATGGAGAGAAACATGTAGTACAAAAGAATCACAGTCTGCATAAAAGCCTTTYTTGTGTGTTAGATGGCAATTCCTTAGCTCTTCCAGAACATCGTTCTTCACACCAAGAACAGCAGAGTATACAGCTCAAATGAATGGACCTTTCAGCAGCATAACACAGTGTTGTGCTCAGAAGCTTCAAATACGTTTGCTCCTAGCAGCTGTATGAAACCAGCAGTGCACGTGCAATATCTTTGTTTATCCTCTCTTGCTGTATCCAGAATTCCCACCTGCCTGGTATTTTTCCTGTCTTTCAGTGTACCTTAGCAATTTGTTTTCTTGGTTCCTTCTGAATTTCTGTGTCCTCATTAGAAGTAATTCTTTCAGCTCCTTAAATTCTCCTTTTCTCCTTGCCTTTGGTGATTTTCCACTTAACCTCTCAAAACCATATCCTAGCAGTAACCGCTGCTGGAAGTTACCTTTTCAGAAAAGGCTATGGGTTCTTAGTAAGTAAGTGTGAAATTTTATGGGTAAGTTACATTTTTGTGCCTTTATGGTTGGAGATAAGAAGCCACATGAGCAGTGGTTTTCCAGAAAGGGAAGGAGAACACTGAATAAGATTCCTTTTCTGCAGCTGACCTATATTTATACAGTGTAGTCCTTACGTCTCCCTGCAGCTTGTGTGGAGGTTCACTATGGTGAAAGGGGCTCTTGGAGCAGAAGGAGAAAGAGAAGGGACAGGAGTGAACTGTGACATTCTGATATCAGGGTGCTTGGGAGACCTGTGATGATGATGTTTGGCATCTTGTAGCAAAACATGCTGCTTGCAGAAAGAATAAATAAGACCTGAAAACTGGAATCTAATATTGCAAATGCTGTCTGATTCTGTATGGACCATGCAAACTGATTTTAGAAGGAAAACTGACTGCAGGGTGAAAATTCAGAAAGAGAATAATGGATTATTTGATGGCATAATTATTTCAATTGAAAAAAAAAACCATTTAGCATGCTGGAACAAATACAGCTCTATTGATATAGTGCCTGCTTCAAGACTTGGACTGGCAGTTGTTCATGAGAGATTCTCAGGAAACCTTCAAAACATTTGTGGCAAGAGCATATCTTCCTCAGAAAGTTGTTTAGTTGTTCTATAAAATGTGTGCAGACAATTATAAGCCCTCAAAATATGTCACACCCTTCATGATGCTATCAGCAATGCCATGAGAGCAACAGTTCCTTTGAATATTTGTCTATCAGCTTTCAGTGGTACTTTGATGGCCCAGTGCCATATTCCATTTTTGAACATGTGCCATTCTGAGTGAGTTCTATGTTCTTAATGTTTTAGCTCCAAGATGGACAACTGGAACTCTTATCTCAGCRGTTACTAGGAATTTGATAAAAAAAATTACAGTTTATGGGCAAAGTAGTGTCTTAACTGCCAACTTGGTGAGCCACAGGAAAACATATGAAGYTCATTCTGCAACCTGCTGTTACTTTTTGTGTCCGCTTTGTGTTGCACTAAGAATCTGAATGGGCTCAAAATATGCAGCCCATATTTGCTATCCCATTCATGTAGCTCAATTGAAACTGCATAGAGAGTCTGGAGAGAAATGTCATGATGATTATAGCTGACCTAGTCTTACAATAGGTCCTAGGTCGTTCATTCTCAAACTGAAGAGACACCACTGAGGAGAACTGTAAATCTGGCAGAGATGTTTGCTGCATTCCTGGTTTTGTGTCAGGTTCTGTTCTCATGCACATCTGCTCAGCATATTTTCCAGGGAGTCAGAAGGGGTAAGATCCAGAGCAGTCCAGATTGTTTTGTGAACAGAAGCGTCCYATGGCTTTCTTCTGTTTTGCTGCTGTAGTCATCTCACCTTTTCCCCTTGAACTCTCCATTTTAGCCTTATGGGCTTGTGCAAAGGTGTCTCACCTCTCTCAGTACCTCCATGCCCTTCCACTTCTCCATATTTCTGGGAGCRAGAGCCAACCTGTTATGTAGCTCACTTAGCGCCAGGTACTTCCTTAGTGGCCATCCAGCAATGCCAAACCCAGCGGTTCAGGGCTGAGCTCTCACAGCTTCCTCTGCAGTGAGGACGTTCAACGTTCTCCATATTCTGCACAGCACCTGATTTTCATGATGCTTGCGGTAGTTCAGGAGCTTGGAGGCTTTGAATTGATGATGGAGTTCAAAAATTATTAAGGGSATCTGTCAGATACATAGAAGGACAGTGCAACTGGATGGCTCCTGTTTAGTTAGCTCTGTTTGCAGTTCACTCTTTTGCCAAAGGACAAAGGCAGAGCAGGTTGATCTTTCTACATAGTTTTCGTTGTGTTTTCTATTTCAGTTTATGGCTGTATAGCATCCATCTTCACGCTAAACTGACAAAAACTTCCAAAATATTGATAAAGCAGCTATTTGAGACTAAGAAATATTTCTTTGTAGATTTGCTGAAAGAATAGAGGAGCTTTCCAGTCATAATCCCTAACYAGACAGTCGGCATATTTATGCAGCTAATAGAAGCTGGTTGTAATGAAAATTATAAGAGATAAGCCACTGACTGTTAATGAACGAAGGGGAATTGTCACTGAAGATTTTAGTTTGAATACTGCTTGCCGATTTTATGTCCTATTTCTTTGAATCAGCATGCAATAGAGAAGATGCATTGCACTCCCATTTCCCTTCACTTGCCTCCTCAGCACAAGATTTTCATTTTGGCTGCCGTTCCAGCGCACTTATTTCATGAAACTCTATCATTTGAGCCTGCCCTTTCTGATCAGTCAGCCAGGAGTAAACCCTGTGCTGAGAATCTATTGTAAAGGGCAAACAAATCTATGAGGGCCTCACCTCTATAATTCAGTACATCTTGTCTGTAGCTTTGCGCATAGCAGGGTGCCCTGAATCAATGATGAAAGGACTGCCAAAGCAAAAATAGTTTCTTCCTAACCAAGTCCTGTCGGTGCTGTTTTGTGAGTGATCTCATCCACAGAAGCACAACTGGACACTGATTCTTCCAGAAATGTTTTGCAATGACTAGCTCGGATGGGAAGCAGATATAAATACCTTAAAATTGGATGCAAATTCTCATAGAGTATTTACATAACGCTATTCAAATCCACTAGCAACCTCGTTGTCTCAGGCAGTGTAGTGCCTCGTTGTCTCAGGCAGCATGGTAGTGCACCATGCTCATGATGTGAACTGTTTGCAACCACGTCAGGTGTTACAGAAGACATTTCTTAAAATGGGCAAAGTAAACAAGAAATTCTAAGCATGAAGTAGCTTTGAAATTAATCTGTGGAGCCTGCTTTGGCAAAAAAAAAAAAACTGTTTCACAGTTTTTGCAAAGAGCAAAACTCAGAACACTTGCACAGCKTCCTAAATATTTAGGTATCTAACTTAAGGCATATATATTTAAAMGTTTTTGGTCCCCTACTGCAACCTCTCACTTTGTCAGATACCCGTTCTGCAGTACATTATTTGCAAGCATTATACACTATAAATAACTGCATTATTAGGTGTGGGTATGAGGGTGTGGCCAAACGCTAAGTCCATAGTAGATTCTAAACAAACAGGAAATCGTTTACTTTTCAAACATTTAAGAGAAATTGCATGTCCCTAAAGACGAGAGGATCCTTCAGGTAGAATTTAGGAGGAAAAGAACATGTTCCCCGTTTGTGTTCTTCATTATTCACTCGAGGCTAATGCAAGCACATTGGAAGATCCAAGGCATTCGTGTGAAGTGCTGTGAGAACAATTAGGTTCACTTGCCTTTTGATGACACTTCCAACGGCTTTTGAGTGGAATACATAAAAAGAAGGGGGATTGTTTCTGCTTCCAAGCCCTTCCTGATCATGCTGGCAAGAGCCCTCCTTGTGTGAAGGGGTCTGTGCTTGGAGGCTCGACTCGCCTTTTACCTCTTTTCTATCCCTTTCTGCTTTCTTCTGCTCTCTTCAGCATCAATATCTGTTCTTTGCAGATGCTATTTTCAATGTCAGGCCATAGTCAAGATGCATGGTTTAAATTATGTCAAAATAATACTAGATAACAAGTTCTAAGCAGTGACCCAAAAAAGAAGAGAAGAGTTCTGGCTGAGAAGCTCTCATGCAGGTATGGCAATTAGTCTCTCCTCTAGCCATCTGAAAGGAAAAATCTGCTAAAAAGAAGAACTTTATTTCAAAGTGGTGTGATCTAGAAGGAAAATTTCTCAAATCAGTGTGAAGTGCAGGCCTTTGCCACATGAGACGTATACTCAGAATAAATATTGGATAGGAATAAGAAATTTCTAATTCCCAGGTCTGCCAGATGAGCTGTGGATATGTCTGGTGAGCAGACAAATTTCTTCTGGCATTGGGGCTGCATCTCTTCTAAAAAAAATTGAAGTTCTGGGACACCTTAGGGCTCCTGTTACTGTTAAGTGCATCTGCATATCTTAAAGATATTTGAGGACTGCTCTAGCAAGCACATAGGATTTTTTTTTTCCTCTAGGGCACTTGCAAAACTGGTACCTTTAGTTCCGAAGGGGTCATCATCCTCCTTTCCTCCTCCTCTTTTATTCTGTTTCTTCCTTTCTGCTCCCTTCTGCAGGTAGGCTTAGCACACACAGGGTGTGAAACGCAGTTATTTACTTTCAGGTGTCTCTTCTGATTGCTTTCGTTTTTTCAAGACCACAAAATGTACTTGCTTCTTTCTGCAGATAATTTCAAGAGCTTTAAGTTGATCATTCAAAGGGGATTTTGCTCATCCTCTCTTAATGCTTTTGCAGTGTGCTCAGAGCTTTGGGTAGGCAGGAGGTGAGGAAGTAAAGTCTTTGCAAACTGCAGATATAGTCGTTTTGAAGAATGAGAGAGACGGAGACCAGCTTCCCTGGCAAACACGGAGCAGGCCTTATTTTGGAGAGTCACCCTGGAGACTCCCAGACTAAGTGTGAACCTGTGGATCCAGCTTTAGGCTGGTTTGCTGGTAATCAGCAGCATCCCTGACAAAAAGGTTAGTTTAAACACTAAAATGATTAAAACTCAGTGCCAGCTCCTCTCAGATGSTAGTGTGCTCCTCCGTGGCCAAGCTTGGCACTTTCTTACTTAAGGTCAGTTTTTGCTGATCCCGCTGTARCATGAGTTTCATTCGAATTTGGTTAAATTCAATGTCGTGCCGTGGTATGTGAGTATTTATCACGCTGTGGAGAGTTAATGCAGTATGGCGTTAATTAGCCTTTCTGCCYGTCTTGTTCTTTTTTCAGATGTCATTCTCAGTTTAATAAATTACTTTCTGGAAATGAAATAAAATGGGCTGTAGAGTGGATTCATGGTTTGCTTCACATTGCAACCACGATGAATATAGTATATAGAATACACAGAGCCTCTGCTGAAGCCCCAGCAGGTTTTYTTCCATCCCATCCTGAACAAATTCAGAACAAAATACCTGCTAGCGAGTCAGCATGCGTTCCTCCCATTCATAATGCCTGTACTCGCCCTTATCCTGGCTCCTGATCCAACTGTGTAGAGCTGCTTTTCCTCATTTTTCATAGGCAACTYATGCCACGTCTGTATGAAAATATTGTTACTTTAAATCCCATTGCAGCTTCATTATTTCAGCTCTCCCTAGCAGTTTGTTTTCAGACAGGTTTTCGATGAGGCTCGTGGAGGTGCCTGGCCTTGTTCTGTTCTTGCACTGCCGGGCTGGGATTCACAGCCAGGGCTGAGCATCAGCGCCTTACGCCAGCTACATTTCTGGCCTGTAAACTCCCAAAACATCCCGTCATATAAATATCATTTCATTTCTTCATATGTCTGTGCCTGGCAATACCTCCTGAGGATCTGTGCACAGCCAGTGCTGGAGAAGGCAATTGATTATAAACATTCATTTTCTGCTGTCACGTTTTCTTCCCAATTCAACTGGGGTGCGGGAAGCATTCAAAGCAGCACCGAGCAAACGTGTCCTTYGGGTCTGAACTCAAGAGGTATTGCTGTTCTCAAGCAGATGTTCTAAAAATGCTCTGAGCGTGTCTGGGGGACAATGCCGCTTATTTTATTTTTATTATCCTCAGGAAGCAGAACCTCTCTACGCCCAGATCACCAGACCTAAGAAATAGCATTGGTACAGGCTTGTGGTGCTCCAAGACTCAAATGAAAACCAAGAACCTGGCCGGCCTTTGGCTTTCATGCTTTTTTCCGATTGATTTTGTCTGACAAGATAGATGATTGCCCTCCTGGATCGGTTCTAYGAGCGCTCCTGATGATTTTTGGCAACCAATGGCAGATTCCGGTGGCAGCACAAAATGAAAACAGTCCCTGCTTGTCATATACCAAGAGTCCAGCCCCGTCCCCGCAAGTCACGGGTATCCAGATGAGGACATCGTACTCGGTCTTCATTTCGACATGTGTTGTCTTCTYTATGCCACATATAAATAACAAGCATTTGAGATTTATTAAGAATTCACCATTCCTTTTCTTTTTAAGCAACATTCAGGATCTATATGTAGCAGTGGCATTATCATTCAACAGCCTTTTGGGCACAAGTTGGCACTTTTTATGTCATGGTGACATGTTTTTCATCATCATTTACATTGGGCTGATCCTGACATTTTTCCCCTGTGTAGGCATATTTAAACAAACACAAAATACTGGCAGTGTCTTCTTTTTTTTTTTATTTCGTATTCTGTAGTTTTGTATGAGTGACAGATCGAACAGCAAGATGCCTCCTGTGGAAATGATTCTTAACTTGAAACCACAGAATAAAACTCCGTCGTTTATCCATCCTGACTGACAAACGTTGCCAAATGGACCTTTAAGTTATAGCGCGTCATGAGGAAGAAATGCTGCTTTTCGGTGTGAGTACTCACGTGGTGGGTAGAGAAAGGACGTCGAGTCCCACTGATGAACAAGAGGAAAGAGTCTTTATTTCCTAGGAAACRCTAAACGAAGTACAGAAAAGGAATATTTTTATTTCTTCGATATCTTGCTGCTGTGATGCTATGCAGACAAGTGTTTTCTTCTCTGTGTGCCATTTTTTGATGAAAAAAAAGTCATTTGCCAAATAATACTGGTACAATTATGGTTCATGAATTTGGATGAAACGGACTGTACAAGTGGGACAGCGGATGGCATGAATTTTGGAATAACAAACTGATTCCATGATCAAATTGTTCATCTTTATCACTTTTTGTACATCAGAAAATTCAAATGGGATTTTTATTTTATAACTTGAAAAAAAAAAAAAGAATCTTACTGTTAAACTCTTTAAATGTTTAAGGGGAAATGGCTTTAAGGAGTTCGAATGAAAAATTGCCAGTCTTTTTGTAAATATARATGTTATGAAAATTCTTTTAATGATGCCATTACACGGTAGAGAAGGTAGCAGACTGCAGTGCTTGGGAGGGGGGCCAACCCCACTGGTGGTTCTCACGTCACACAAGGTTTTTTCACGTGCTTACGGTGATGGGCTGAAGCTCAAGAGCATTTGCCAAAAGGCAGCCAGCTTGCCAGCGCCTAGTGAAATTAATGGGAACACATGGTTTTATGGTCTAGCTTTTTCACAGAAACATGCTCCACGTAAAAGAAATCACTTGCCATTGCCATTTCCTTCTGATTCCAGAACCTCTGCGTAGAARTCATCAAACTGTTTACATGCAGAACAGAAGAATTTAGAACTTCCTTTTTTTACATTTATGAAACAAAAGTGCAGTGTTTGGGTTCATATGTTTAGCACATGATTTTCATAAAGAAACTATATATTTTTGCCCTACAGAGAATTGTTATACAGGTCAAATGTGTTTTCCTGATGTTCCTATGCAGTTACAGTATATTGAATTTAGTGGTTTAACACTAAAAAGAAAAAAAAAAGAAAAAAATAGAAAAAAAAGAAAAATAGAAAAAGAAAAAAAGGTTAAAGAAATCAAATGATTAATCGGTTTTTAGGGTTATTGTGCAGATTTTGTTTTTAAATTGACACATTAGGATTTACATTTTTGTCATGATTAAAATARGCCTGGAGTTATAAATGTTTTCCTTTCTTTCATCTCTATTATAAGCTAAAAAYGGTTTAGAAGACAGAACAACTGGGGTGGTGATTGTTAATATGTGCAACCAAATCTCACAACATGATTCCAGTCTTTTATTTTGAACTAGAGAAATTAGAGAAATGTGCATTGCAGAATGTATGTGAATGAAACATTAGCCGTGAATAGACCTAATGGACCTGCAGAGAAGAGAACTTTTATCCCCGTCCACGGTCATTTGATGCTTATTCCTCAGTCATGTGCAAACACCAGTAGCAAATCTTACATTCCCAGCAGAAGGAAGATCAGTTTTCTATCAGATGAATTAGATCCTGGCAGATTTGAGGGTTTTGGGATTCAAGCAGAGGTACAACCATTTCTGAAGGACATTTCTCTTGAGTATGTTCCTAATTCACACTTTTTCTCCTCAATGTGACTCTTCTGGGTTTTTTCCATGCAATATAGAACCAYGAAAGAATTTTTGATTCAGCGTAAGCATTCAAGGTGTAGTGTAGTCCATGCATTTCCAATTATGGGGTAAAACATTGAATGAAAAAGAGGGTTACGTCTCAGAGGATCCATTGCCATCGTGTTTGTAGGATGCGGATCATTTTGTTGTCTTTGCAGAGAACAGATGCAGAGGGAATGAGGCTGGGATTTKAGAGTGTTTCACCAAGGATCACTTTCTTACCAATGTTCAAAAATAAAAACGAATTCCAAATTACCTTGTCCTGCTATTATCTAGTCCTTGTCATGGTTGAGATGCTGATTTGAGAGGAATGTAAGGCCTCTGCCACTGTACCAGTGTTGTAGATAATTTAAATACCCAGCTTGTGCAATTGTTTAATCCCTCATCTCTCACTAGCACTAAATTCGTCACTTTAAATTTAAAAACCAGGGAATCCCACCAACCGTCCTGTTATCATCCCCCGTGGATTCTTGATCTTTACCTGTCATGAAAAGATATTTTGATAGATCGTAGTCATCCAAGTGTCTGATGAAACCTTTCATCTAATAACTTACTGGGCACCTTCTTTGCAAAAATGTTTACTCTGTGGTTTTCATTCATTTTTATTTCTGCATTCTGACACGTATTTTTTTAATAAAGATGAGAAAGATAAAATGACTGTTGCAGTACATTTCTAAACCTGCTTTAACTTTACCTCAGATAATGACCATTTGTTAACATATACGGACACGTTATTTTTAACTTTATGTATAATGCATTCAATGACAAAAAATACCAACAAATTTTTAGAAAATTTTCCATTAATTTCTGTAACACACCATGTAATACTGTTATGAATAAAAACATTAAAAAGGTGTCATTTCAGTAAGTTTGTTTCATAGCTTTTGCTCTTCTGTGACAATTGTGCTGTTCTTGCGACACAAGGTATGAGTTGGTGGTAGCCAGAATTTTGGACAGCAACTGAAGATCTGGGAAAGAAATATCTTGGTTTGGGGGTTACCTATATTCTATATGTAAATCTAAATGTCTGAATGCATGATTTTTTTTTCCCTAGGTGCTGGCTACCCATTCTTGTGATCTCTTTTGGGTTTTTCTATGATTAGCATTATAAAAGCCATGTTGGTCACTTCATGTCCTATAGGTGACCACGCTATGAGATGCTACAAGCTGGGAGAGTGTCATGGCTTGAGATGTTGCAATTCATCTTGCTCAAATTTTTCTTTTGAAGTAGGATTTAAAATGAAATGTGCCTGTTTGAATATGCCAATTTTAGTAGTTAGTAGCAAAATCTCTGAATTTTCTACTAACGCATGAAGGGTTGAGAGCAAAGCTTTGATCCAGCAAAGTGTGATCTGCTTTGGGTGTGTTCATATGTTCTGCTGATGTGAGCAAAAATGAAATTGTTTGATATTTAGAGGTAGTTAGTCCTGGACCGTTCAGTCAAGCTGAGGAGTAGTAACACTATTTATATAATACGTAGTGCAAAAGTATCCAGCAGGTCCTGGTGAAATATCAGTTACCTTTGTTAGAGAATATTGAGATGCTTTGGTCCTACCAGAAATAAAAGGCGTTCTGTTATTGTGAAAGCATGCTAGAATTAATGTCCTTATGACTACATATATGGCTAAGGAGAGCCGAGTCTTGTCTAACACTTGGAAGCACGTGAGCTTTCTTTTCAACCATCTGTTAAAAGTTCAAGTGAAAAGGCAGACATAGCTCAGTTTTAAACTGAAACCTATTTTTAGAGTTGGCCAAATCTAGTCTTGTTTATAATCATCTGGACCTCCACGGTGAAGCTGTAGCAAATGAGCTCATGCTGGGCAGCCGCTCTGCAGATTGAGCCTAGATGTGCAGCCGATATGAGATCATGTCCAGGAGTAGTGACGGGTCAGAAAGCAGAAAGACTGTGACTGCGTGTCAGCATTGCTTGGAAGGGGCAGGGAGGGAAACGGAAAGCAAGGCCTAATTCTTACCACAATGTCTCAATGTACCGTGTTACAGTCATATTCATGTAATCTGGGTGTATTAGGTATCTGTAGCTTTTATACAAGAGTATCCAACTGGAATGCAGCTTCTTCAAAAAGTAATATCAATTTTGCTAATGTTGGTTTCAACCATGATCCACTGTACTAATAAGAATGTATTTATGATTGTATTTATTTATTTATATGTATATATTTTATAATTTGTTTACGTTTATTCATTATTTTCAGAATCAACCTACCTTTTTGCGTAAGCGGGCAGCACTCCAACCGATCTCTATATCAGTGACTTGTAAGAAAGCAATTGATTTTGTTAACTGGGAATCTGCAATTTTAACTTGCTTACGTTACATTATGATTTAAGGCAATGTTTTATGTGCTTTAATCACTCCACAACGGCAATTGCTGCGACAGACGAGCTAACCTCTTTCTTCCTTTTTCTAGGTTGTGATAGATGTTTTCAGTCACAGTTTCCTTTTTTTTCTCTTTTCCTCCTGAACAACTCATGTCCTATCCGGTTCGTATTTGTTAGTTCTCTGACAGACATCATTATCAATCAGAATAATATCATCTCAAAGGAATGCACTGTTATCATTTTCTATGGAAATGTGAATCCATTATCTGCGGTTCTCTCATTAAACCAGCCTGGGAATCATACAGTGGTGAAGGAGCACAGTACAAGTTCATATGGCAACTATGAAATGCAGGTTTGGGAAGTAATGGGTCATCTACATGAACATGTACACTAAGATTATTGGTGTTCCTGGCCTTACTGCTGTGTTTACTGGTCATGATTCTGCTCCTGTGATGTCTTTTGCGAGTAGAACATCTGCAAGYTGGTCTTCTCATATTGATTTATTACATAGGATTAGTCCCCATTAAATATTTTTTTTTTCTTTAATGCTTACCATAGAGCAGAGCACTGTCATGGAGAAGAATGCACATTTTCCTTTTTCTTGTTTCASTTGCTGTCTGAGAGTGTATGGAAACTGAATTATACGTTTCAGCATGACAGTGAGGAATATGGGGAGATATCCTGATACAATTTCCTGATTACCTATAACATCGCCTGTCTCTTTCTAAAATTATCCTACTGGAGRCAGGAAATATCAGGTCTATTAGTGAAACGACTGTCCAGCTATTAGTTTTTAGAGCTTTAAATAGTCTTATCTCAATGGAAGTGTTTGCCCTGTGGCTCATCTATCACCCTTTAAAATGTTTTATCAGCACCTGAAAAATCTCAATAAGAAGAATAGCCTTAAACATTATCCATCCAAGTGGTTTTCACAGAGAGAATATACTTTTAAAGAAGATCTGATCTTTAAAGATCTGATCTTATTTGCTAGCTTTTCTATCCCATTTCATAGCTCCCGCAGCACCACTTATATAAATACTTCTAACCAGCAAAGAAAGGAAATCACAATAGATTAAAAGAAAAACAGGTTAACAGGCAGCAAATCAATGTCCATTCAGCCTCAGACACCTGTGAAAATAAGGGATTATAAAGAATTATTGCCAGRTAGTAGCAGTGTGAAGACTTTTTGGGGCATCTTTGTCTTCCTTAACAATAGATAGTTATTAGGGGGTTCCAAAAAGCCTTCAGTGTAGAAACCTGATATATGAGAATTAGGCAGAAAGGAGTTAGAATGCTAYAAGCTGTTGCAAGTTAGTCTGAATTTAGCAGTATTTGATGTACGTATTGATACCAGGAGAATCTCAGCTTTTCTTTTAAAAATAGAAGAATTTGCACGTGTGTACATRTGTTATCATGAAGTTAATGAACATGAGATGGACCTAAGGCACGTGAGCCACTTGTAATTATCGCTGCTCTCTTACTGTCTTTTCACAGGAACTTAGAACTCCAAAGCAGATGAACTTCGGCCTCATCTGGACTAAGTTATTGAAAGGACATTGTTATTTTCAGTGAATCAAAAGGCAGAAAGGAGAATAACCTCAACAGGGAGCATTCTTTATGTCAAAGGGTTTTTCAGACACTGGTTCCACAACCAGAAAATGACTGTATTAGTAACAAAAGTGATGATGGAGTGGAGTGTGTAGCTTCTGGGCTTTTTTAAGGGTCCTTTGGTGTTTTAGTTATAAACTATATTTGTTATATCATTACTCACTAAGACTGGGTAAAGACTCACAAAGTTCRCTCTCTAAGACTGAATGAAGACTGGGTTCTGAAGGTAGTTTATGGTTTTGATMGAGCTAAAGAGGCCCTTGTGCTCTCTGGGCACCATTTCAAGACAGACATTTGAATAGCATATATCTGATGGCCCCATATTTGCAACTTTTAAGTTCTTCACATTGAAACTGATGGGAAAGCTTTAGTTGTGTTTTTCTGCAGGAGGACATATATAATGAGTGATGAAGTAGAGGATGTAGAAACAATCTCAAAAAGAAAAAAAGAAGTATTAAGCGTACTATAAGCAAGCTCTTGCTGCTGCCTGCCTAGCCTTTCCGAGCAAGGGCCTTTTGTCAATGMTAAGCTACACAAGGTATTTTGGGACAGGAAACTGCCATTAAAAAGTCAGCTTTGGTGAAACTGTATAGATTTTATTTAGAGGGATGAAGGAGTTAGGAACGTATGGTTGTGTTACCAGCTCTACAARGAATGTGTTAGAYTCGAAASCTCACTGGGCATAGTGGACATTTARTGAACCTTCATTTTCAAATGTATTAAAACTCACATTCAGTGACTTTCAGTGCTCTTAAGGCTGAGTGCTTTGGTTTTAAGCAGCAGCTCAAGACAACCACCGCTATTGCCYTCAGCAATGAAGAAGGAACAAAACTGGGAATAGGAGAAGGCAGTGGTACAAGGCAGCATTCCCACTGATCCACATGCACGTTAAGGAGCTGGAAAATGCMTTGTGTTGTAGTTCTGAATTTTACATGTTAGACCTACCTCTAGTTAATGCAGACTATGTGTTACATGGAATGCCTGGTTGTGGTTTTCAGTTCCCTCTGGAAMATGCGCTCTCCCTCTGCAGCATCCCTGCTGCTGCTGTCACTACCCTGACTCCTTTCTGTTAGTTCGGTGGCTGCTCGGGTGTGTGTGTGATGAGAGGTGCAAAGTGGGGATGAGCAGCACGRCCATGTGCAGGAGAAGCTGCCTTGGGGTCTTTACACACCAGGGCACTGTCTCTGCACTTGGTAATTGCTGGGGTGTGCTGTGCCTGTCCAATGTTGGATGTTTGCAAMATTTCCCAGCCAACAAAGGTATTCTGAATGGAAGGGGCTTTCCTGTAAATGGAGTCAGCTGTGCACAAATGATTAACAACTGAATCAATCGTGTCAGAGGTTGAGCAAGCTGTAGCTCGGTGTAAGTCTGGAACAGAGTCATCTGAAACAAAAAGAAGCAAACAAAAGGCAAACAAGCTTTGTGCATTCAAAGCCATCTTTCCTGAYAGTTTGTCCTCCTTGTTTAGAGAGGAAAGGGCAGTTAATCACTGACTGCACGTTCAGTAAGGTCAGGTGAGAAACTGTCTGTCTGAACAACCGTGCTTTTTTTTCTGAGCAGGTCCCACAAGGAGGCAATTAATGATGTTCCTCTGTGTTATATAGCTGTTGTCAAGGTACTTAATTCCAAAGATACGTAAGCCAGTCACTTGTTTTTCGGAGATGTGGCTGCAAAGTCAGAATAGTATAAGATAAATAYGACACATTAAGAAGTATAACACTTAGCCAGGTCGCTGCACTGAGGTTGTCAGGTTTACTGTGTTTTAGCGAATATGGGTTATTTTATCTTCAACATTTCCCATTCCCATAGGAGCAAATTAAAATGGAGCCTCTGTATCATGGAAGCAACTGGATGCTTTTTGCTCAGGACAGGCAAGAACTCTGTGGTATTAAAAGTCGTATTTGCACGCAGCAAGAGACTACATCCCTACAAAGGGCCTTTCCACTTGTTTAGCAAGATGAAGGAAGGTGGGAAAACAGGAGATACTCACTACTTTGTCCACTTGGGAATGTGAGACAGCTTCTTTAAAGAATTTTCGCTCTGTCAGACATTCAGTATAGGTTAAGACTAACTAGTTTTTTTCCTCCTTASGTCTGTTGCATTATGAGAGAGAAAAATGATAATGCAGTAGGTAGCAAACACCTAGACCTTTAGCTTGCTTCCATTGTCTCAAGGCATCCTGCATACCTGTAGGCTCTGTTCCCTGGATCAAAAATAAAAGAAAGCACCAAGAAGTAAATAAGGCCATTCAGTAGGAGAGGTGGGAGAGAACAGATAGCCTGGAGAAACKAAAGCTAAACCCTCTAAATATGAGAAACAATCTCTTCCCACTAYTTCCCTTTGCTCAGGAATGTCTAGGTAAGTCTGGAGTTTCCTGCCGTTTAATACCTATTGCTTTGGTTTTAAAGCTGCATGGACAACTAGATTATCTACTTGGTTATCTAATCCTAATAGCTTCCTCTGAAAGACAAATAGACATTAAAACCAGAAATGATTTTATGCTCCTACCTGCTTCTAGAAAGCTGTATTAAATTTAATCATCACTATCCTCTTGATTGTTTCCTTTGCAAAGATTTGAGTATTTTATTTCACTTGTAGAAATATTCTTTTTTTTTTCTTTTTTTTCAGTGTCTTGAAAGGAACGTTAACAAATGAACCCAGGAATTGCTGCTGAGGTGATCTTCATTTCCTTCCTCCTTCCCAGCAGAAAGCTGCGTGCTARCAATTACTGAGTTTACCTTGTGAATTTGCCAGGTGGCGGGTCATCTGTTGTTTACTGTGCAGAAAAACGACCTAGTAATTTATCCTTTTCTACTTGAACCGTTCTCAAATCCCCTGGCAGACTGAGCCAGAGCCGAGGCGATCGCGAATTGCTGGTGGTACCTGCAAGTCATGAGTACATCACGTTCAGCGGTTACTTTGTACGCAGTCAAACCAATCCTGTTTTCTGCAGTCCTGGGCTTCCTAAGTGTCCATTGCCTTAGGTAAGTGAGTGTTTCTGAAGAAATATCCACRCAGGGATGTGATAAATACTAAAACTCAGTACTGATTGTCTGCATTTACATTCTGTAGCAAATAGTTGCTATCTTGAGTGATTTCTGTACTTCTAGTGAATAGCAAAAGACACTAAAATTTAAAATTTAGCATAGTGAAAACGTGTCTAATTTTAAAAAATAATCCTGTTTGTTAAATCTGATATGATAGAGCACTAAGATTATGTGCTAGCATTGGAAAGAATTTGGGGGGCACAGACATGGAARGAACTTGCCTAATATTTGTTTCATTCTCTATTAGCTTAATACAATTTGGTCTTTCAGGGGACTCTGGTTAATCAGTGACTGTAATGTTTCTGATCTAACGAAATTTTTCCACTGTTCTCTGAACTTTGAGCTCTGATTTCACGCGTCAGTAGGCTGATGAGTTTTTCTAATTCCTTTATTCCATGCAATTTTGACTATGCAGTAATGGGAGCCCCTTGCCAGGCATTAGAGCATATTTAAAGCTTTAGTTGATGCTATTTCTTATCTTGGTGAAGGAATTGGGGACACCAGCGAGGTATGAAAAGAAAGTAATTGTTTTACTTTAGTTTTCCTGCTTACAGGGAATAATAGGTGCTACAAGGTAGGTATTTGTTTGAGATGAGGATTTAATCAGAAATACTGGATCCCTGAAACACTAGGCAGTGGTTTAGCAGCAGCAKCATCGAAGCTTGGAAGACAGTTGTCCCGTGACTTGGTGAGAGTGGTTGGGGTGAAGAGCTGAAGCTCATGGAGTTCATTACTGGGATGAGCGGGGTTGATGAGGTAGTGAATGTCTAATGTTAGTCTAACATGTCTGCCCAGCTTGAGAAAAAATACCCTACTTGCCACAGAGATACCCCAGTCTGGTTTTCAAAAGAGCTCAGTGTGTTCGGGTTGTTTGTATTGCGATTAGCGTCTGTCACAGAGATGTTTGGCACTGGAGTTGTTCATTGTACCTGACAGCAAGGCACAGAAACACTGCCCGTACAGCAAGCAGCAAGTAGGTGGGGAGAAGGGCAGGAACTGGTGGCACAGATTTCTTTGCAGGCCGCTTTGCCAGGTTATTTTGCAGGSCTTGTGCAGCTTGAGATGAAGCCCGCGTTGTTGGCACTTCTGCTCRGGCTGGCTAAGCTGCAGCCGCCCTCCTGAGTGCTCTGCACTCTCTGCCCTCAGGCTCAGAGTGCTCTATGGGGCTGGATCTACTCTTGGACATTGAAGAGTGGACAGGTTTCATCCAGAATTAAAACCAGTGTGAGGTCAATACTGAAATCTAGAGGTTGCATTGAAGAATCGGTGAAGTCTAACAAGAGTTAATTATTTCTGGCRTGTAGATTTCTACATGTATAGGTAGAGCTGTTGTGTCCTCACAGCTCAGTGATTTCACACGCTGAAGCTGTCATGTGCTGTTGAATGCAGTGGTGAAAAGGAGCACCTTAAATTCAGTGGCACCAACACGAGTGTGGCCAAAGGCAGGTGGGCCCGAGCCGTGAGCGACCTGCCGCAGCCCATCGACTGTGCGCTCTCCAGCTGGTCCTCGTGGAGCCAGTGCGATCCCTGTCAAAAGAAAAGGGTGAGTATTTGTGCTCCAAGCTGGAGGGCTGAGAAAGGGGAAGGCAAGATGTTTACCAGGCCTTGTCTTTGTCCGTGGAGTTGGAGAAACGACTGGGAGCCACCAAGGAAAGCGCTCCATTCTGCAAGTGCTGACGCAGGGAAGGTTGCAAGCTTTGGGTTTTGGGTGGCTTTTAGCTCTCTCCAGCTCTTCAGCCACATGGTAACAATCCCACTGCTGTCCTGGGAAAGTCTAAGCCCAGACTCTTTGGAAAGAGGAGGGAAGCAGAGCTCATCGGAGGGCCACTCAATCCAGCACAATCATTTTCTTCCGGGAGTCCTGCTAGTGCGAGACATCCTCACTGCTAATGGACCTTGATTGACCTGGAGACACTCGGTGCTTTTGAGGAGGAAAATGCTTTTTCTTATCTTCCAGTGAGCTATTTCTGCCCAAAGCACTCCATCAAACTGAGGTAGCGGTAATAGTAGCGGGATGGGCAAAGCATCCTTAGCTCCCTACCAGGTCAGGCTGCCTGGAAGGAGCTTTGCTAACAAGCTGAAGGAGCTGTCCTCTGGCCTCAGCCAGAATAATCAGTTCGCGGAGCTGGGCAAAGTGAAGCTTCCTATCAGATTGTTAATCCTAGGAGCTGGAAAAAGGAAGGAGGGATAACATCTTGGGTAGGGTAATTGACTGTTTCACAGCAGTGTTGTGAGTGGAAAAAAATTCCCTAGCGATACAGAGGACCAAGTGATACCCAGACAGAAAATAACAAGGGATGTCATTACTAGTGTTAATTTAAAGGGAGGAAATAAAACTGAATCCTTCCTTACTCTTTCAAAGACCAACACTACCCTGTCAGGCTCGTTTAAACAAGCTGTCAAATAAAAGCAAACTCCCCTTCATCCTTTTCAATCCTTGCYTAGTAAAATTAATACTCTCCTAGATTAGAAACCTTCCAATTGGGATACATTAACAGCACCTCACTCTTCAACCCTACCTTACTTTTTGTTGTGGTGCAACTGTTAGATCAGATCTCCCCAACACAGACTTTTATCAACTGGGGAACCATAAAATTTSTGATTTCTTTACACGAATCAATATCTTTTATTTCATCATAGTACAGGTTTGCCCGTCTGGAACAACCTTCTCAGTTCAGTGGAGAACCATGTGATCATTCTGATAAAGAAACTGAAGACTGTGTTCCAAACAGTCCTTGCAGAAATAAAGTTAGATGTGATGGTTTTGTGTGTGCAGTTACAGGTAAGCATTTACTGAGTGAGAAATGATGCTGCTCAGTTGACTTCTGTGATACCACCACCCTGAAATTACAGCTTTTAGAAGACTTTTTGCCTGCCTAAAGGTGTTTTRGAAGTTGACCCAAGTCCATTCGTTCTTGTGCTGTGTTTGTATCAGTGCTTTGGAGTGAATGAGTCCAGGACAAGCTGTCCATGGAACCACATGGAAGCACTCGAAGCAGCAGATTGGTAGGATGCAGCTTGAAAATCTTGTGCTACAGTGACTAGATGGAGCTTGGGTATTAAATATGTGTGTGGGAAACCTCTGATAAAGAAGAATTATCTTCCAGGTAGTTTTGAACAACACATTGCAGCAGTCTTATTGTGCTTCTGAACTGTCAGAATGAAGGACTGATTTTGCAGTGTTATCACTAAGAGTAGTGAAAGATTATTTCATGAGTAATTTGCACCTTGCATCCTAGGAAGGTGCATTACACGGAGACTGCTTTGTAATGGGGATGATGACTGTGGGGACCAATCAGATGAAAAGAACTGCAAAAAAGTATTTAGAAAATGTGACCAGAAGATGGAGCAATACTGGGGAATAGAGAATCTGGCCAAAGGGTAAGTCCATGACCTTAGCAGGAATCATCTTCCTTTTTAAGGATACAGCAGATATTATGAGGCCTCAAACAMATATATTGACCCGAGAAAGGCTGTCAACTATCCAGGGATTTTGATCCAATAGTCCTTGGACCGTCCTCYGAATCCCAGTGGGAAAATTCCTACTATCTCCATCAGGATTTTAGTAAGAGACATGGTAAGTAAAARTCAAAAGCACCCAAAGGTATGGGGGTACACAGTGAATCCTACAAAAYAGCGTTTTGTAGGATTCAAACATGGATGAAAATAGATCCTGCAGGGGCCTGTGCATCAGCTTTATATTGCCAAAACTTGTAAAGTGAGAGAAGGCAGAAGCACAAATATCAGACACTTCCAAAATATCTACAGGTATATGCGTTGTCCTGCACTTCTGAAATTGATTGGTGAGGTGGATTCTATATTCCAATTATTTTGCAAAGATATAGTTAGCCTGAGGCCTAAATCAGTGTGTGGGGAACAGGAATGTYCTCACTACCTTTAGGAATAAAGAAACCACTGAAAATTGTGTCTCTGAAATAAAAAATAAAGGAGGGTATCTTAATATCTGAGCAAACAGTTATATCACTCTTCAGCATCTTGGTTTCTCTAAACTCTSAATCTGGCTATGGATTTGCATTTTGCACTCTATTAGTCTTGCTAGGGCCAAAATTTCCTGGATAAACTTTTAACATTAGCAGGAGATGGTAGAATTTTTGGCCGTTGCTTGAGTGGGGCAGGATGTAACCCATACACGCGCAAGCACCAGCTTTGTGGGGGTTTAAATCCATATCTGAGCTGATGACCAGCTTGCACTGGCTCAGACTATGGCAACTTCCTTAAGATTTCACTGAGTGTAGAGCCRTCACCTCTCATTCAGTGAGAAACAGTAATTTTTACTTCAAAAAAGAGAAAAAAAATCACATTGCAAGGAAATAATGATAATTTCTTTCTCTGTCCTGGGAGCCGTGGCTGCTGTGCTTGTCTTCGGTAAAGCTTTGTACTTCTGAGTTTAATCAAAATTAAAAATAATGTCAGACAATTATGGAAACATGCTTCGCCTCTCTTTGAAGCTACAATTGCTCAGTAATACTTTTAGTGGACTCCTCTGCTTTTCATTTTGTTCTAAAATTAGAATTAATATTTTACAGCTTCAGAGACATTATCATGCAAGTCTCTCTCTCCAGAACRAGGAGGGGCAGATCTAGCAGAGGCCTGGAAAACTAACAGTGCAAGAAATTAACTGTTGGCAGTATTTTTATTTTGGTGAAATTTTTGCTAATGCTCCTTGTTACTATTTGAGTGTGAATCCTCACCTGATGGAGGTGAGATGGCAAACCATACTTTAGAGACCATGCTGGGTGCTACTGAGTTGCTGCCAGCACACAGGAGCGCTTGGGGTGTGCTTGGGGCATCTGCTCAGGCAGTGTTGGAAAGAAAYGTCAGCCAACCAAACATCTCTTTGCTTTTCTCAGCCATGTTATTTGTTCTGCGCCTCTAAATCAATGCTAAACTTAGTATTTGCTGCTGTGATTCTTATGCAGGTTGAATATTTTCACAAATGAGTTGGAAGGATCAGTTCTTGATCACAGGTACTATGCTGGGGGATGTTCTCCCCATTATATTGAGGACACGAGATTTAGAAAGCCATACAATGTAGAAAGATACACCCCAGAGGTAAGTGTCAGATTCTTCTTCTGTAGATAAACGTACCTATACTCCATTAATTTAGTGCATACTACCGTTAAAGTTTCCTTATGAAATCATTTTATAAATGTTATAAAATCTGTGAGATCATATGGAATAAGACTGAATTTAGTCCTACGTCTAGAATGTAGCGATATGTGCCATGTGAACTGCGACAGGTTGCCTTGAATGAAGATCTATGTGAACTGAAATAGATGGGCACGTGCCCTTGGCCTTCTGATTGCAAAAGCTGAGCAGRATCACGCCTGTTCCATCTGTACGAGGTGAAATAGTCCAGTGAGAATTGTGGCGTTAATTTTCAACAGGATTGTAAAGTGCCTGGAGAAACCCACTACGAAAAAGCTACCGAGCTATCAACGTGCAGCAACTTAGTATTTAAAGCACACKCTATGCATTGTGTGAGAGCCTGGGCACCTCGATGATTTCTGTAGAGCTTAATTGTCTGCACTGGACATCAAAAYCATGCTTTGAGCACATTATATATTTGGCCTCATTGACTTAGCATGATATTTTTGAATGTTGCCCACCAGGAAAGCTTTTCCTCTTCAAWTTTCAAACTTCCTAAACTTTCAGTGATGCCTATGATTAAGCTTTCTGTTTCTTTGCATAAGATTGACTTACCGAGTAAGCCTCAGGTCCTGCAGTATGGAGGAGATAGTAGTTTTCCTGCTGCTGTAAATGAAGCGTTCTTGAAGTCCTAGTGTTAACAATAATGATGCTTTGCAATTATAAAAGGCTTCTCGTCTTCAAAGTGCACGTTTTAATTCACAAGTCTATTTGTGTTTGTACTCCCTCCCCATGCTTCAGGTATACAATCACTACACAGGAAACAAATTGTGTTGTTTTTGCTTTCTGTTTAGACCAAAGGCAAATATGAATTCACACTGACTGAATATGACTCCTACTCAAATTATGAAAGTAGCGTCCTGAGGGCAAAAGCTTCACAGTCTAGCTTCAGCTTTGGTATAAATCTACATTTATTTGAACTTGGTTACAGTTCTAACGACAGGAGGTTCAAGAAGTTCTTTCAAAGGATGAAAAGATTTTCTTCAACTGTAAGCACCGTTCCGCTTAATTCTCTACCAGCACATTCTCTGTTGTTTGTGTGTATATCGATTTGATCCCCATCATCAGGTCAGCAGCCATGACTAGGATAAATGAAATCTTTCCTCCTGATTGGATTTTGCAGTCGGTATTGGAGAAGTGCTTGGCCACAGCTCCTTAGCTTGTGTTTATAGCACCCAGGAGCGTTTCCCTTGTCAGATCAGCCAGGGACCAGGCTGCTCTGAAATCAGGCGAGGTTGAATGCAGTCTGTCCGGTGTGCATTGGGCTTCCAGGGCTGGGATGTGAGAACATACCAGATCAGATCAAGGGATTTCATCTCCCTCAGTGATGAGTAGCAGATGTCTGGAAGGAGTAAAAGAACATGTGYGCCTCTCTAGTAAAGTCATTTAAGAAAATGAAACCAAGAAATACTTTTCAATGGCCTCCCCTCCGTGCAGTAAAAGTACTAGTAGGAGATGTACAAATTGCACATCTGATGAGGTCTCCGTGCTGCACACCGGCAGCAGGGTCTTGTGTACGTTGACGTGCCAGCCATCAGAAGGTTCATACCAGCCTCTGGGCTTCAGAAGCGGTTCACCCAGCTGGGCACTGTTCTTTCGTCAAAGAACATAAAAACAGGACAGTCATTGCACTAGGCAAACGCTGCTCGAAGGGAAGCCGCAATGGTAAAAYTGATTTGAGCTAATGAACGTGGGAGTCCAGCATTGCCTGTGCCCTGAAGGGTGAGCTGCACTGARTCACTTGGAGTTCTGGGTGAAAAAAGAGCAAATGGGACATTTTGAGGCTCTAGAATTTCTGTGCCTGTAAACACAGTCCAAAAAGCAGTCTGCAGCATGGATGGCTGTTGCCTTTGCAATCACTGCAGAGTCCCAACTCACACATGAAGAGTCATTCCTCTTTTAGGTGGGCTCAGCAAGGCAGGAGCTGTCACTTTAGTAAATGATAATGCAAACGAAGAGGCTAAACCATTCAACTGTAGGGCAGCCTTGACAAAAATGCAGACTGAGATTGCTAGCAGGCCGTCTGTGGGTTTAATTATAGACTAACACATGCCATTTTACTTTGGTTCTTGTGATAYATCTGCTGATTACATCATTTATCAAAGGGGGACAGGCCCAACRCAAAATACGGATGGCACAATCAGAGACTTGGTCATAGCTGTTATCTGATGCACAATTTAAACTGACTAGAGAYATTTTAATCTATAACTCCTAAGGCTGTTTTATGAGATTAGTTTTGGACTTGTGGACATCATCATTTGATTTCTTCTTTCCATCTGTTACTGCTGTAAACARACTGAGCTCTTGTCAATGGCTAAATAGGAGCACTGATCTATGTCTCTCCTCTCAGTATACAGGAATGGGAGTGTTCCTTGTTGCTATTAGATTTGCATTTGCTTCCAGCAGTTGGGAACTATTCCAGGGAGTCTACTAGAGACACTACCCATGATGATATCTGAAGTATATGAGAAGCATTTGCAATGGGTATCCAAGTAGAAATCCAATGCTAAATCTTAATTTTATTATTTAAGCTGCAGAATTCTGCATTAAAAGCCCCATTAATGTGCATATCCTGCTGACCCATGTAGCTGGACACTAAATTCCTGTCCATATGGCAAAAGACATCTTCTGTTCCYGACTTTTATGCTAAAAAGAAGAAACATAAACAAATACATATGTATAGTCACATCTGTATGGATGCACAAAAGTRTGTTTATGTTTGCATTCACAGAAGTGAATGTGTTTTCCTCTTTAAGTTCTGGTAGTGGCAGGTTCTGTGGAATATAGATGTTAATTTGGGTCAGCAAGAAAACAACCATTTCAGAGATAATTCAGCATGATTTCAAACTTCAAAATTTGAAGAGCGGGTTGAAAATGGTAGGGATAGAGTGCCCTCCTGGGATGCAGCTCTTTTCCTTGCATCTTCAGTCTGTCAGCAGAGTCTTGAAAATGGGTGTCCCCATGTCCTAATTGAATGCCTGAGCTATCAATGCCTGCCTAAGGTGTAGTGGGTGTCCCTCCCTCTCCCTTCTGTTCTCTCAAATAGACTTCATATCTATCCTCGTCTCAGAAACTAACAAATGTTGGGGGAGGAGAGGGTTGCTAGATGAAAAAAAAAGTCCAGTTGTTAAACTGATAAACCCTGACCAGGGTAAGTGTTTAATGGCAATGAATTACACTTWGTCAAGAGAATTACATCCCTCATTTCCTTTGGATTCTCTCTTGTGTCTGCATTTCATGTAGTCCAGTAAATTTATTCATGCCCGTTGTGAGCTGGACGTTGCCATTTATAAACTGAAGCCCCGGGCCCTGATGCTGCATTACGAATTCATGCGGCGGCTCCGAGAGCTGCCCTCCGAGTACAGCTACGGCGAGTACAGAGAGCTCTACAGGGACTACGGGACCCATTACGTCACGGAGGCYGCTCTCGGGGGCGTCTACGAGTATACGTTAGTCCTCAACAGTAACGAGCTCCAGAAGACAGGTACGTGAGTCTGATRCTTGTGAAAGAGCTTGGGGCCGGATCCAACCTTTCCGTGTGAATACCCTTCTGCAGGCACCCAATGATGATTCAGATTTGAGGACAGAAAAGCGAAGGTGGAAGAAGTCAACAGTATTCCAAAGAAAGCCTGCGGGAAATGTGGGAGGGAGGGTGTTTTATGGCTGCTGCAGGAAGKGCCTGGTTTACAAAGCAGGCACAGCATCATGGGCTTCATCTGGCGCTCGAGGTGTGGGTACTGTGAGCTAGAAAAAGGGTTCTGGAGTGAGTGTTTTCTACAGTGCTTCCTGGAAGCTGACAAGATGTGCAGATGAATGAGAGCCGTGTAGCTTAACTCCTTTGTTGACTTTGAAAACCTTCAACCAGCTTCTTTTATGGTGCCTTTAAGATGACTGTTTTGAAACACCTTCAGCCTTAGAGCTTTTCCAGAATGTAGGAAACAGTAAATAATTTGCTGGGTAACTCTTTTGTCTGACATAGCTCTTGCTCTTTGACTCTGGCTTCTGTTTCTCATGAAATCATGATTGTTGTGTAGGATAGAACGGTGTGACATTAATCAATAGCTGCACTCTTTTATTTATTCATTGGCATGGGAGACTGAGTAACTGCCTTTGCTCTCTGTTTGCAAAAGCATTCAGTGGACTCTGCTGTGCTGCACTCGGTCTGTTTGCTCTTCTGCTCTCTACGAAGTTGCCAGGTTATGCTATAGTCAGATACAGCCCAGAGGAACAGAATTGAAATTTGTCTTTCAGGTACATTCAAAACATTAGCACCATGTCCAATTTCTCAGATGTTACCAGGACCCCTCACAAGCAATATTCAGTTGTGCATGTGAAATAATGTACATTTTTGTTTGTATTAAATGCTGTCTAAAAGTAGAGGCTGACCTAGATCAGAATCCTTCAGTATTACCAATATTTCCAGTTCTCCCCAGTTTTGAGCTGGTCTCTTAAGTTCTTGCAGCCATTAGTGTGACGGTTATGCTCCTTCCGTGACAATTTGATAGCTCTTGTACTCTCTTGTACTCTTGTACTGCTCTTTCTCGTTTCATTTCATGTCACATGGATATGRTAAACATCCCATTAAAGGTTTATTCTTATCATCTCCTTTTTCCTTAAGTAAAAGTACTTAGTTATTTTTTGGGGGGATAGTGTGATAAAAAATTGTACAAGAATCAGCAAATAGAATGGTTTTGTTTATAACAGTGGAATGTTTTGGTGTGCATTCAAGGTTATTCTCTGAGTGATGTCCAGAAATGCGCTCAGCATGGCTTTAACATTGGTGCAACTATCAAAAATGTCTTTGTTGGTTTGGGAGTGAATGATGGCACCTGTAAATCCCTTTTAAGAGAAATTGGAGGTAAGCATGAGTTTGGTTTAATTTCTACCCATTTTCAGAATGACAAGAGGATTTTGTGGTCTTGCCCACCTGAAGGACTTCCCCACCCCTGCTCTGAATCTGTTGGCCAACTCAGCCAAGTTTAATACAGAAGTAGATATCTCAAAGCTCTTGTTTCCTTGCAATATTTTCTTTGTTGGGCAGAGAAGAAAGATCTTCCCAGTGCCCTCTCCTTCTTCGGGGAAAAACAGGAGCAGGTCACCCGTTCCTGGGTTGAGTGCGCACACCAGGGCGCTACTTTCTGCACTGTGAGAGGGGGGAGGTAAAGAGAAGTGGAGGAAAATGGCAGTGTTGATGGTGGTGAGGAACTTCACTCTATGGAAGGACCTGCAGCATTGCASGTGGCAAGAAATCAGTGGAGAGAGGGTATATGGGAGGTACATGGGGTTATGGCTGCAAGGGAGCATGTAAAGCAGGAGTCAGGGGTTCTGTGGCTTCTAAGAGTGATGTGTACTTTATAATATGACATTTTATCTTCCATTTCTCAAATGAAATAAGTCTGTCCTCATAAAATGAGCTTCATGTGCTAGTGGAATTTGATCTCACCCCACTAAAGTAAGCAGGACTTTGACTCCTGCCTGCAGTGGGGGCCAATACAGTCCTCCCTCAGGGTGTCACAACCTGGATTTTTTAAGTGGTTTTTGAGTGTACCCACACAGAAGGATCCTGATCCATTAGCTTGTGATCTAATTACCTTATGGTGATCTTATAGGCTTTGAATTAATCTGCTTAATGTTTCTTTTGACATTATCATAAATGAAAGAAAAGCTACGGTCTGAATAGCACAGCTCTTCTTCCAAGCCGAATCCCATAGGAGTGAACTCTACTTGCTCATGAAGGCAGGGAAAAATTCACTTGAAGTGGCAATTGATTTGACCACAAGTCCATGACACACATGTGGCCTCTCTCCTCTCAAGGGGATGGGTCATTCTTAGGGGCATTTTGCTGTTTATATCTTATTTGCAATCCACAAAGAGATGTCTGTGAAGAACTGGGCAGTTTTCTGCATGTGTGTTTGCAGACAGCACCTCCAGAAAGCAGTACGTGGAAGACTTCCTCGCCCTTGTGCGTGGAGGAGCGAGCGAGCACGTCACCACGTTGGCTCACAAAGACCTGCCGACTGCTGCGCTAATGCAAGAGTGGGGCGATGCGGTGCAGTACAACCCTGAAATCATAAAGCTCAAGGTGCTGTATCCGTCAGTTCACTCAGCCTCACTCTGTGAAGTGCCTTGGAGAAGTGTGTGTTCATATAAATGGTTTTTTTTAAAAAAAAAAAAAAAAAAACAGGGCAATTTCTAAGGCAATTATTAGAACTGTATTGTGTAACATGGTGCCCCTGAGAACAGGCATTTGGAAGATCTCAGTTTCGTTGTGATAAAAATTGTGGTGTAGTTGAAAGCAAGTAAAGCAAACAGAATTCTTCCTCTTTCTAATCTGGCTGTGCAGTTATGATCCCCTGCTGCCTGTGAAGCAACAGACTATCCTCTTTTCTTCTTTATCAGTGTATTACTTATCAGAAGGATAGCTGTTAGCGTAAGTAGTAGAGTTTAATATGAAAACCTTCTTTTCTTCAAATTTCTCCTGTCTTCCCTGATTATCAGGGACTATTTAGCAACAATTGTGTTTGATTTAGGATGTCAAGAAGTTCACCCTAAGTGCCTGGATGTTTGGGCAGCTTAACTAAACCTTAAAAATAAGACATTGGCTTTGAAGAGTCAAAGTTTTTTGATCCTGAGCAGATTTACAAATACAAGGCAGAGTAAAAGTAAGATGTGAATGGAAGTATGCTGCAATTCTACCTCATCACATTCACTGTCAGGGTAAGTTCACTCTAAGTTTGAGTGAATAAGATCCAAGAGAACGTGCTTTCAAAATCTGAAGTTGGACTGATAGTGGTAGAAATCGGKTTTATTATTATACAATTGTTTTTATAATAAAATTTTATACAAAAATGTAGTTGTTAAAAGATGTTTGCTTCTTCTTGAAATTTCTTTATTTTCATTGAAAAAAAAGAGAGCTAAACACCAAGAAAAGCAGAAATCAGTGTTTTGGAAATTCTGCCAGTGCTCATCTGCTRCTTGTTTTGATGTGATTTTCCAAAGGCCCTGCTGAACTATGGATAGATATTCCCCAAATATATAGTGAGGTCTYTCAGCAGGAGGAAGCAGAAGGGAAATCTTCCAAACGAGATCCCGCTTAAAGAAAATCCTCACACARTAAATTTTGATGTTGTTCCTTGTCTTGCCCTTTGGTATCTAGCCTGACATCCATGACCAYGCTGTCCAGGGAAAACCACAGACTGATGCAGTTTGGATTTACTATCTATAATCTTTCATTTCCATACTGATATCCCTGTGGGGCTTGAAGATCAAAAACACCAGCCGAGTGTGACTAAATGTCAGACYAAGAATGCTTAGTTAGGGAAAACTAAAGCAAATCAGTTCATAAATCATCTGCTGAAGGGACTTGGCAGGTCAGTCTGAAGGTATTTCCTTATTTGTATGATCTGAATTCAAAAAGCCAAAGTATGGATCACGGGTAATTGATGAAGAGTGAATGTACAGGAACAGGAAAAGAAGATTTTTTTAAATATTCTTCTGTTTCTAGTAGCTTGAGCCTGTCATAGCAATGCTGTTATCTTTCATGCTTACTGTATTACACGGGCCTGTATAGGAGGTTTGTTATATAATAGCAATATAGCAAGGATGGGGACTTGGGRTGGGTCCTGTAATGTGTGCCAATGTCACCTCACCAGCATTAATGGATACGTGCCAGTTACAGGCCACACTTAACTTGTTCTTGGAAGAAAAAATAGCCAGACAGTCTCCCTATTTTGTACCTTATGTCCACTGCATGGTGCATCTGTTTATTACCAACCAATGCAAAGACCACCGAGCCTGTCGGTGGTGTTTATAGAAGAAGTTCACAATACACTCCCTTTTGAAGGCAGTGGAAATCCTTTCTCTGCTTCATAAAACAGACAGTTGGCCTTGAGGTACAGAAGTGCTGGAGCTGAGAATGGAAATAAAAATGTCTGTTGAATACCGTAAAGGTGTGGCCCTTCTCAGGACAAAAGGAAGTGATTTGTGGGTGGATTTTCGAGATCCTTTTTAAGTTGCAGTAAGGGMGCACTCACTAAAGGGATGTTTAATCAAATCTGCTCTAAAATGTCCAAGGTGAGGACATGGATGGGAAAGCATTTGCACAGCCATTGATGGCAAACCTGTGCAACTCTGGCCCAGTGTTGAATCTGGAAACAAATGCGGTTTCTTTCCTGCCTTTAGGCACAACCTCTGTATCAGCTGGTGACTCCGACGGACTTTGCTAACGCAGTGGCCATAAAAGCAAATCTGCAGCGTGCTCTGGAGGAGTTTGCGCTGGAGAGCAGCTCCTGCCGYTGTGCGCCGTGTCGCGGCAATGGGACCCCCGTCTTGAAAGGTAGAAGATTCTTTCACATCTTGGAAGGAGGCTTGCCTAGTAACTTGTGCTCTTTGGTGTCCCTTGTTATTCCTGTTTGGGGTAATTTTGACCAAAATTTAAGTCACTCTTTTTGTAGAATGCCACTCTTTACCAAAGACACTGAACTCAAGGCTATAGGAGTGATCATCTCTATCAGCTTTSTTGAAAAATTTGTTTCCATCTCAATTATGCATTAAAAAGTCTCCTCCTTTGCCTTTAAGGTTGCTTCCATCTTCCTAGAGCAGTACCTACTGTCTCAGCATTAATTAGTGTTTGTAAAAGTGCTTTGAAGATGAAAAGCACCATCTAAGTGCCAGGCACTGTTAGCACTGTCACCTCCCCCATTCTGAAGCTGCCCTCCTTTGGAAGCAGACTGTGATTTAAAAATGAAGGAGAAAAATAATTAAATTGAATCAAGACCACACTGCCTAAACAGAGATGCATGATGTGATGAGAGCTTGTAACAAAAGGACCATTTTTTCAAGTGCCTAATTCCTGTCTGCATCTGCAAAAGTCCTGATGAGAGTCATTATCATCTAAATGAATCTAATGCCAAAACGATTGCTTCAGGTACCAGCTAGTTGATTGTAGCACTTCAAGGATTCCTCTCATGATTACACTTGTTTAAGTAACTTCTTCAGGATTTGAGTCCTGTTAGCATTTCATTTAGAGTCTTCCCAACAAGAGGTTTCGTGTGACCTTTATTGTTAGTGAGTGGAAGCTCTGATCTGGGGTCACGCTGTGGGAAGCACACACCAGTCCTGGAAAGCTGTAGCAGAGCCTGCTCCTTCCTCACAGAAGATGAAGCACTGGAAAGAAATRGTTGTCTGTGAGAAAATGTGGCTTGACGTGAGGTCTGTAATCCCTCGTCTCTGCTTGCTTTTAGGAACCGAGTGCGAATGCCTGTGTCCCCTTGGCTATAGTGGCACTGCCTGCGAGATCACCAAGAGGGAAGGTAAGAAGGATCTGCAGACTGAGGAAAGGAGGGCAGAGTGGCCCTGGTAAGGGGCACATGGCGAGTGCTGTGTGCCCGTATCTCCTGCCTGCATTGCCAAGAAAGGACAAGAAAGCACCATATGGTCTTCATCTGCGCAGCCAGCTCTAGCTTGGGTAYAGATAGTGGCAGCTGGATCTAGGAGTGGTGCTGGGAGAGCTGACTGGGGRTGTCACTGATGCATGGGGAGAAACACGCCCAGGGCTGGCTCTGCCCACCCTGCTCAGCCCCGTGGATGTGGTTGGGCTCCTGCAAACTGGCAAGTGCTCTTTGGCCAGGAAACTCCAGCAGAGATTGGTGGGGAGGGAAAGGCCGTGGGTAGACAGCGAGAAGAGCTAGTCTGAGGATCGGCTCTGAACGGAGAGCACAGTCATGAGAGSGGCTGGTTGGTTATGACCTACGGCTCTTAATGCAGTGGAAACGGAATTCTGCAGCAAAGTCTAATGCCTCTTTGCACTTGGAAGGAGGTGACTTCTACGGGTGCGTAAGCCTTCCTTGAAAGTATATCAAACTATAAACTCCTCCCTAATTTACAGTCCGGGGCAAGCCCTCCAGCAGCTCGGTCTCTTAAGTTTGTCTCTTTGGTGCACACAGTATGTTGCAAAATGGTTTTCCTCAGATATGCCACCATGCATTTTAATCTTAAAATCTTATTATGTTGTTTTGCAGCATTTGCTGATGTCTTTAGATCCCTTTGCATTGTTTCTCTCTTCTGACTGATGTTCTTAACTCCTTCTGGTTTAGTATGACCTGTGAATTTAATCATTTTGCTGTTTACTTCTTCCAGGTCATTAATTTAGATGCTAAATACGACCAGTTCTCAGGCATCCAGAGCTCTGGCACCATCCCCCAGTTAGATGCAGTGCATTTATCATCACCCTTTGTTTACTGTCTTCAGTCTGGGTTTCATTCTGCATGGCTGTGTCCTATCCAGAGCTGGCTGGAATACGTTTTAAGACAAGATTTCACAGAGCAGAGGGTCAATTTCATGGGTGTTTCTAAGCAAGTCCATGGAGTCTTAAACTACGGAGTCGYTTACACCTTGTTCCACTCTGCTTCCCGCACATGTTATCACATCCAGCCCTCCCAGAGACTCGCATCCATCCACTTGTCAAGCCAGAACTTCCTTCTTCCCTCCCCCTTCCTCCTCCYGTGCAGAGCCTCTGCATTTGCCTCTGTGATTCTCAGGACTTTGAATTTCTGTCACTCACATGCTCAGGGTCCAGAAGAAAACAGTGTAATAGGAAAAGCAACGGATGGAAAGCTGAATATTCAAGCTGTTGTTCACTGAACAAGAACATGCTAACATTTCCCCTAGCACCTCCAAGTGTGGTTGACACGAGTTGCTCTTTTTCTTACACAGGCTTGGAATAGGTAAGGGAGAGAAATGACCAATAAGCAAAYTGAAAGCTAATTGATAGTTTTTTTCCCCCTTGCCCTTGGTGTGTAAAGTATAGTTTGAACACACACCAGAAATATTCAGCCATAAAATGTATCTTTAAAATGATCGTTCACTGCTAATGACTCAAGTCTATTGTCAATGGTATGGACGGGCATATCTGTTTGTGTTTAAATATGATTCATGGAAGCTGACAGCTCGTTCCTGTGGAAAGAAATGCTTTATTCTGACAATCCTGACTGAGTTCTTTATTTTCCCCCCTCTCAGATGCTGCTGTTAGCGGGGACTGGGGCTGCTGGACTAGCTGGTCTGCTTGCACGGGAGGTCAGCGATCAAGAAGGCGACGGTGCGACAACCCTGCACCGCAGCGYGGGGGCTCGTCGTGCCCGGGGCCGGATGTCGACACAGCGACTTGCTAGAAGGAGTTATTAAGAGTGCACACAAAAGAGATGAGCAGTTTTCTAATTGAGTGGAAAGATGTTAGCTCGCTGGCTTATTACGTTAGCTTAGCTCCGCTTGTGGGTCTCATCTTAGGTGCGCTGGAGTCAGAAAGCAATCAGAAGGCACTGGAACCTAGGTGTGTGTTATGGGTCATGACTGGATCGTGTGTGCATCATGAATCTGTCTGCTGGACATGATTGYCAATGGGATTGAATGTGCTTACCATTCTTAACATTTTGACTTTATTGCAATGGGTTAATTGAGACAAGCTTCATCTCCCACGTTGTTTGGTAGCTGTATGATTAGAAGTTTTAATCTTTTTTTTCTGAAGGTTCCTTTGAGATAAGAAAAGACTATTTGATCTAACGTGCACCAGAATGTGGGCTAATATGCAGCTTCTGTGAAGAGAGCTGTATCATGTGGAGCAAAATACAGCATATTAAAGTCTAAATCTTGATGAGCACAACAGTATCTAATGTGACATTTAAAGCAGCGCTACCTCACTATCCCAGTTTCCTATTTTTTTATTTAACATAAATTGTCTGTCACCTTTGAGATTATCTTGAAGGAGCAAAAATTGGGTTGTGAAGACTATTCTGGAGAAACCAAGGTATCGGCTTATGTATCAGTTGTGTTCTTAGCGCAGAGATGAGCTTCCTTCTGTGGATTTCTGAAGCAGAGCAAATATGACCTGATACACTCAGGCACATTGRTGTGGTTGGCTCTTGGAAAGAGGAGGGAAGAGGAGAGGGGGAGATTGGAAAGCAGCAGCTGCTTGGGAATACTGAAGGGGGTAGGAGGGACAGCAAGATACGTACCTCATGAATCCTGACCAGGAGCTGTCACCCCCAGAGTCTGTGAAACAAGCCAAAGCCAAATGAATGGCCTGCCCTTCGTTGGGCTCTGAAGTCTTGTGTCAAAATCAATCTCAAACAGAAGAGAAACTTGGAGCACTGTGCAAAAGGGCAACCTGGTGGCTTTGTCTGGCGACTGCTCTCCCAGTGCTTCGTTGGTTAGTGATTTTTGCAAAGACATTTGTTGTGGGCATGCTCTAAAATAACTAGTGATAACTTTGCTCCAGGRAAGACATACAGTCAGACGAAGGTTTCCATGAATGTTTTCTCTTTTCTAGCRTTTGCAAGGTCAAGCACTCTTCCAAGGGTTTTTAGCAGTGCCGTTGATGATGATGGGTTGGTATCACCAGTTTCTCTTCTTTCAGGCTGACATTGTCTTAATGTAATTCCTGCAAGAACAACTCAGGCTCTCTGACATTTGAACAATGGAACATGCATTTAGTTTTCGCTCTCATGCCGCCTCCACACTTATTGACAAGGTTTCTGTGACAGCTTTAAGAAAGGAAGAGCACATTGCATATGTAAAAGCAGAGTGCTCTGTACTCATAATAGGCTACRTAATTGAGCTGCCAGCCCAAAACATTTCCGTTTTCCACTGTGTAACTATTATCGCCTTTGTGTGATGGAGGTTTGCCAGCAGCCAAAGTTGAGTCATGGTCAAAGAGGTCACTACTTATGCTAAATATAGTATTCCGTAGTGGCTTTTAAATGGACTACAAAGGCTCTGTAACAGAGGACGCTGATCACCAGTTTTGAACAGCTCATGGGTGYCTAGGAAAGCATGTCCCGTACTGCAGATACCTGCCCTTATTGAGAAGCTTCACTGTGACCTAAGAAACTTTCTTGTGATGAGCAAATTGTGTCTTGTAAGTTGGATCACCTCCGCTGCTCAGCAAGCAGTAGGAAGCAGTCTGAGGCACCCCCCTAGTGCATCTATCCCCTGCTTCTGCAAGCACATGTAGTGACCTGGATTGGAACCGTCCCCTGACCAGAAAAGTCAAGATCATTTGAAGTGGCAGGWTGAAGATCAGCAGGAGAGTTTGACTGAAGTATGATTTCCATCATGGGTGAATATTGAGCTYGTGGACCCTACAAGCCTCTCACAAAGGACATAACTTTATCTTGTCCTTGTGATTTTGTGCTTTGTTTTAACTAACGGATGATTTATTATGACCTGGAGAGAAATAAAAAATACAGTGCTGAAGCTTTAGTGTTTGGTTTTGGTACAAGTTAAATTTTGCTACTACCTTTTGCTGGTGTCTCTAACTTCTATGCAAGTTTAGATTAATAACCCAAGTACAAAAACAGGGGAAGKCTGCAGAGCAGAAGTTTGCATGCTCTGCAGTGGTGGCATTTCTGTAGGCCATTTCCATGCTTAAGACTGTTGTTTTGATGGGCTTCCTGCATCCTGTGCTTTATCCCTAGCCTAGACCRAATGTGTCATCTTAATACCCTTTCTAACCCAGAGAAATGGGCATCTTTAAACATGTAGTAGTTCTGCATCCACTTTGTCACCTGTTCCCCAGCACTGTTCTAGTTCTGCAATTGCCCATGGATATGCAGTTTACTGGTGATAAATAATGTCAGTAAATCCAGTGAAGAAGCTGTATTTTCTTCATCCTTCTGCTTGAAAACACTGCTGCTGTGATGTGTGCTGGATCCTATAAATAAGGCTTCAGGAGCTGGCAAAATAGTAATTTTGGTAAGTTGTAATTGTCACGTCTTAGGATGGGAAAATCAGATTGSTCTCCAACTTGGTTTCATTCTCTGTCTGTTTTTTCATGCTGTGTAGACATCTTACATTTGTCCTTAAGGCTGGGAYGTGGTCTAAGCTGCAACTTGGGATTTGCAAACCCCGGCTTGTGGCTGCAGGRTTTGTAAATTACAGGATTCATAGGATACACAGGATGTTCTCTTGCCGCACTCTGCTGCCATCCAGGCCTGTGAGTACAAGTAGAACAGAAATCTGGTTTACAGAGAAAGTAGCAGGCTCCGAGTCTGTGAGATTTTCTTGAAAACTGCCAGGCATGTCCACGTAGAGGGCCGAACACGACCCAAATGTCCATCTCCTTGKTCTTCTTTCATCAATAGACAGGCCAGGGAGCGTCCAGTAGAACTTCTACTTTCTGGCCAAATTATGTCTTCAGATTTTCGTCCAATTTTAATGTCCTCCTGCTTGGGTAAATCAGCAGGGCTAGAGATAAAGACAGCATTTATTACCGTTATGAACATTTATTTCTTCTCTTATTGGTAGTGCAGCCTGTACAATCCCACTGTGTTGACCATGATGCAACATCCCGACAAAAACCAGGCCCTCCCCGAACTCTTAAGAATCTAGCTTTACCTTGCTTCCATTTTTTAATTTATTTTTCTTTATTGGTAGGACTGAATGTTGTTTCTCCACGTATGCCTGCATTGCGCTGTATATATATATGGAAAGAAAGGCAGTGATTTCAGACGTGCTTCTGCTGAGGAATTCTGGCTTGCTGTAAAATCCCAGCCTGGAGGGACTGGGGCATCCGGGTAGTCGGCGTGACATTGACCCCGCGGGAGGAAGCGGCTCCGTCTCGAGCGCTGCCCTTATCTCCTCTCCTGTTCGCTGGTTATCTGGACTCTGCACCTTGCAACCTCAGGTGTATTGTCATCAATCATCTGCTCTTTTCTTTTGCGTCCTGGTTCCTCTCTGCCCTTCCTTTGTTAATAACCCAGTTTGCCTATATCCATAAAAATATCTGATTGTGATACCATTTATCCAAAGCACCATACATCCATCATGTACTTATGAGAGAGATAAACAAGGTCTCCTGGGAAATATGCCGCAAGAAATATATAGGATAAATAACTATATCAAATGTGTGTGAGCGTGCAAGGGGGGGAAATCCATTCATTAAAACCAGGGTGGAACTGCAGTGTTTCATTGTTGCCTCTAAGCTTTTAGTTTGAGAAAGAAACCTGCTTTTTGCCACTTATCTCATCTAGCACAAGTCTCACGCTGGCCACTTCAGCGTGAGGTATRTTAGCCCCCTTTGACTAGCATTGTAAATGTGTAATTGCTCATAATCTTTTYCTTTTCTTCTTCTTACAGACCTTAGGGGCAGCTTCTCCCTGTCTTTCAGCTTCTGCTTCCCTGCTTCCGATTTCACCCAGGGATAGAGTGGAGGCCGGATGAAGCAGGAAGTTGGGGGCTGCTAGGGAGGGATTCGGCTTTGGCTTTTGAACCAAACCTCTGCGTTTGCATTCGTTGCCCTTGGGTGTGAGGTGCGTGACGAGCTCTGCCCTGCGCGTATCCCGGCTTTGATGTCCCTGCTCCAAAACGGCACATTCCAAGTGAGAAATGAAAAATGCCAGGCAAATCCCAGCTTTTTGCCCTTGCTTGTTTATAGGTGCATTGCAGTGGCATTTCATGTTGKGTTTCTTTAACCGCTTGGATTTATTCTCTCCCTGCGATTCCCYGGCCTGTGGTCTGTTCTTCTGGAAACGGCTCACGACACGGGGATGCCGGTTGCCTGCAGGCCCCGTCGCTCCCCAGCCTTTAAGGCACCAATTCGGTACCTTCATTAATTTCTCCCCTCTGGTCAYGAGCGAGGCGTACGTTGTTTTCTGACTAAGATGGCTTTTTACTCATTTACTGGCGGGCATTTTCCTGAGTCCTAAGCAGTGTATGTAGAAGTAAATATAGCCCGTGAGCCAAATTAATCCCTGGTGGAAGGACCCCGTCTCATGCTTTTAGCACAACATGCTGGCCCATTCCCAAACTGTATTGACGATACCATTTGCTGGGAAAACTATTCTTTGTTCCTCCATTTCGCTTTCTTTTTGGATATCTAAGGTGTCCAGATTTCCGTGGTGCTTCATGGTCCTTTTTCCATGATGAAGGGGATGTCAGAATTGAGCCCTTGAGAGCAGGTTTGTCTCTGGGTGAGTATAACATTTACCTTGAAAATGCAAGGTGGGCCCATAGGCCACAATTTTAGCACCCATTTGCTCATCTTATGGAAAGCTGCCATAGCAAAAAATCACATCTCGGTGTTCCAGACATCCTGGTTGGTTGGKTTTTTTATAAGAAAAGAGCTTGTCGTTTTGTTTTTCAAGCAAAGGGGGAAAAAGTGGTGAAAAAAAAAGCAGTCTGTTGGCAAGTGCACACACAGAAGAAAATATGGGGCCAGATCTTCAGGTAGCATAAATCAGCTGCGCCGAAGCAGCCAGGCTGATTTACMTCAGCTAAGTGTCAGGCTCTAAATCACCACTGACGTGCTGCTGGAAAAACAAGCGTTTCCAAGAGTCAGAGCTAGAGCTAAGCGATTTCTTTCGCTAACCCTCGATTCCTTCCCCCTCCTTCCTCCCATTCACATGTATAGAAAGTGCTCCTTTGTGCTCTGAGGTTTTGTCACTCTTGTTGCTTTTCATARTGCCAGATTCCTTCTCAGGGCTTTTTTTTCTTCTCCCCTTGTAATGAAAAGCGCAGTGAAATGAAGTGCCATTCGCTGYCTGTCCACCCCAGGTTTTTGCAGCAGTTCATTAAGAGCCCCGAGCTGGGGCTSTTGCTGCTCTCCCTGGATGCTGTTCAATACTCTGTGTGTTTTTGTGCCGAGATTTACGTCCCACATTCAAAAAAGGCCCTTAAATCAAGCAGCCCGTTAGCATCTTCTCCAGCTCRGGGTGCCTTGGAGATAAAATACCTCTGTTCTAATGGTCAGTTCATCACGGATCCCAAGGAGGAAGAGCCCTCACTTGTGCGGGAGCATCCTCTGCAGAATGGTGGTGGTTGGGTCTGTCTGTCTATTATTTGCTTGTTTATTTGTGATTCTCATCAGTTTGGATTCACGTTTTCCCCAGGACTCTCCAGCATCTTTGGGCTTTAGCTTCCCCCCATACAGCTCAGCGTATGGCTTTGCTGCACACGCAGCCCTGCCCAATATGCTACACTTTCAAATCTGACAGTGCCAACTTATAAAAGTTTCATGGTGCATATGTCAATACCAACTGCATAAAAATGCAAGGATCGCGGGCTTTTAATCTGCTTTCCAAAGGCAAATATAAGAATTTCTGCGAGCGAAGCTTACTTATGTACACAGTTTTAGTAAACGTGTTTCCTGACTGCTTATAACCCCGCGCTCACGCAGCCACGTGCCCCCTGCGCTGCTCTGCACCGCCTCCTGGGTCACACGGGGCTCCCTGCGCCGCAGGGGATGCTTCGAAGTGGGGGGACGTGGAGAACAGAGCAGGAAGGTGTGGAATCAAAACGGAGGGGTTGGACACCGCTCGGGTTTTCCCTATCTCCATGACATCTTTATGTGTATATAAATGCCGCGTTTCGCAATTATTTGTCCCCAGTGTAATTCCCTCGCAGAATTACGCCCTCGGTATTTATAGGCTGCAAAGCAGGGGCCGTGCTGAGGGTGTCGGCACACTGAGGGTATGAGCACACCAGGGGTATGAGCATGCCGAGGGTATGAGCACACCAGGGGTATGAGCACGCCGAGGGTATCAGCACGGCTCGGTGCGCGTGCTCGTCCCCGCGCACGGGGCCCCGCCGGCCCCCGGTGCCGGGTTGTTGCACTGCCGGCTGCGCCTCCGGGCTCCGGCCTCGCAAGGGCTCCAGGGAGACCAGCAGCTCCAGCGCCCGTTCGGGTCCCTGCCTGGAAAAGAAAGAAAAAGGGTTATTTAGTTCTGCCGTTCTGTTTGGACGTGGGTCCCCAGGGCCCACCCTGGGTCCCTGCCTGGCACCCACACCACTGTTGAGATCAGGGTTTGCAGGCACCTTGAAAAACAGGGCTGATGGAGCAGCATCACGTTCCTCAGGCAGCGGTAGCTGTGTCTTTTCTGATCCTTCAGAACTGGCTTTTCTCCCCCAAAGGGGCTGGTGTATCAGTTTCCCCACTCCAAGCCGGTCAGTGCCTTGAAGGTCTTGGCACGGCCCTGCGTGGAGTCCTGCCCAGTCTGTGTTCCTTCAGAGAAGGGCCACGTCAAGCCCTTGTCATTACAGGACAGGAAGAGCTGTCTGGTGCATCCCATGCTATAGATTATGGCTGCGGTCTCAACTGGTGGGAATACTTGGTCTCTGTCATATTCTCTCCTCTTTTATTTGCTCTGCTGGCCTTCATTCCTGGTTCACACGCTGTATTAATCCAGACAGCAGAAGTGGATCTCTGTGCTCTTGGTGCAGGCTGGTGAGCTGAGTTTCTGGTACACTAGAGGATCATTTTTTTAAAAAAAAACATCTTGGAGCTGAACATTCCTCTGAGCTGGAAGTTACCAGGACCTGGAGCTGCTGGGTGAGGCACCCATGCTTGGGYCATGACACCAAGCAGCTCCCACAGTTTCCGGCCCCAGGCACATCYGTTTGGCGGGCGACCTTCAGGACATGGCCTCAGCCTTCCATGCTGCTCATCTTCAGCTTAGGAGACAGTTCAAAGGACCAGGGGACGTTAATGAAACCCCGCTCTGAGTCACTGAGCCAGCCCTTCTGAAGAGGACTTCATAAGCATCAACCCAGCCCTGCTTGTATTCGTCATCTTGTCAAGGCTTTGGTTTTCCAGTGATGGGACCCTAGTWACAACCACGTACTTAAATGCCTGGYGCTCTGCTTGGAAGAACTGCTCCAGATTTGGATTTTCACAGCTGCAGTGCTGTAATTTGGAATGCTCCTTTCGTTCCCCTCCCAGTCCATGGGGATTTGCGCTCTCACCTGTTCGGGCAATGGCACCAGCGCACTTGGGAACCGTCCCAAGCCCGGGACGCCGTCACTCCTGGCCGTGTGTGCAGGTGGCCGGGGCCAGAATCCGTCATTCTGTGATTCTGTGGGCGCCCTTGCCCCGTTGCAGCACCCTACTCTGCCGTTCCAGCTCTCGGTCTGAGGTATGGAACCAGGCTTCCCRGAGCATGGACAAGGCCACGGATGGCCAAGCTGTGGCCGGAGCTGCTGCTGCCCCCAGCTCACCTCCTTGCACAGCATCGMAAAGCCTCCCGCTAGCAAACGCACCCTGATTTCCACGTGGTTATAGCAATCAGCCAACCCGTTGACTCGAGGGCCGCCGCSGGGGACCTACCTGGGCGCCGGGTGCGCTCGCAGGCCGGGCCGCCGTAGCCGGGCGGGCAGTGGCAGASGCACGTGTCCCCGGCCAGCACGGGCTCGCCGCCGTTGCGGCAGGGCGCGCAGCGGCAGGCRCTGAACTCGGCCAGGTAGCCCTGCAGCGCCCGCCGCAGGTGCTGCCGCCTGGCGCCCGCCTGCGCCGCGCGGCTCCTGCGCACGATCTCGTGGATGGGCTGCAGCTGCAAGGGACAGAGACGCGGTCACATGGGCAGGTTTCAGGCTGCGCTTAACCTGGAAGGATGCCCCATAACACCGCAAGACCATGTTGTGCCATCTAGAGAATTAGAAGCGTGATGAGCTCCTAGTATCTGCACAGCAAGGTCCTGCTCTCATGGAGCATTCAGCAAAAATAGCTGGATGTGGGTGGCTATAATTGTAACCTGCCTTCTGCATTTAGCCTCGTGTACAGAAGGACGGGCTGAGGGGAGGCCTCAGGAGCCGGTGGCCGTGTTCAGCCTGAGAGGCTTCCTGGGGGTTGTGGCTATTTAACTCATATTTGTAAAGTGGTTCCCATTGAGTCCCAGCCCCTCTAGTCTCACTGGTGGCAGTTGCGCCGTGCAGTGACACGGATTCCCTGTGTGTCATTGGCAGTGCCGCCCGGAGCACTGCTGGGGTGTCCCCGTTGCTCTGGGCTTGGGAAGAGCTTTTGGCCAGTTTGCACAAGGCTGTTTATCAGTGGGGAGGAAGCTGAAGATAAGAGACAGAGCGGACACAGGCGCCCGTCAGCAGCCCAAAGTCACAGCAATTGCTGAAGCAGCCAGCAGAGACTCCAGCGAGCAGTTTACTGGAAAATTGCAACACATTTTGCCCAGAATTGATGGGAACTTGTGCAGAGAAGTGAATAACCTGCAGAGTGTGTCCAGCTGCAACTGGAAGAGCCTCTAATTTAACAGGCCCTTCCGTCACCGTGCTGCCACACTGGAAAGCTTGCAAATTCCTGCGTGCCCCGATGCTAGTGCACGTAATTCCTGCTTCCACCTTCCCTTCTCTCTTCTCCCATCTTTCTGCTCCTCTCGCTGCCATGGTGGGCAGCAGAAGTGCTTGTAGATTGGAAGGAGAGGAGTGGAAGCAGCAGCTTGTGTGCACCGTGCCCTGGGTCTGCCTTGCAGCTGCGGTCCCGGGGTGGACCCATTAAACGGGGTCCCATTGAGACATCTCAGGGCTCCTAGCCAGCGTGTGGGGTTCCCYGGTGCCCTTGCACRGTAAAGCTGCTCTGTTAAAGCACTGCTGAGAGCACCAGGTGATCTGCTCTTGGGGCTGCTCTTCCCTTTTCCCTKCTCTGCTCGCATCTGTCTCATCTCCATCTTTGCAGCCCTGTGGGAGCCTCAGTGATCTCTCCACTTCCAGGGGTTGGAGAGGCAGGAGTGGGACCTTTCTGCTTTATAGGGATCCGCAGACAAGGTGGAGCAGGAGCTCCAGAGAGTCCTGGAACTCATGGACACGCCGGGGAGGCTACACAGACCCGCCGCRGGGACATCCTGGAGGGTGGCAGGGAGAGTGACAGCGATGGATGCCACCTCCGGAGCCGCCCCTCGGGAAGCCGTTTGGGGACACATCAGAAACGCAACTTGTCACTAATCCCACGTTAAGCCTCTCGCCTCCTCCCCACTGCTGCTGTCGCCCTGAGATGCTCTCCCCGTCGTGAGATGAATAAGGGGTTGCCAGATCAGTGGCCCGTTGCATTTAATCTTGTTCTGTGATGGGATCACAATAAAAATACGAAATGATCTGCTCGGCTACGCTTTCATTCCTTCTCGTGGCAGAGTTTCTGCAGCGGCAGAAAGACTTACCTCAAAATCAATAACAGCAGGATTATATTTTAATGACCTTCCCCAGCGCCGGTACGTGTTGGAGTCCCAGGCGTTCAAGAGGCCTCCGCTGTAGCTGGTGTCTCCACCTCTAATCCGGGGAATAACGTCTTCCACAACGGCGCTGTTGCTCCAACCATCTGAAAAGTTACCCGGTTACAAGATGCTCCGTGAGGAGCCGAGCGCCGAGATTGCTCCAAGACCGTAAGTCTTACAGGACWTGGGTGGCCCCGGGTGTCTGCTGGACATGTGCACACCTTGTCTGTGAGTTTTCAAGTGCTTTGTGAGTTCGGGTCATCTTAGCCTCTTATGTTCTAGTTTGGGTTCCTAGTAGTCTCTCCATAGCCCTCTCCTGCTCCAGACGGGAGTCTGTCCCGTCACTAGCAGCTGGATCCCAGCACTGGTGGCACATAGAAGTTTGTGGGAGGGACCAGAGCCATGAGGAATTTGGAACGGGATGGAAGGGGAGGGATTTGTGGATGATGTGTTTTGTGCCTGGTTCATGTATGCCTCGTCCCTGGCAGCAGAAACGCCACCTATTAGGAATGGGAAGTTTGGGGTGGGCAGCAGCTTCTGCATGGGTTCAGAGAGGGGGTTCTGGGGCCACCGGGGAGCCATGGGTCACAGTGGGGGTTGAGGGTATCAATTTATCATACCAGCTTTACGAAATCCCTTATTTTCGCATTCCGAGGTTGACAAGGAGGCTCTCAGACCTAGTTCGGACTTGGCGGCCGCGATGCCCAGCGATGCGCCGAAGCAGGAGGCCACGTCCTCAGAGCTGATGGCTGTGGAACAAGCACACAGAGCCCATAGAGTCAATGGGGCATGTTGATGGGGAAGGTACCCATTTTCCCACTGCAGTATTTTATATTCAGTTAATTGCACAGCCTGGTCCTGGGACCCAGGGCAGAGGCCGGCTGTTACCCTTACAGTGGCAATGCCAGTGTTTTGTTGGGCCTGTCACAACATAGCTCAGTAGGGAAAGGTCCCTACTGTAAAATTGTTTCYTCAAACAGTATTAGCAATAAACAAAGGCCTTAACACAAGCACTTGCTTCCTGGTTTGCCCTAGGCTTATCTATTTCCCCCTGCAACACAAACAGATTAACTCGTAACTAGAATGAATTTGGGAACAGGAGTTGAAATCAATAGGTCCATGCTCATTTTCCTAAATGAGCAGCTGACCCTTCCATCGGTGGCATCTTCAGTAGCACCTTGCAAAAAGCCGGTCTGCTGCAAGCTGCAACCCCTGCCTGCACACTGCTGCATTGCTGCCAGCACCACTGCCACATCCATCGGGAAAACACCTCACGGGAGCCTCAGGAAGCGTGCAGAAACGAGCCAGCGAGGTGGTTTCACCAAAGAAAGCACTGCCTGTGTTTCATCCAGCCTCGTTCTATGGACCTGTTTCAACATACTGCAAATACAGGGTTGTCTTCTGCGATAGTTAAAAAAGCCATTGATTTCAATAAACACAGAATAAGGGTAAGGAATGGATAATGGAGATATATATATATATATATATATATATATATATATATATACACACACATATAGTTGTTGTTAGTAGATCTTAAAGTGTTTTACGAAGCAGCCTGGCAGTCAATGGCACGGTACTGCAAGGGAGGCCGGAGGTCGGGGGGGTTTGTGCATCACGGCTCGATGGGCTGATGCTCGAACCCGAGTCACTGGCCCGAGCGCTGCACCGGGCTGCCTCCCTCCAGCTGCAGGAGGGGAGCTYGGGCCTCTCTCTGTTTCAGATGGCAGTAAGTGCCTGTGGCTTGTTTTTTTTTCCTCTCTTCTGCATGTCCTGGAGGAAAAACTCATGGGAGACACACTGGAGTGGGGACTGAGTCGAGGATCTGCTCGTCGCCTTGGCTGGTCCCGAGCAGCGGCCTGAGAGAGGAGCTGCACATCCTGAATCCAAAGTGGTGAGAACCGAAGCGTGCGCGGGGCTTCAGGGGGGATTACATGCCCTTGCAAAACTGGGCCCCTGAGAAAAATTACGTGTGTAGCACTCAATTACTCGTACTAAACTGTTCAACAGTTGTAAACACAGTGGGTAAAGTTCATCCACCCAAAGCAACACGAGTGATTGCTTACCGTGGTGTCGGAGTGCCATAAAATTAAACTTGAGGAACACCCTGATTAATTGATTCACCATGGTTCCTGTGGAGTAATTATGTTCAGCAAGGGTATGTCAATACAATTTGCTATTGGTTGCGGCGAGWCCTGGTCTTGATAAATGAAGAGTGGCTATCATTGCGAAAGAGTGGCCATAGGAAATATTGGCACTCAAGGCGGGAGTCTGACAGCTTTTTATGATGTAATTTGGGATAGTTAAACGTGTTCAAATGATAAGATTTACTGCTGCCTTTTGAATTAATCAGAAGATGTGAAGGCTCTTCCTAATTTACTCTGTGCATAACGTTTTTCCCATAAATGTTCTTGTAATGTGTGAACACATTATACCGCTTTCTGCTAAATAAGAGAACCATAACAATCTATTTTTAGAACAAGTAATGAAAAATACCGATGGCGGAGCCACAGGGACCTTGTTTTGATGTTTATATTTATTTCGCTCCTGACCACATCCAAATGAGCCCTGAAAGTTAGAAACAATCTGGCTGCTAAACTGCAGTSTGAAGCTGCACTGGTGAGTTGTGGTCTGTTCCCAACCTCAGCAGTTGCCTGCCTTTTCCAAACTCAGATTCCCTGGAGGCTTGAAGTCACCTCATGCCTGTGCCTACCTGCATGCTCAGGACTTGGGCTCTTCTWTCCTGACTGTCTCATAGGGAAGGTGCCTATGGAATCAGTTCTCCCTGGGTGTTTTTAGACCAGAAGCACATCAGCCAGCATGGCTGGTTCMTCCTGCATATGTGCAGCATGGCACAGAGCGCTGCTGATGTGATAAATATGGACTTTCTAGCAGTGTCCTAGTTAGATGAAAATTATACAAGCATGCTAGATTGGAATGGAAATGGCATCTCTGCTGGGGCACAATTTTGTCTTTTGCTGAACTTCAACATCCTTCTTTCCTAAAATAGGGCATCGTGTGGCAGTAAATCTCCTCCTCTGATGTATCGGAAGCACAAGATAAACTAAAATAATAGCCTCCCTCTGCATGCTCTTGATTCATTCTTCCTCYTTACTTGGCAGTCTGTTCTCTGAAGAATTGCTTGCCAAGCTCTCATTCACTTCTATTTCACTCAGTCTTCAAACTGAATAAATGATTTGAAGAGGCATYGTGTTTCCAAACATTAGTAGTTTAGGAATTTGGTGAAAATTCTCTCAAGCAGTGATTATTTCTTGTGGAATAATTGGCATGGTTAACACTGGATATGGAGTGCATAGTTAGCTGTTCCAGGGGGAACCAAACCATTTCAGAACCAGGACTGTCCAGCAGAACTTGCATCCATCCCATGGAAATTGATGGAGCTGAAGCAGTTTGCACCAGCTCTCCACTGTGACAAGGGTCTTTACCTGACCTGGAATTATCAAAGCCGAGCCTTTTGCAGAAGAAAAACAGAGTAATGGAAAACTATGCTTTTTTAGGGGCAGTAGGACCTATTGTATTGTAGACATCTTTGCAAAAGTTGACAGTCTGGTTAGTGCACCAGCACACCGTATTAGTTTTGTCTTGCCTCTTATGCTGTGATKAGGAGAAACCTTATTCTTTGGCTCTCCAGTAATGGGTATTCTAGCAKTCTAGACGTCTGTGGTAGATATTTTACATAAGCAAGATTTAGCAGTATAGTTCTCTAGCCTTATACCCTCTAATTTGTTGAGAAGTGGAGCTAGCAGAACTCTGTTAATCTTCAGACCTGACACTAACCAGAGTAAAGTGCCAAAGGTATTGCCAAGTGCWATGCATTATTTCCAGTTATACAGAATGGGAACCCTCCCTCCGAGGAAGCTAAATCTAGAGTGAGCTATTAGTCTTTACTCTGCATGAGTTTGCAGGCATTTTGTTCCCAAAGCAAGAAGAATGGCCAGGCTGAAGACTCTAGAAATACGACAAGGGTAGGAAGCAACACTGAGAAAAGGTAGGGAAATAAATTCAGATTTCTACRGAAAACTTCCCCAGATCCTCCTGAAAGTCTAACACATGATGGTATGTACCAGTCAGCTGGGCCATGAGGGGCTGATGCGCACCCTCCCTCCCACTGTTCCTACCGTCCAACCATTCTAGATGGCTGGATGAAGATGGTCATGGGGAACAGCCTGAAACTAGATAAATTATTCTGGTGGCCTGTACCCAAAATAGTCTTCAAAACGGAAATGCAAGTTTTAGAGAAGGAAACTGAGCAGAGAATTTCTCGTGTTATTCTAACCTCTTCTTCTCATTTCTTCTTTGTTAACGACGAGGATGTACTCGAAGACCCCTCCCATTGTCCCGGATGTCACAAAGTGGGTGCCGTAGTCGTTGATKAACTTGGCATACGTCCCGTAGTTATATTCGTCTGGAAGCTCCTCCAAGGAAAGCAAGAAGTCTTCATCCAGAACGATGTTCTCCTTTCTCATCTTGAAGCGGGCAGTCTGCACCTTGGTGACGCCTCTGATGAAGCCAACCTCCTGCAGGTCAGCAAAACAAGAGTTGCCATCAACACCCATAGTGAGCAGAACAGGGCCCCCTATCTGGTGCAGCTGCTTGGCACAGCACCAGGCTGATCCCTGGTTATCTGATGCTGGAGGCAGAGGTTGCCAGGGGTGCACTTTCGGGGCTGGGCATTCACGTAGATTGCCCTGCTGTGTGTTTATCAGGAGCAGCTCCACTGAAGGCTGCTGAAGGTGAGTCCATGCCYCAGCAAGCAATGCTGACCCCTCTCACAACTGTAGCATCACAGCTGCARTACCTCAGCATTTGTTTTTTGGTTTGTTTTTTTTTGAAAATAAGACATTTCTGGTCCTTATGTGTGCAAAGGAAAGACTCGCTGTGTAACTGCTGGTGTATGTTGAAGGCTTGAAAACAGCCCAAGTTTAAATGAAACTAGCAATTGTCCTTTTTGGGGAGTGCTTCTCTTTCATGCAGCTATATTGGGTGGAGGGCAGAGCCAGGATTTTAGATGCTGTGGGGCTGGTGGTGTGTGGATACAATCAGAATCAGGTGAGAATTTCCTAGATATATCATCAAATCCACCACTTCTACATAGGCTATTACCTTGGACAAGACTCCAGCACACCAAGAACAGCCGCCTCTCCAATGATTCTGCCACTAATTGATCATCCTCTAGCTGCAAATAGTGTGCRAGTCTAGAAAGGACACAGTAAATACTACGATGGTGACAATTTCAAACAGCTTTTAAGGGCATTTCTGCTCAGAACACCATCAAGGTAGTTCTTCTTTATTGTTTCCTGCCAGCGATCAAAAGAGGAGTGGAGACAGGGCACTCTCTATGGGGGAAATGCTGGCATTCGTATTACTAGGGTGCAAAGAGGTCATCACAGCTAGCCCAGGATGCAGACTTACTGTGAGACAGAAACCCTATTATCTGCTACTCTTTTGTCAGCATGTTATTTTAACCTCTTATTACAAGTAGCATATTGCTCTGTCATATGGCAGCTTGTATTAATTTGAACATGATATATTTGCTCCTGGAGATCATTCCCGGAGGACAACTGGTTTGATCAACATCTTGATATTTCCTCCTCCCTCATCAAGACTTTAAGCATTTTTTTATTTATGTGCTTAATGTGGCCATGAAACAGGATGGGGTGAGATGACATGTGTGCTGGTACTTCATAATTCAATTTTATTCCCACTCCCTCTTTGCTAAAATGTAATGAGAACAACAAGCAGGGTTACTAATGATCCTACATTTGCAATTTCGTGAACAAATTAAGATATAATTAGTATGTGTAAAAAAATGGGGGTGGGGTGCAAGTAAGAGAATGTAAGTTATAGCAAGATTATGCATGACTAGAATGTGTATATATATATTTACCTTTGCATCATACTGTGTGAAATTCTTCAGGGACCCTTTCTTGTGTGATAAAGTGAAACCAAGCTCAAGCTTGAGAGGTTGAGGGCCAATTCCAAAAGTGAAGCCAGCTGTTTGGAACCTGTCGTTTTTGAGGGCATCAAGCAGGTCCTTTGAGTCATCGTAAAACTCTGAAGAGAATCCAGAATCAGCATGAGCCTGAAGTGAAAGGAGGGGACATTAGGTTTTTTTAGATATCTTCTTTCCTGTTTCACTCTCTCTATYTCTTCTTGTTTAGCATCTCCAAGCAATGCAATTACAGGCAGAACTAGTAACACTTGCTATTAAGCTAGCTTGACACTTCTCATAAAACCCTCTTTCTGGTCCCTTACAGCTCTGCCAAATCTTAACTGCTTGGATTTTTTTTTCATTCCATCTTGCTTCARGATGAATTTATTTAGGAAATAATTCAAAAGGCACTTACAATGGTGACTTGAGAAAATACATGTTGCTTTGCCTGTGTTTTAGAAACATGGCCCTGTGAGATGCATGATCGATGAGTTTATCACACATTATCTGGACCAAACAGAGCTTAAGCTTCCATCTCAGCATTGGCCRTGAGGTGGAACCCATGGTGCTGTGATGCACCATGAGGGCCTTCAGGAACTTGGTCACATTCAGAATAGAGTTTTCTTCCCCTTTTTCGTCCTGTCATAGAGTTGAGGTGCTTTCAAAAACTGAACTTGTTGAATTGCTCCCATTTTACAAATGACCATCTTAAGCCCTGGAGAGACCAGTGGCTTGTCTTTCTTCATCTCAGTAATAGCAGAATTTAGAGAAAAAACTATTTATTTCTTGTGCCTCTGACTAGGCCAGAGTAAGCAGCGAGGATGCCTGGGTTAGTTCCCCGGTGTGCCATAAGATTGCATTTATATTATCAATTAACTGCTGTCTTGGGGACAGCTGGAGAAAAGTAAGTTGAAAGATGATATGTAGTGAATTCTCTCCTCATAAAATGTGCATAATATCTTTAGAGAAATCTGAGGGTTTTTCTGGGAAGATATTGCCCAGTGKGAATATCCGGAGTACTCACTAGGAACTGGTACACGTGGAAGTTGTAAGGCTTGCGGAAGTACTTCTCGTCGTCTCCGTAGGACAGATGTTCACACGCAGGGTCGTACTTCAGCTCCCGCCACTCCCCGTTGTAAACGTGCTCACACTGGCCTCCAAAGAAGCCGGGATCGTATACACGCAGCCTCTCTTCCTGTGTCAGGATATTGTATCTTTAAAAGAAATGGCATTCAGAAATTTAGCTATAACTCCCAGCTCCTTTCCCCACCAGTCACCTTGACTAATTCTSTTCTGGCTCTGCACATGGTCTGCCTCAGCTCTTGGGCTTTGAATTGGGCTAGACCCTTCAACCTCAGGCTGGAGTCTCCTCTGTGGTTGTTGTGTCCTGACCAACGGGGACAGCACGCGCACAGTCACGTTGCTCCCGTGATACTGGGTTGCACTCAGGTGCTGAAGGTGGAAAAAAATCACTTAAATCCTTCAGTCCCTGTCCGTGCTTGAGTAGAGCTATAAAAGCCCCGGCACGCGGGGACTCCCCCAGGTCCTGCGGGAGTCTTTGGCAGTCCAGTGCATCCCTCTGTCATAAAGTGTTTCCTGCCATTCACTGCAATAGCTCAATGTCATCTCCTGCCTTAATAATGTTCCCATGTGGAGGTAGAGCCCTCCCCAGACTTGCAGGCTGCTCTGCAGCCATCAGAGCTGTTACTCTCTGAAATCCTGGTTGTTTCTTCATATTCCCTATAATTTGGTGGCCTAAAATACAAGAATTATTGAAATTATTATTTAGCAGCATATCTCCCCACAACAAGGCATCCTCCCTAAAGCTTAAATGCTGTTGTGTGCTTTGCAGCACAAAAGAAATCAGAGTGAAGCATTAAATGCAGTGCACAGTGAAAATAAATTTATGACTCGATAAACTTTTGATGGATCCTGCCAAGTCCTGGGCCGGAGATCCATCTSTCTCATTGAATCCAGAGAGCTTTGGGTCAAGCCAATAGGAACATTATATGAGAGCCAAATGCATTTTCATATTGTAGCCCACATTCTTTAAATGAARTGAAGCAGCATTTTGGATAAAACACAAAATTTAAAACAGAAATGTCACAATAGACAGTTTGCCTTTAAATTATCCAAGTTGCTGTTTTCCATGTATTACCTAACTGACATTTAGCACTGGCTAGAGCAAAACTTTTACGTGCTTAGGAATAAATAATTCTGCATATTTTCGTGCAGAGCTCAAATCCTCTCTGCCTCAAATCTATGGTTTGACATCCTCAATCCTGGAGCCGAAATCTCTCCTTAAAGCTGTGAGCCTCCAGGATGCTACCTCTCCAAAGCRTACAGTTTCACTTAATATATTGCTTTCATTAACTGGAGAAAGTTGCAYGATAACCAGTCCCAGAAAGGTGGGATATATTTTTACCGAGTCTGAAGAGCACAGAGGTAGAGGATGGCTGATGGAGGCCGAGGTGAGCCAGTAAATCTGAGGCACAGCATGAAATTAAAGCTGGGACGGTCCTTGCGGCCACTGCTCTTACTCATGGTGGTGCCTGTTGGTGTCCTACACCTGGAGCTGCCCTTGGGTTTTGCACTGTAGGGGTTTGTGGAMCCTGGTACATCCTCCCCCCAGTGCTGATGTTACTTGGAAAGAGTCATATGAAAGCCACGATTGTGAGGATGGTGGGTATTGATTAATTACTCACCCTAGGGAAGCTTTTTCGGCCCCTGGGATTGGGAACAGATTTCTGCAGTAGTTTTCACTATCCTCCTCCTCCTCCTCCTCACAGTTCTCCTCATCAGACCCGTCCCTGCAGTCCGCCTCTCCGTTGCACACGAGGTGACGTTTAAGGCAGCGACCTGAGGAGCAGGGGTGAGGTGTTCTTACCCACCCCACAAACCACACGGGGTTGAAACGACGCATTTGAGCACACATCTTCAGCACAGCACAGCCTCTCTGGATTGATACGAGAAGGGGTTTTGCCCAAGTGAGACCTTCATGGTCATCATCATCTCCAGCTCCGGTGGCCTTGAGCGTGACAAGTCTGGGAGCTTTCTGTGGTGAACTGTGTCGCCCATGGGGTGGCTTTGTTACAAAGTGCCCAGCCTACGCAGTGGGTCTATCTCATGCAGTTCCTTTTCTTAGCTGCCCAGCAGATCAAGGCCGATATTTCCCTCACCTAAGGCTGTCATTCACATCGAGCTGCCCTTAGCAAGCGGAGCCTCCTCTCGCCAGCGCAGGGGGTGCCGCGGGAGCCCGTGGCCGAGCCGAGGCCGTTGCACTCACCGCTCTCCTGGCACTGGAAGTCCCGTCCGCAGCGGGGGCTCCCGGCGCAGCGCCCGCCGGCGCCGCAGCGCTCCTCGTCCCACAGGTGGCCCGTGCACGGCCGGCCCCCGAACTGCGCGGGCTGCAGCAGCGTCCGGTGCCGGTGCTGCAGCAGGGCACAGAGAAAACCACCAGTGCCGSTCCCACCCCGCCCCAGGGTGGTGCTGCCACCAGCCCAGAGAGGCAATCCTGCATGCAGGGGGTGAACGACTGTTTTTGTGAATCTGTCCCTTTTTTTTTTTTTGTATGTTGGCAAGAATATGAAATTTTACCAGTGTCATATGTTTTTGCCCTGGAACATAATGGGATCCGATGGACACAGCAACTAATTACAGATCCTGAAAGCAACATAACGTTTCTGATGGATTATTAATGAGAACTGCTGTTCCTTGAGCAGGAGGAAAGAGAAAACAAGCAAGCGAGAGAGAGGAACCAAATAGATTTGCTGACTGTATTGCAGGAGGAGAAATATAGGATTGTAAATTCAGTAAAAAGCAAAATTACGTTGGGTAYTTGAAAATAATTTCTTGAGCTATGGAGACATACGTGAAATGGTACCAAAAATGGAGAACGGGAGCTGATGATTGGAGGCTACTTTTAATTTCTTTTAATTCAAAGAATTCGTTCTTCATTTGCATTAAGAATCAGGGGATACTTAATTAAATCTGAGATAGAAAAGGGAGAAAGTCKTGGCCAGATATTCCAGCCTGCTTCTTTCCCCATTTGCATTTTGCAGTTCTGCTGGTTTACATGAATTTATTCTTAGTTTACACCAGGCTAAGTAAGAGCCTCTCTAGAGCAAGAGCATCTCCATCATATTTGGATAAGTTTAGTGGATGCTTCAGAATGATGAATATGTATAATATTTATAATTAATGTGTRTACATCCTCATCACAGACACATCTGAAGATAAATGAATACATTACGGTCGCGCCTTACTTTTTTCTCTTGGCAAAAAAAGCAATCAGTCCACTCGGACCACTGGCTCAGCTGACAGTCAATGGGAGCCGGAGCGTTAACATCTCTGCTGGTTCTTCTGAGGAGAGCAAGAGAGAGCAGGCTCAGGTCTTTGAAGCTGCATTCGAAGAAGGCCCGGGGGCACAGAGTAAGAARCGATCTCAATGTGTGTTTCCAACAAGGACCTATTTTGTAGGAAATCAGAGGCTGGTGAGATCTGGGTCAGGCCCTCAGCATCAGTAGTTGCATTGCTTGACCTACCCCAGGTCTGTCTTGGGCTTATTCTGAAGTCTTTTTTCCCTTTTTCCCTTGTCTCTCCAGACTGGTYTACAACCAGGGCCTGTTTCTCCTGGATGGGGTGGAGAAGTCGGGAATGGTCCTACCGGCGAGCTGCAACAGCAAAGCAGGCAGGTATGGTGACTAGGAGATTTGGCTGACTATTGCCTAAGGGAAACACCTRAACACTGCAAAGAAGGCAGAAAAATAAAGGAAGGCTACAAAGCAGGAATGGCAGCAGAACTTCGTTGCAATGCTCCTTGGATCGGGGTTTCCATCCAGGCACGGTGTATTCGTACACAGCAACAGGAGAAAGCCTCCTGCCTGCCAGGCCCGTCGTCGTGTTCCCAGGGTTCCAGTCCCACGTTTTCCGATCCCTGTTTGCACAGGGTCTTCCTTTGTGCTGAGCAGCAACGCGTGCCACACCAGCACCACGCCGCATTTGCCGCAAGTCCCCCAGTATTTGGCAGGGTTATTGAAAGCCAAAACACGTTGATGCTGCTGATGATGATGATGATGATTTTGGGTGATTAACCAAATGTGCGGTCTGTTTGACTTAGGGGACTGCAGCCCAAGGAGAAATATGGATAGCTGGGGACGACAGGCTGGGGCCAGGCGCGGGGCCGGGGGGCGTGCGGGTATTGATACGTGCATTGATACGTTGATACGTGCAGGTATTGATACGTGCATTGATACGTTGATACGTGCGGGTATTGATACGTTTTTCCGCCTGACGGGCGGATTTGCTGCCTGCATCCTTCAGCACCCGGCAAAGTGCTTAATTGGCTCACCTTCGATTGGATTTCACATTTACCTCTTCATTATTCTGCCGTGTTTGATAAGTTCATCAAACATCAAATATCGCTTCTTTGTTCATTTTCAAAGGGGATTATCGGAGTAAGCCTTCATAATTAAGTGTATCACTGCCGCGGTTTTTTTTTCTTTACGCCTTCTCCTTGTCTCCATGTTCCAATTATCACTGATACCTTTTTTTGATCCTTCTAAATCATATTTGCCTTTAGAACAAGCCTGAAATTAACAGCTGCAGAAGAAATCCAACCGTTTTCCCATCGTGACACCAGAGCTTTAGAAAGAGTAACTTGTTTATTCCTTCCCTTCAAAGCCAAAATGCCACTCAGACAGCTTAATAAGATTGTTCAGGGAAAAAAACACTGGTATACGGATCTGGCTGGGCTTAGAAATTGGGTTACGTGCATGCAGTTATGTTCTATGGGCAATAGTGTTAGCTTTAAATTGTTAAATGCTAAATAGTTGTAATGAAAAAAAAAATTAGAAGATTTTAAAGTAAATATTTTTCATGAGGAATTAATTCCAAGTTCCTGCAAATGGCGCAATAATTCTCGTGAGGAAATGTAAGCAGGCTTAATGTTCGTTCTTGAAACAAAAAGGGAAGTGCAAACGGTTCGTAGGAGAAGGGCTTGCAATGGCCAGACTCGGATTTGGATAATTGCCGGTATTTTTTGCTTTCCTGGTCGCTGTTCACAGGGAGCACCACGCACACGTGCCTCAAGTCAAGGCAAAACTGATGGGGGTGACGGAGGAGCCCGCGACGGCTGCATGGGAAGGCAGGTGGAAGGAGACTTACCCGTGGGAGGGCAAGGCCGTGAGCGCGCCGTGGGCSGCAGCCGCAGCCCCGTGTGACACCAGAGAGCAGAGGGACAGGACCAAGGGAGGAAGGTGGCCGGGGCTCCACCACATCGTTGCTCCGTATGGAAATGTTTGCTCTCCAACAGCTGCAGCCGAAGGCTCTGGGCTTTGGGACCCCKTGGTGTCAGTGCTGCTGGAAGAGGTATCGAGCCCATCAGCCTCTCCAGTGCTGTAGTAAATCATTGACAAGGGCTCGGATCGAACCACAGGAAATGAGGACACATCCTTAAGGCCTTTAACCTTTGGGGACAAGCTTGCAGATTTCTGGTAAGGGGAGAATCAACTTGTGCAACCATTTCCCTGTGGAAGTCCTGCCTGGGCTTCTGGGCCCCCAGAACACCCTGTACTGCACCTACATGCTAGYAAGATTAGTGAATAAATTAGCAGCACCTATGGACACTTGCTCTGCATTGCAAGTGTCTGCAGCTCCTGGCTTTGCTGCTGCTGCCCAAGTGAGCCACGGGGACCCCTGCGTCACCAGCGGGTTCCCAGYGGCCACTGGAGACCTGAGCCTCAATAAATCCCTGGACAAGGGTAGTGATTGCTGGTGAATTTGGTCCTGAGCTATTGCTGCTATGAAACAGAGAGAGAATTGTCCCTTGTTCAGACAAGACTGGGATGGAAGTGTCACTTTGTTTATCCCCCAAATTAATGTCAGTGCTCTTTTCAGTAGCTGCTATTGTAAATTATCAACATCCAAGGACCCCCTCACTGTGTTATTYGAGCATAACTAAAGTTCAGAATGACCCTGGGGCTTCCCTTAGCAAAACAAGAAGAAAAATCTTTCATCTTCTGCCTAAACAGCGAGTGCTCAAGCCAGGTTTTCCTAAAGAGCTGGTCCTAAACCCGATGGCGGYGGCGCCAGCCGGGGTCTGGCCCAAGAGCAGGGCGGCTCAGCTCAGCGGGGCCGGGGCTGGTGCCCCGCGGTGYCGCCTCCTCTCGGGTCCAGCCCGGGGGGCCGGTGCCCACGAGGCAGAGCCGCGTCCGCAGCGCCCGGTTCCTTCCCTCGCCCGCAAYGACCGGTAACAGACTGGAGCCGTCGTAACGCTCACCGGACCAAAGGAAACACGTTTGGCCTCAAAAACGCCAGCATTCCTGCTGGGTATAATGATGTAAAGAAGCACAACCTAATGTGCGTGGGGGGTCAGGGCTGTAGAGAAGAGACAATGCTGAAAACCGGTGGRTAAAAAATACCCTACAACATCCCAAGGATTGTAAAATCTTCCTCTTGACCCCTATAGTGCTTTGATGAGGCCAGTGTTAAAGCCTGGGAAGGAGCCACAGGCAGAGCTGGCTCAGCCCCCTCGTAAGCAGCGCTCGGTCATGCCCAATGCAAGCATTACAGAGGCATCAAYAATACCGCATTTTCTTAAATTTCTCCTTAATTCTAGCGCTTCTGAGTAGATGGGGGATTCTGCAAGTGAACAAGCGATCCTATCCCTCCCTCTGCTGGAAATGCGGGATATGGCCGCGTGCCGGGCAGGCCCGGGACTCGCTGCCTTCCTGGGGATGCAGCTTCTGCCCTTTCCTTTGCTTCGGAATCCAGATAGATGGACCTGCCCCTCAGCCACAATATGCTCCCTTCCATCACCAACAGGTCACTAATTAATTGCTGTTGTCAGCAGTGAGGTCACGGGCAGTACCTAAATAGAGAAGAACATTCAGAAGAAGATGAATTGCCYTAAAACTTCCCAAGTCCTGCTGAGCCCCTTTCCAAGAGGCTACGAGATGGGAGTGAGCAAAGCTCCCAACATCTGCTCTGGTCTCTGGCTAGTCACGAGACCACAGTGAGATCCGGGAGAGAAAAATACCCGCTGTGCTATAGGACAAAGCTATAATATATGACACTGGGTTTATAGAGTCGGGGCTCCTGAGAGCTTCGGTGCTGGGTCAGCACTTCCCGTATCTCTCTTTGCCTTTTTAGCTTTTTATAGCTGGTACAGAAAACTCTGCCCCTTGGGCACGTCTTTTATATTAGAAATTAAATATTTAAAGTCAAATGTGTAATATATATGTAAAATATGTATATGTTATGCACATATGCACCTATGTATGCATGTCTCTGTGCGTGCGTGTCCGTGCACGCGTGTGCACGCGTGTGCGTTCCTGCCCGCGCGCGGCGGTGAGCAGGGCGGGGAGGCGGGAGGCGGCGCTGCCCTCGCCGAGGGCCGGCCCGGCCTTTGGCCCAGGTGTGCGGGCAGCTCCGCTCCGCCTCGAGGGCCGCCGCTGCCGCCGGGACGCCGAGCGCACGGAGCGGCAGCCATGGCCGCGGTAACGTCCCCGCGGGCGCTCCCCCCCGGCCCCCGGAGCCTTCGCTGCTCCCTCCTCTGCCTCCGCCCGGCGGGTCCGCGGCTCTGGWTATGGGGGGATGCTGCTCAACCGGGGGCAGGTCCTGCGGCTTTTCCGTCCCGGATTGGGAGCAGAAATGGGCCCCGTTTCTCTCGGGCTGTGCAGTGAGCTGCRCTTGTCCCCCTCGCTGCACTGACCGCGGGCACGCGGTTTTCCAGGGAAAAGCGGTCGGCTCTCGGGGCGGTCGTCAGGCGTCGCGGGCTTAAACATTCACCCAGCGCCGCGGCCCGGGATCAAACACCCCGAACAGGCCGGTTTGGGGAGCGGGCCGGTGGGGTTGGTGTGTTTGCAGGGAGCTCAAGTCCTCCCGGCTGGAGCTTCCTTCTCCCTCCTTTTGCCAAATGCAAATGTTATTTGCAGGGAGCGATTCAGAAAGCCGTATTTCAACTGAGGGCTCTGGGTTACCTCCCATTTAATCACGGAAAATGCTTTTTAAAAAACGCCGTTTTCCAGCAATAGGAATAGCAAAGCAAGCGGGGAAGGAAGGGAGACTCGCACCCATTGCCATTTAGCTACAGGCAGGGCTGTGCCAAAGGGCCGTCACGGCCCTCTCTGCCCTGCGAGCGGCAAGAAAAGGCCTGCCCGAAACCTGGCTGGTTGTCCCAGGGCTTCCTGGAGGAGGGAATGCGAACGGAAAGCAGCAGAGAGAAGGAAACAGTACTGAACTCCCCAACTGCTGCGCCAGGGCTTTTGCAACAGCATCAGGGCACCTTGCTCCGCTCCGCTTCCTGGCTGGCATGGCTGCACTGCTCTGGCATCTGTGGGATTTTATTTTATTTTATTTTATTTTATTTTATTTTATTTTATTTTATTTTATTTTATTTTATTTTATTTTATTTTATTTTATTTTATTTTATTTTATTTTATTTTATTTTATTTTATTTTATTTTATTTTATTTTATTTTCCAAATCCGATTCATCCTCTGCATGCCCATTCCCCATAGGTTCTCTTCTAGATTAGACTGTCTGGGCAGCTTACCCTGCATCCCGCTGCTGACCACTAATATGAAATATAATTAGAGCAATTCAAACCTGTCCTCCAGGGGCTGTTTCTTTACATCATGCACTAGCCTGCGAAAGTAATAAAGTTAGTGAAAGGGGTTATTCAAGAGAAATTGTCAGTGTTTAATAAATTGTGCAATTAAACGCAATAAAGCCTCAGTATGCTATTCATCTGCTCTGCCTTAACACTTAGGGCTGGGGCTTTTTTGGGAATAACGAAGTTCTGTCCTAGATAATTTTTTCCAGTTTCCTCATTGGACAGGTCCCTGCGCAGCCTTACAGCGCTCTGCACTGCGCTCGGCTGCCCGGGCGCTGCGCCTCGTGTGATCGCGGCGTGTAAGAAGTTATAGAGCAGCTCCAGAGCTGAAGTAGCTCGTAAATTTTTCTTCATATTTTCTCAGTTCAGTCCAGGGCTGAATTCAAGCCCTGGTTTTGCAGGCCTTTTTTTTTTTTTTTTTCAGTGCAGGACAGTGAGACGCCTGGGGGAATAAAAAGGGGAGAGGGTGCACAAGGTGCCCAACGTGCCCTGTGGATGCTGCTTCTGAGGTGTCCCAGTGCCCTGTCAGGTGCCAACCCCTCCTGGCTCCCACTTTTGCTGTCCGATGGCTCCGAAGCTGCCCATGAGAAGAGGCTCCTGCTGCCATTCCTGGGGATGTTTAGAGCAGACAATGTCTAACCCATCTCTCCTGCTTCCCTGTGGGCACCAGCTCACCCCAGGCGTTTCTGTGCTCCTCTTCCCCTCCAGGAAGGCGGCTCCGACTTCAGGGCCCTCCGCGCCAAGTTCCAGAGCGACGCCAACTTCTCGAGGCAGCTGCTGCAGTCGCATGAGAAGCTGGGGCCGCCCCCCATGGAAGCCACGCGAACGCCGGGCTCCAAACCCGGGGATGCTGCCGGCCCTCAGCCCTTGGGGAGGACAGAAATGCTAATAGCAAAAGGCAAGAACGAACCTTTCCCTCCTCAGCCCCGGGGGGCTCCTCAACCCTCGAGACTAGTCCGGGGCAAACCTCTGGTGCAGGCAAGAGCCAGGCGTGCTAATGTGGGTCCCAAGGGAAAGAATGAAGAGCGCAAAGGCAACATCTTGGAGGAGGGGATGGACCACTCCAAGAGCAGCTCACAAAAGCCTCCGCTGTCCCATTGCACCGAGCAGCAGGATCCAGAGGCTGCTCCGCCCTCGAACACCTTCCACCAAGCCCTGCAGATGTGGGAAAACGCTTTATCCTGGAGCGACAGAGCCAGCGCAACGCTCCCAACCCAAAGGGGAGCAAACATTTACGTGCAGCCCCGTCCCACGCCGCGGGCGACGGGCACAACGGGTGGCCCTAAGGTGAGGACGGCTCAGAGCGAGCAAGGCCTGGCCCTGCCCGCGTGGCAGAAGGACGCTCCACGTGGCCGCGGGACGGCCGCTTCCCCAGCCCCAGCGCTGCCCCGTGTTCCCCGGTGCCGGAGCTGTGACCAGCTGGCTGCTGAGAGCAGCGCTGCCTGCGGCCCCCGCCAGCCCGGGTGCGACGTGCAGGCACCAAGAGAGCTCCCTGGGCACCGGAAAGGTAGGGTGAGCCTAATTCCTAACACTGAGCGCGCAAACATATAAATATTTAAATCTGTAAATACATGTATGTGTATCTTATATGGCGCAGCACAGCACTCTCTTCCTGCTCGAGGAGGTGGCTTGGGGTGAGCTGGGATCTGTCTGGGAATGCTGCTGTTAGAACCAAGGAGCATCCTTGTAAGAACCCTCCTTTTTGGTGGTGCTCAGGTTAGACCACGGGACTGAGCCTGAAGATGGGAAACCAGCCCCAAAGAGCCCCACGCTTGGAGAAAGTGAGGGTCCTCCAGCCCCAATGCCTGACGGAGCAAGCAGTGAGGGAACAAAACACCCTTTGAGGAACTTAAAAGGAATTRCCCAAATTCCAGGAGCTGGATGACGGGTGGGACGAGGGAGGAGTGTCTCGAGTTTGGGTTTGCTTTGGCCTTTGGCAGTAAGCAGGAAAGAGCAGATGAATGTGCCCCGTGTCACGTGGCTTCGTTTCATGTAGACCTACAAAGCCCTACCAAGGTTTTGCTCTTGGAGAGGATAACCCTGTGCAAACTCAGGCCTTGCAGCCTCCTTGGAGGGTTTCTTTCACCAGAGCTCATGCACAACAAGTGATGGATGATCCCGCATGGGGGGCTGCTTACGTGGGGGGTGATAACTGCCTGGTGGTGCTTTGAAGCAGAGCTGGAGCCTCCCTGCTTTGGATCCGGAATGGGAAAAGCACCCAAAGCCCCACGGAGCAGCCTGCCAAAACCGAAACCGCTTCCTCCCGTSGCGTCCCTTGGTCCTGCCCCTGCCAAGCCCGCGAGACCCCCGCGAGTGGATCTGGGATCCTTCGGCCGCGCGGTGCCTTCCGCCCACGCACAGAGGCGAACAAGTAAGAGACTTCTTTTGTCTTTGTCCCCAAAACGAGCTGTACRTGTCAAAATGAGTACAAACTTGTGCAATTTATCTGCATCTCAACGGCTGCGACCCTGAGCGTGCGCTCTCTTGCAAAGGTGGTGCACTTTGGCTTGATTCTAACATCTTCTTTAACCCTGATACAGAACCCAGCAGCTTCAATGAATCCACATATATATATATGTTATTAATTTGGAAAATGAATATATTTTTTTCCACACTGGATCTCATCCACAGAACAGGAAACCCCGTTCCCTGTGGTCTGCAGCAGCCGTGTGTTCTGAGCAGTTTGCAGCTGGCTGTAAAACCCGAGCAGCTGCTTGGCCACGAGCTGATCTGTATCGCTCTGCTTCCATATGAAATTCCAGCGCTGCTGAGAGTGCAACTGGGGAAGCCCCAATAAAACCAGGAGAAACTGCTCMTCTCCTCCTTTATGCTTTAAATACAGTCAGAGGGCAGCGTCTTTAAGTCTTCCAACATCAAGAAATGCCAAAATCTCAGTTCCCCGTAATAAAATGTTGCATAATGGAATATTCTGGGTGACTTATGAAGATGCCAAATGTTGCCTCTTTGTAGATACAGGCCTAACTATCCCCAGATATTTAAGGACAGCGTTTGCTGAAGTCAAAAGGAAATGCATGCATGTTTAAGAAGGTGCTTGGCTAAGATCTTGTCGGCTTTGCTGTGCTTACTGGTCTATTCGGGGTAATGCTGAAAGAGAAAACACGTTGCTGAAAGTCTTTTTGGGTGCACTCGCCTTTTCTCTATATTTTAAGGTGACAAACTAGTTAGGTTCCTGTGTCATCATCTCCCTGTCCTTGCAATATTGCCCAGTCACAGATCTCCTAGAAGGGAACGTGGTGCTGGGCGTCTTGTGTCATGCGAGCCTTTGCCTCAGGGACGAGTCCTCCTTGTCACCCAGTCCTGTTTTCTGTAGAGGAGAWGGGCTGTGGGCAGCACTCCAGCACTGACCCGCTTCTCGTCTCTGTTTGTGTGCAGCTGCCGTGCAGGAGGATCCCTCGACTCCTGGAAGGTGAGTGGGTGAGTCGGGCTCGTAGCAGCAGCAGCGTGTCCCTCTCCTGATGGGTGCTGCAAGCCTGGGGTCGCGTCATGATCCGTGCAATGTGTTTTGGGGGTCCTTAGGTGATGTCCTCCTCCCCTGCTGTCATTCCTGRTGGCCTTTCATTCGCACCTCTGCAGAGGGCTGCTGCCTCCTGTTTAAGGTGGAACCTGAGGCCCCGTCTCAGAGGGCTGTTGAAAGGCAGACGCTTGTGTCTGCCCGGGACGTGGCTGCTGTGCKTCTGGCTTGACCTCGGAGCCCGCTTCAAGCAGGCTGAGAGGACCTTTGACAAACCTCCTCTAAAACACAASGTTTGGTCCATTTTCTCCTCCTCTGCCTTCCCAAGGCAGTGCTGAGGGGCCTGCCCTCTGGGTTACTTGTGTCATTAGGTCTCATCTAGCTGGTGGCAAGGAAAACAGCTGTGCCTTTTCTGCCTGCCAGTGGTGTGGTTTCGAAGATCATTCGCTACCCGCACGTTGTGCATTTCCCCCTTCCTGTTTTCCATGTACGCAAGGCTGGTGTTTGTAGAAAAGAGATGCTTTGGAGACCTGTTGCTGAAACAGAGCCTGAGCGTAATCAGCAGGTGCGGGCAGGCAGCAGAAAGGGATTTTGCTCTTGCGTGTGTTTGTGCAATAAGCAGAGCCCTCACCTGCAGGAGCACTTGTCCCCGTGCCCGTCACTGCGAGGTCGAGYGTGGCCGAGGACGTGGTGAGGAACATCTCTGCTGCACGCAAGGGCCTTCATTAAGAAATCTGTGATTTCCTGGTGTATTTAAATGCCTATTCCAGCCACTATCTTACTGATACTCTGTTGGTAAGGGCACCTCAGCAGCATAAAAGCAAAGCACAGATGAGGACTTGGCTGAGATGCCAGAGAAGGAAGAGGACCAGAACAGCTAAAGGGGATTTTAGCACTGACAYGGGAGAAGAGCTTGCCAGGTTCATCGGACCACTGAGCTGCTCAGTTCTGCTTCTTACACAGCAAATATCTGAAACTGCTCAAAAATCTATAAGTGTGGTAGTGCCTGTACGCAAGGGGATCACGTTTTTTTCAGGAATGTTTGTGCCTTGTTATAAGGAGATATATGGTGTTCCTGGTTCCTTAGAAAGTGGGCAGCTCTGGTTTGAAAAGTGCGAGGCAGAATGACCAAATCAAAACAACAACAAAAAGGCCAAATCCGTAAGATCTTGTCTGTGTACAATGAACTCTTGCTGCTAACAACAGAATACGTTGTATTTTCCACATGTTCAAGACAGTGTTGAATAGTGTTTTGTTTAGCTTTTAACATGTACTTTTCAGAAGACACCTGGCCAAAATATAGATACTCTGCACGCTTATAAATGAACTCAGGTTTCTTTTGCAAGCGAAGCAGAAGGAGACTTTCTSTGGGACGCTGGCAGCATAACTGGCATGCCCCACAAGGAAGCTGTCCTAGTAATACATTGCTGCAAGATTAGTTATCTTACCCCAATACTTGTGATACGGTCTTTACGGTAGTTCACTTGTTAAATATTAGCCAYGTGATGGCTGGGGGAAGTGGTGTAAATGAATTCCAGGTAGAAGCAGAATGAGAATTCCGGGTAGAAATGGAATGATTGGATTTTGTGCATGGAAATTCCCAGGGAGTAGCTTCAAAATAAGCAATGCAGCTATTGCATCCCTGGCCATCCCAGCCCCGGCACCATTTAGATACTGAGCTTTGCCCTGTGGTCCCARTGCAGGCAGACTTGCCCCTGGGGCTGCAGGGAGGCTGGGCAAGCCCAGACGTATATTATGTATGTGCTTGCATATTACATATGCAATAGCCTGTCCCTGTGTCAGTCCCTGCCTGGGGGTTGTCCTTACAGGTGGCTTGTGCCAGGCTGGGACACCCAGCCATCCTGGCCAACCTGGGAGCACTGCTTACATCCCTCATTAAGGAAGCAGAACTGCTGTATTTTTTACCCCCRTGTGTTTCTTTAGGTGAGAAATAGCATGCAAAACAATGTGGCTAGATTGGCATTAATTTTTTAAGAAACGTATCAGGTTTGAAAAATGCTGTCCTCAAATTTCCTGGGGCTCTTCGGTCCCTTTTGGCTTGGAGAAGCTCTGTAGGTGGAGGATGGCAGTCCCAGAATGAGGTTCCAGGGTGCCCTTGAAGCCCTGCAGACTTCGTCTGTCCTCTTGAAGGACAAGCAGTGGCTGGGGGTCACCGAGAGACCTGCCTTAYCTGGCATCATTCTCCCCTCTCTCACAAATTTCTGGTCCCACTATTTCCAGTACTTGGATTTCTTGTCCTCGAAATGCCTGATTTTGTGTGATTTCTACAAAGCCTAGAAAAAAAGACAAACACCTTTTCTCTCTTTCCTCYTGCCCCTCAGTGCTGAACTTGGAGAGCAGGATGACTCTGAAGACACCGCGTTGTACCTGAATCAGCCTGGGGACTCCGCAAGCTCGTGTGCCAGTCAAGGCGCTTTCCAAGGCAAGACTTGCAGGCTGAGCACATGCTGGCTCAGATGTAGCCTTTAAAGGAAGTAATGTAATTCCTTCAAGCCCAGAAACACAGCTACGCATCAGTGTGTGTGACCATCGATGACTATTCCCAGCTTCTTCTCCAAGCACTGGCAGGGTGTGAGGAGTTTGGGGCACAGAAGTCAGTGTTTTGGTGCTGAGGTGATGCTTATAGTAAAGCTGCAGCAGGGAACACAAATGAGATGCTATGCCCCTGTGTCCAGTTGTTGAGCATGTGGTAAAGTTGTGTTATGCACCTAAAAGTTCAGTGACCTTAAAGCAGACTAAAAAGTCTGAGATATCTGTTCTAATATCTCTCCTAGAACCTGAGCAAGAGCCTCCAGAGCACAACAAGGTAGGTCTCCTCCCAGCCTCTCTTGATATTTCAGACTTGACTACACTTTGCCTCCTTAGAAACTTTTGATATTTGCATGTGGTGCCTGCCAAGTATATCGTTATGATTTTTGTCTATAAAGACTCTGAAAGAATAAATCAGAAATTGCAGAGCAGGGCATGAGAATTAAGAGGTTTTCCAAATGCACTTAGGGAGGAGAGCCAGCTGCCTTGACTTCCCTGTAAACATGTAAGAAAGGAGTAATGTCTGAATGTGGGTGGCAGACCCAACGCGTGCCAAGCTGCCTATCAAGGAGATTACAAATTCTTTAAGGGAAACAGCACTGGGTTATTCTGGAGACTCCTGTCAAAGGAAGGTTGCTGCCGGTAAMCTTTCAGCAGCAAAATCCTGGGAGCTTCCTTGCTTCAAGCTTTGTTTCATGAAGGAGGCCARTTTTTGCAGGAAAGATCATAGAGGGAATTGTCCCTTTCCACAAGGATCTCTCTGCTGCAGGATACATCCTGGTTCTTCTGGGTTATTCGCTAGTGAAAACATGACCATGCACCCCGGTAGGGTGGCAAGTAGCTGGGGGTTCCCTGCAGCGAAGGCAGGAGTGCTGCTCACGGGAAGGCAGGGGCTGCTGCAGCCTCCAGCGAGGAGCCCCAGGTAGAGCCATAGCTAGTGGCAGATGGCTGGGGAAGGAGAATAAGTCACTTCATGCCAGGAAACTGTGATACACACGGTGCGGGTCCCGGCTCTGGTGAAGGATGGGGAAAGCTGCTGTTCGGAAAAATGTCAAATTCCAGGCTCAGGTGCTGACTTCCAAAGTGATCAAGTTGTCCAGGAAATAGCACAGGTTTCCAAATGCACTTATCTGTACATGATTTGCAGAGAGGTGCTCTGGCTTCTCTRTGTTCTTATTTTATGGAAAGTTTGAAAAAAATATTTTTAAGTAATGAAAAAAGATCCTTCCTCCTCTTCTGTAAGCTCTCCAGCCTGAAATTGCTCTCATGATGATGAGTGGCTTCACTGCACTGACCCCCTGATCTTTCATATAGTCCCTATAGAGTTGATCAATATGTCTATCCTCTGCCCTGGCAAGTAGGGGAAATAWCCTTGTCTGATGACTATTCCAAATGTAAAACACTTCTGGGCTTTCTAAAGAAATACTCCTTTAAATACTAGATGACAGGGGAGGCCTTGTTTAACTCTSTTACAAAAAGCGCGGAGGCTGAAGGCTTTCCTCTTCTTCGTTCCAGAAGCAGACAAGYGCTCTCTTTGCCAAATCCAGGTAATTTCCTACCCCTTCTCTCCCTTTCTCTCTTTACACCTTGAGACTAAACTCMGTTAGGGTAGAAAGACTGTAACACCATGAAGTCATTCATGACCAGGATGTGATCCCTGCAGAAGATCATACTGCTCTGTGTCGCCATGCAAGTGTCAAAAAYTGTTTTCAGTCCAAACTGTATATATTGAAGGGTGTTTTTTCTTTCCTCTGGCACAAAAAATAAACAGTCTTTTCTTACTGAAACCTGACCTTTTTCCATGTAAGAAAGGAGAGGCAAGATACCAGGAGAGCTGGTCTCAAGTCCAAAGTGCTGCAGGAAGACAAGGACAGCAGCAAATTTCACCTCACTTGTGCCAAATATAAATGACACTTCCAACTCCTCACAGTGTTTAATTACTGTAATTAGGAGTAATTAAAAGCACTTGCTGTGTTTTTCAATAGTGATTGAAGAAGCATGTGATAAAAGGGCTCACTTCAAGGCACCTGCCTCAGATATGTTGTGATGTCTGAAAGAACCTACTCTGTTTTTCCTCCCATTGCTGCATTTTCTTTCCTAGATAGCAAATTGAATGGCCCACGAGACAGGTATGACCATACCTGTTTTATGTTCCTGCTCCTAAAAAAAGAGAGTGATCCCAGTTTATCTCTCCAAAAGGTGCCTACCCCAAGTAACCAGTGTCCTTTAGATTTGACTTTGCCCTGGCTTCTAGTATGGGTTGTTTATAGCAACTCCAACCTTAGTCAAAAGGAAAATGAGCCACATATTTAGATGCAGTCATACAAAATCTGTTTGTGACTTTGTTGGAGTGTCTCTGTTCTGAGTTCATTGTCATCGCCTAAATTTTCAGTCCTGGAAGCGCTGTCAAGGATGAAAATGAGGAAAAAGGAAAACCTGAAAGAGAGAAACAGCAAGCAAAGATAATATTCAAGGTATCATGCCCCTGAGATTCCCTTTAATAGGTAATGTGGTTGCTCCTTCCCTTTCTGCTCTTCAACTCTTCAAGAAAGAAATGCAAATATTTAGAGTCCTTAATCATCTCCTTTTTCTCTCGTCTCTTCAACCTGCCTATTGTACAGGTAAGACTGCCTAAAAGACATCTAATGTTGCCAAGCAACATCTACACCTATTAAAAATCCCCATTGGGACAGGGTGTGAAACTGTACTAGCCGGACAGGGAGCCAACTGTATTGTAGAAACCTGTTCCTCAATACTGCATCGCCTGAACCACGTGTCTGATCCCAGACAGGTGGAAACAACTTCGGGACTCCCATCGCCCAAGCCAAGCAGGGTGGTAGAGGTGGGAAGAAGGTGCCACAGGTGAAGCACGGAGATGCAACGAGTGCYCAAGCTATGAACCATCCTACTCTTCAAGGGCTGGCGAGAGATGGAGCAGAACACTGTGAGTGTCCCAGGGCTTTCCTGAGAGCCTCCTCACCCCTTRGTCCCATCTGTTGCCCAAATGTCTCCTCCATATGGAAAAGATGTTGAATTTGGATGCAACTCTTGAACCACTTCAGTTAAACCAGGGCAAAAGGTTGCGTGCACATTTGCATTCTGCTCTGAATCATTTATTTTGGCTTTGCAAATAGCTTCCTAAGTTGGTTAACCATCTGCATAACTCGGAGCGGGGTGTTTGTTTTTCTAGCAGATTGCCCTTATCCGCGAGAGCTGAAATCCATCTCCTCTGCTTCTCGTAATTTATTGAGCCTCAGAAGCGGGTTTGGCCGCGGCTTGTGGTAGAGACACACGTGAGCAGGACAAGAGCCCGACGTCTCCCCCGTGCCCCTGCCCCTTATTAAGACGGAGGGCTCCCCGCTCCGCCGTCCTAGTGGCTCCAAGGAGCTGCTTTTTCACTGTTACGGTATCTGACCTTGGGCTTCCTCTGCCTGCCAGGATGTTCTGAGATAGAGCCCAGAGCTGGCACAGCTAAAACCAGTCGTATTTCCTGCCGCTGAACGTGATTCTGCAGCTTCTAAATTGATTATGGCTGGGACTGCCCATACTGATTTGGTCCTTGGGATTTTTTTTTTTTTTTTAACTTTTAAATCACTTCATAGAAGTTTTCCATTTGCTTGGTTTCTCTTTTTGTAAGCAACCTGGCAGCTAGATTGCCTGATGAAGGCTGGAGGTAATTTCTGGTGTGATTTACTTTTTAGAAGCATTCCAGGCTGAGTTGCTATTGCTTTACCAAGAGAGACCACATAGGCTGATTCCGAGAACTGCTTGTTTCCCCACTGTCCTTCCCTTCTCCACTGGCTTGTGTTCTAGGAGCATCCTGCAGATATTGGTCCTGAGCTGCAGCACTTTTGGGTGTCAGATGCTCACGGTGAGATCAGCATGTGCCTGTGCTTGCTTGGAAGCAGCTTCTGATTTTATTTGTGTGACTACATTTCCACATTAACAAATTTAAAAGAAGCCTTGAGTAATGACTTACTATTGCCAGCTTAACAGAGTCTTCCAGTAATAATCTTCTAATCTCATTAGGTGTAATTCTTATGGCCTCTAATTTCTCTCTCCTATTGTCACCACATGGTGAAACGAATACGTTTTTGGGAGACTCTCTCACCTTGTCTCCTTGGCAGCACATCAGTTTAAAGGCATATTGCCAAGGGACTGGCCCGTTGCTTAGATCTTTGCAGCTCTACCATCATAAACCTTCCCTCAGTCGCTTCTGTGAACATCCATGAGTAGTCTCTTGGGATGTTTTTGAGTGAGGAGGTTTTGGCTCAGAGCTCCTGCAGCTCTAAATATTGATGAATGTTTTAAAGTACATTTTTAAAGCTTCTAAAAGTGTTTTTAAAGCTTTTTGCTGTCCTTTCTCAAAGTGCCTCAGAATAAAGACTTCCCTGGAATTAGAAAATTGTCTAAAAGGTCTTGTTTATGGTCAAGGAATCCTGACCTTTATATAAGGTATTGCTCAGAAAGGCTTCTAAAGCAAAGACTCTTTCTCCTTTCCAGCACGGTACGTGCATGTAGGTGCTCCAAAACCAGCTGGAAGAAGAACAGAAATGAGCCAGGACGCTGAGCAGCCTCTGCAGCCGTCGGAAGATTTATATGACGACRTGGAGGGGTTGCAAAGCAGACTGTGAGTAGGCAGCAGGACCCTGCACGATGACTTTGGCAGCTACCACAGATACTGGTGTTGATCCTGTCTCTTGTCTCATAGCAGTTACCCTTCAGAGGCCTCAAGTTCGTGGGCTCCAGACAGTGGTACGTGCAGTTCCTTGGTGTTGGGAGGCTTGACCTGGGGCTGCTTTGCATTGGGGCAGGTGCCTCTTAGGTGAGGTTGACACTTCATGTGACATGCACCATCTCTAGTGTCTCCTGCTAACGTGGTTGCTCCAAATTCCTGTTATAACTGGTGGGGAACCATACATAGGTCTAGCCTGGAGTTAAACTGGCTGCCTTGGAAGGCTCTGTAAGCGTAAAGTAGCATGGCCTGGATGCAGTTTGTCCAGCAGGACTCAACCCATCGCTACTAAACGGTTTGTGATAACAGCACTCCTTGCCTTTGAGTTTCAGGAGACTACGAAGAAACATATGAAGACGTTGAGAGTATGGGTGAGAATCCAACTAAAGCGGAGTAAGTTGCTGCTTATTAACCTCTGTTTGGAAATCCTGGCTGTACTTCCTTAATCCCGTATGCCAGGTACTGACTTGGAGCGTTTATTTCTAATGCAGCTGTAGAGCAGATACTACGTGAGTGCTCTCTTTCCCTCTCTGCCCCTTTCCTCTACTGGCTGACACTTAAGGAACAAAAAATAGTTACCCGTGAGTAACTACGAAGGCTTCTGCTAGAGCCTGGAGCTCTCTCCCTCCTTGGAAGCGCTCTTCTTAACAGCAAGTTGCCTCGGCCTGCTTCAGATGCCCAGGAAAGCTTCGCAGTCCTTCTCTTGAGCTAAGGCAGTTTCCAACTGTACTTGAAAATGTTTTTTTTTCCTGCCTATATTTGCCATTTGTCTCTTTGTTGCTGGTGCTGCCATGAAGACTGCACTCCTTTTCCATTCTGCACCTCCTCTGCAGAAATACACTGCGTTGTGCAGTGGCAGAAACTAAACCTTATTGCTAATTTGCAGGAAAATAGAAGAACAGGGTTTCGTGGTGGTATCTGCAAGGGGGTTCCACGACAAAGCTGSGCCGGCACCGCGTTCTCTGAGTTCCCCATTCAACATCTGAATCCCTCAGGCCCTCTTCACATAAGCTTTCTATCAAGCCCATGTGCAGGATTAGCTGTGCTCATGCATATAAAGTATTTCTAATAGTGCCTGTGTAATGTCTCCCATATGGGGATCGTGCTTCTTTGCAGACCCTACAACGTGCAATCCCTGAGGCTCGGTGGGCCCCTCTGAAGCCTCCGAGGGAAGCGCAGGGAGGGAGCGTCCTGCTCGAGGGCCTACGGGGCAGAAACGTGTGACAAGGGGTGGCTCAGAAATGAAGTCCTCTGAAGCTGCTGCTTTCCTGTGCACTGAATGCTGCCAGGGAACTTCCATATGTCTGAATAGACCTGGATCATCCTCTGTTTGTGTTACAGAGAAGGGAATTCTGCTGTGATGAAGGCAATTCCAGCTTTAGTTAACAGAGCAGACTTCAAGGCTAAGCAAAAGATTTGAGCTCAGCTTTTATAGTTAAGCATTATGCTCTGCCTGTGCCCATCTCGTTGACCCCATCACTCACCTGCATGGTGCTGTTAGGGCTTGAAGCCTCTTCCCAAACCAAGGTTTGAGGTCTGCTGCTTCCTCTCCTGCTCTTGGGATCTCTGGGGTTCTGCAGGTCTCTCATATTTTAGGGCCTAGTTCCTCTTAAAATGTCTCTCTCTTATTTCGGGCAGGGCAGAAAAGCAAAGGAGGTTTGGAAACATGTTGAAGATAGAAAAATTTAAACTGAAGAATATCAGGTTCAAGGAAAACCTAAGGTAAGAAAATGTTGCATAGCCCCTTCCCCCTCCAAATCTGAGCTTCCGTGTCTGCAGTAATTTGAGAGCAGGATGTCTCGGGGCAAAGAACCCGGCTTTATTTGGAAAATCACTCCGGAATCGCTCCTGTCCTCGCATTAGGATCCGTGTCYGTGTGTGCCCGTGCCCTGCTCTGGGCAGCTTCTCCAAATGCCTGCGGCCCAAAGCCCGCAGCAGCTGCTGCTGCTCAGAGGGTTTCTGCTGCCCGCTGCGCCTCTCTGAGACCCCAGCACGACGCAGGAGCACCAGGGAACACGGAGACCTGGAGACCGGGCRCGTGAAGGCCGGGATTAGGCAGCGGCTGATGCGGCTCCGCAGGGCTGGGGGTTTATTCTAAGCGCCCTTCACAGTGAGGCTGGCAGCAGCATCTGCTGGAGCAGGTCACTGCTGAGCCTTTGGTSCAGCGAGTGAGCAGCGAGCCAAAGAGGGGACACTGTTTAACCTCCCTTCGTACCCGCTGGGGTCCTTGTAGTTTCATAACCAACCCCGCCGTCCCAGCTGCCCTTCCCCTCGGCGCGCAGCAGCCGGCTGCAGAGCCACCTCCGCCCGCGTGGCCCTCGTCCTTGGAGGACAAGCAGCCCTTGTTCTTTGGAGAAGAACCTCCAAAGTCTTGAATTTGGCTCAAAAAGAAGCCAGCTGCTCCCGTTGGCCAGCGGTGTCACAAGCTCGTGCTGCTGGCTTGTCGTGTCTTCTTTGGTGATGTTGATGTGTTTCTCAAAGCATCTTTCTGTCCTCAGATTGCTTTCCAGCTCGGTACCAAATCTAGGTAAGCGCTAGGCACGCATCTGCCCTACCCATCTTCTTTCCCAATAAATGGCTTCGACTGCGCCGCTCAGAACTGTCTTTCCCACCCCATCGCCGTGCTGGATGTTTGGGTGGCAGCCACCGCCTCGCAGGAGGACACGTACGACGACGTCGAGACCGGGCGGACGGCGCTGAGGTGAGGGGGACGCCTGGCTCGGCACTGMCGTGGGACACTGACATGGGTCCGTTCGGGGCTCTTGGTCCTCCAGGATAACCTGGAGAGCTCTGGCAGCTGAGCCCCATGGGATGAGGTCTGGCCTGGACCCGCAGCTCCTCCAGAGGCCTCTGCACATGTGCTTAATCTGGCAAGCAGCATCCCAAGATGCTCCTTCGGTGCTACCTGGCTAGTGCTGGTGAGATGCTGGAAGGAGAGAGCTGCTCCCTGAAATGCTTGMAAGTTCATAGTTCCTAAGGAAGCCAACGTGCAGCTCTCAGCGCCTGCTGTCAGGGTTGCTCTGGCAAGCTCCTCGTCAGAGAAATTACACCTGATGGGCACAGCACGGCTGGGGGTCCTGCTGCCACGTGACTGGGCAGGGGCATGAGCTGGTCTAAACTGCAGCCGGTGTTGGCAGCTCGGGGGCGGTGGCGAGGGCAGATCAGAGACAAAAGCATGACTTTGTTCATCCTTGGTTTGCTGGGGTCCGGAGGGGGGGGGGAATTCTGCTGGAAAACATTCCTTTTGATGCGGTTTTTCTCCCCCACCTTGCAGAGAGAAGGAGGACAAATATAGAAACTGGAAGCCCAGATTTCTGATGTCAAAAGAAGATAAGGAGCGAAGGAAAAGCAGCGATGAGGTGGAGAGGTCTCTATTTCCATGCTGTGTTTTCTCATGTTGTCTAACCGTGCACAGGGCGAAACTGCTGCCTGCATCTCCCGTGTGCACAGGGTTGGCCCGGCTGGGCTGGCACCTTTCTGCAGCCTCACCCCTGCAGAAGAAAAGCAACCTTGCACGGATGGGGGGACTATAAAATGGGAGGTGCCTTGAAARTCTCATCCTGGAGCTGCCTTGCACCTTCCTGCTGAGCCCAGACTCCTAGATGCTGCTCTTTGCCGTGTGCTTGGTCCCTTTCCTGCTGTGACTAGCTGGGGTTGGATCAAAGTCAGCCAAAAGTGAACGATTTACTGCAGGGTTTTTATTTATTTATTTATTTATTTCCTTCCTGCCTTAATCTTCAAGCTCGTGCCRCGGCTGCAAACTCGTGCACCAGCCACAAAAGGGGCACCTCTGGACGCAGGGACGGCCTCGGTGTGAACGGCCAGTGCTTAAGTCCATTTTAAGGCCTTGGGTTTCATTTTATGGTGCCATACAAACATCTGTAGACCTGCCTGAGGACCCTGTGTTTAAAACAATGTCGCATGAGGTTTATCCAAGACAGCTCAGACCTGTGCGTGTCTCTCCTTGCAGAAATATCTTCAMAGTCAACCTGTACAGTGCAGAAACGGGCAAGAAGGTGGCAAAAGAAGAGAAGCTGTTCAGGGAAACATTTATGGTACGTGCCCCTCCGCAGAGCAGGATTTGCRGTGGCAGGGGGAGAGAACAGCTCTGAACCAAGCTCAGAAACACCTGGGGAGAGGTAGTGGTTATACCTGGGGAGAGGTCCCGCTGGCAGGACGTGGTCTCTCCTCACTCGGGTTCTTCTGGGTTGCACTAAGGAATCYCCTTTTGCCTCTTCAGTATTTGCAAGAAATGTATTTATATATTTACAAGAATTTATATATATATATAAATTGCACATATATATTTATATGTATTATATAGTGTGTGTATATATATATAATAATTGGTATATTATATCTATTGCTTGCTCTCATCACCTTAATCAGTTTGTTAGCAAACTTCTGCTCTCTCCAAGTGATTTAATGTCTCCAGGCGCACAAGGGGAGCCGTAGGGCAGGCAGGACCGTGGCATGACTTCTGTTCCTCGCGGTTTCCCGCAGTCCGACAGGGAGGTCGSCGTCGTGAGCACGGCCGTGGCCCAGCGCACGGTCCCGAGCAGGCGGCGAGCCGACCTGCCCGTCACAGCTGGCGAGCAGCTGGACGTCATCGATACCCCGGAAGGCAACAACGTGATCTGCCGCAACGCCGAGGGCCGATGTAAGTTGGCAGAAATCCTCTGTTTTCCACCCGTTTTGGAGGAGCAAATTGTCTTAGCAAGCAACAGTGCGCTCTTTGTGCCTGGCAGTCCCCGCTTGATTTGCTGGAGAGTCTGCTGATTATTTTCTTTTTAAATCTTTCTCTTAGATGGGTATGTTCTAGTGAAGCACTTGACCTTCAGGTAAACTCAGATTTTATTTATTTTGCTGCATATTTATTTGGCTTGCTCTATATATGGGTATTATACATGTACAGGAATCCACTTAAAACATCCAAAGCTAGGGGGAAGTTAATGTAAACAGCCAGTATTAAATTTTAAATGAGTATTTCTGGGTTTAGTAGGTTGTTACAGTGATATGCAGAATTCCAGTCTGATTATGGGGTAGATAAAAACCAACTCTGTCGAGCCATGACTGGTATGGAGTGGAGAGGCTCAATTGCCTTCAGTTCTGCCCTATTTCCATCTGCTGCAAATGTGGTTCCTGTTGTGTGCATCCTGCTAACAAATTACCCCCCTCAACTCCGTACTGCAATGTTATTTCTTTGCATGGCCATTGGTCCCTCTCCTTGCAACAGACCCTGCTGATTGCCCCAAGTGCCAGTGTCCTCCTGTGGAGCATCCCTGGAGAGCGGTGTGCCAACGGGAGAGSTCCTGGGAATGCAAATAAAGGTTTATTTTTACACTTAGGCCATTAAACACACATGAGCTGTTGCCTTTTTGTCTGTCTTTAGAAGATATCCCTACTCGTTTTCTTGCTGTTAGTTATTTGGGAGGTTGCTCCCTTCCTGGCAAGGCGGGAAGGTGCGTGGGACGGTGGCGGGTGCCTCGCTGCTGTGACACAGCCACGACACCCCTGCCTCTGCATGGGAAAAACCCTCGTTGGGGCAGAACTCRCCCGTGGAGCTGCTCAGTGCCAGTGTCGCTGCTCTCTGCTCMATGGCAGGAATTGTGATTGCCGCCCCCCAAGATAATTTGGAGGGCTCCCTGGAAACGCGATGGTCTAAATTTGATTCTGGCACAGCAGGTTGGGACACCGGGCGTCGGGACAACAAATCCTTAGCGCCGTGCTCAGTGCGTTAGATCCCTTCRGTGGGTGGGCAGGTTGGCTCGCTCCTCTTGGAGACGCGCTAGGAGAGGGCAAACAGAGCGTGCATTCAGACTGCCCGTTATTTTCGCACGTCCACACCGGCATCCCAGCTATGYGGGGGCAGGCGGGAGCTTCCCGGCCTCCCGGAGCGCGGAGCAGCCCMACGGGCRCTGCTGGGTCCGAGCTGCTCCCRCCGCGGGGCTGTTTGCTTCAAGGAAAAGGTTCCTCRGAGCAGGAAGGGAAATACGCGTCGTGAGGGGTTTGTCTTGGTGCATCCCGAGGATACCGTTTCAAAAGGAGAAAAACGTGGGKTTTTTTTTTCTTTTTTGGTAGTGTTTTTACATGGCTTTGGAAGAAACACACTTAAGCATGACTGTGCYGTCTAGTCCTCACCCCTCCCCAGCRCCTTTTAAGAGCCTGTATCGGTTTGCTCATAAATAACCTAAAAAAAAATGTAGAGGGTTTAATTAGAAATTATTAAATGTTCCAGGCTTAAGAAAACACAGCGAAATAAAAACGCTCTTTGCCACAGGGCCGTTTCAAAGCTGGCATAGGAGACGTCAGGAAAACAGGGCAAATATTTAACATTTGCTTTAAAGTCTATACAGGCATTCTTATTTATTTTGCCATGTGGTTACTATTAAGTGCGTTGGCCTCAATCCATACTTGTGAGAAGAGAGAAAAGGGGAAAAAAAATGCCCTTAAGCATGCACGGCTTTGCAAGCTTGCCAGCCCAAATATTTAGGCTTCTGCAGGCGAGATGGGCTATATGGGGAGCTAAAGGGCACATTCGGTGACCAGGACTTATACTCCTTCCTCACCTCCCTCCTGTTCCTCCTCCCCATCTAATGCTAGCGCCGAAGTCCTGAGGTCTGTTAATGATGTCCTCGGTAAACACGGCAGGTAAATCTTCTATTAGCAGTGTGTGCTTTTTCTTTTCTGTCTTCTGAAAGGTGTTATTTAACGAGATTGGCTTGGGATCTTGTTAAGTTGTCCTAGGAAAAATCCTTCYATTGCAAAGCCACTGAGGCCTCCAAAAAGTCATGAAAAATATTTTTAAAAGATCCTTCCAATTTAAATGAGTTCATCTCTGCCAGGGTGAGTGATAGGCAAGTTATAGGGGTAAGGATGCGGCCATGGGTTCTGGCCCCGGGGGATCTGCCCCTGCTCAACCCAGGGATGCTCAAACCCTCTTGGAGCACGAGCAGCCTCGTCGTGCACTTCAAACTACCCATCTTTGTGGGCAGGATCCAACACGCGATCATAAGGACAGCCCCTGGTACGGGACGGGCTGACCTGGAGCATGTCTAGACCTCAGCATTCCTTCTGAACTTCATGTTAATGATGGTTTTGAAGAGATGCTCGCAGCTTTCCAAAGCTCAGTATTTTAGACGGAAACACTCCATGTGCTGCAACTTGGATAATGTTCCCCGTTAAACCACAGCTTGGCTACATTCAGGTCAAAAAACCTCTTTGGAAATTAAATACCCTTTCTTTTTATAATTTTAATTTTTCAGTAGCCTTGCCCGGTTGTACAATTCAAGGTTTGCACTCCATCTGAGGGGCATTTTACCCCCCGATCCTCCACCTTTCCTCCGCAGCTCTAGGGGCACCAGGGTCTCGGAGCCACAGAAGTGCTGTGGAAAGGAGAGCGGGGACGGGAGCCGCTACGAGCGCTCGCTGCCGCGGAGGGGCTTTCACGGGCTCTGCATCCCCCTGAGCCACAGACCTGTATGGACAGATGCCCGAGCTCCTGYTCCTGCAAGAAAATATCCTTGCAAGATGCCTAGAAAACGTTCCCCCCCCGACGCTTTTTGCACGCCACAATATGAAGGATTTGCCGCTCTCGCCTCGTTTCATCTCTGAGTTTATTAAAGTGCAAACGTCGGCCACGGGGACAGCGAGGGCGCGGGGCGCCCGGCGCCGCTCTCCACCCCGCAGCGCCAGGTGGAGGGCGGCGGATGCTCCGCCAGGACGGCGAGCGGGACAGAACTGAACCCCGGCGCGGTGCCCTGCGCCAGCGCCACCATGGGTGACATCAATTTGGTACCCAAAGCCGTGGCGGTCCAGCAGGTGGCAAGACAGGAGATGCCAAGACCCGGGAAGCACGTCCAGACTTMAACGTCTTTTTCTGAACTTCACATTAGTGACATTTTTGAAGAGATACTCAGAGCTTTCCGAAATTCAGTATTTTAACATGAGAAAGATCATAAACGGGTATTCTTTATAGGGGGAAAAAAAAAAAAAAGAAATTGCACTGGACTAGTCTGGTTGGTATCTCAGAGTTTAGGATTACCTGCCCAAAGATAGGGGGTCATGGGCACTGCGGTTACCCCGAGGTTCAGTTTTGCTTTGCACTCTAAAAGGAGGGAAGAAAAACAACAACAAAATAATAAGCACTGAGGTACAAACCACAGGAATATAATGTGATACAGAACACATGAACATGCTGTCAGCAACAAGAATAAATATTACGACGTCTACAGCACCTACTTCACAGCTCGGTGAGAGGAGGATAAATAAACGATTCCAAAACTCGGAAAACAGAGGTGAGTTCTTATAAATAAACTTTGATTTTTAAATTAAGGCAGCTTCAGCAGGAATTTCAAGGCTTTTGTTTAAACAGACTAAAGACGGTCAAAGATGTGTCGTGCTTTGCACCTAGTTCTTTGATTTACCAACCAGTTCTCCTAATTCTGATCGCTGAAAGTGGCAAAGATATGTGCATTAAATGCCTTTAAAGGCAAAAGCCAGTGTTTGGTCAACACGGACAATGTGGGAACTGGAAAAACGGGTCGAGCTTCCAAGCCTGCCTGTGGGAGAGCGGTGCCTCTCCTTGAAGCCATGTTTTTATAGCAGCGTTACAGCRATGTCCAAGAAGCAGGCTGGAAATTCAGACCTAGAGGAAGTGAATGATGCAAACAAATGTATAGGGAAGGTGTAAGGAAGCCAGCTGAGAACCTGCACCAGAACTGAGCCCTCCGGAAAGGGGACAGCAGGAGCCAGTTCATACTCTTGAACCAAAAATGGATCCTAAAACTTGCCAGGAAAAATAGAAACCAGAGTGGGGTTTTTGGCTCATCTGCAGTGGGGGGGAGGCGARACTCTTCTCCCCTTTCTCCTCTGGGCTAAGAAGAAGGGGAAGCCAAGTGATTGCACAGCGACTGGTGCTTCAAGTATTTCGAAGCCCGGCATGCACGTGTCACCGGCGCAGCGTGGGCACCCGCTGCTGCACACGTCGAAGGCACGGTTCTGCTCGGAGCACGGGTCTCCTCCTCCAGCGYGCACGCACAGAACGCTTGTGACTGATGAAGAAGACATTCACGCTGGGCGAGCGCAGCCTGCTCTGGTACGAACGGGCGCCGACACTGCAAAACTGGTGCAAACTGTGCAAAGCGGCCGCCTCCTTTACCATGGTGCTGCCCGCGKCCTCGTGCCTGGCCATCCCTTGGGAAATGCTCCTGCCAATGCACGAGCTGCACATGCATCCCTGTGGCCGCAGCCGGGTCAGCTCCGCGGGGGATTGCGCCTCCGGAACAGCCTCTGCAGCCCCATGACATGAGGCTGGCTGCTCAGGTAACATCCTGCCTTTGCTTGGGGTAAGGGTCAGAGTGGCTCTATGGCAGGCGCCATGGCATGGACCTACCACTGGGCACGTGCAAGTGAGGTGGATTGAGCTTATATATCCATATGTGTGCATACACTCACATATATTAATGTGCATGTGTCCATATAGCTGTACATGCATAAATGTTTAAAAGTCAACCAGTGCAAGGCAGATTATTTGTGCAGGACCYGTCGGATAAGGCTGGACCAAGCAGAGTTGTGCCCTGCACATYCTGCCTCCTTCTCCCCGTGGCCGAGGCGCTGTGAATCTGCAGCTTGCAAAGCACGGCCGCCCTCTGGCATCAGAATTGCACTTGGAGGAATTCAAGTCTGTTTGGCACAAATGCATCTACCCGGCTGATCCAGATGAGACTGCATGCATTGAGCAGAGTGCTGGAGGAATCAGAAGAGGMAAAATCCGCGTCCTAGAAGATGCAAAGTGCCACCAAGTCCTGTCCTCCAACCAAGGAATCCCATCCGCTGCTCAGAAGCAAATGTTTCTTCCTAAGGGAATTCGCTGATATTTAGTGGTGTTTGTTAGTTCCTTGAGGCAGGAAAGCTCAGAGGACAAGGGCAGTTTTAAGGCAAGATGTCTGTAGCTCTAAGTTCGCCCGAACTGCAGATCCCATCTGATCCCTTTGGTGACTGGGATTAACCCAAGCACAGGTGTTTCCAGGACAAGCGGCTTGGCAAGATGCTGTAGTGTGATCCAGGGATGAAACAGGAACTGTGCGCTACACAGTTTGAACAGTTTGAACAGCCTGTTACTTCTCAGGGAAATGGAGAGTCGTGCAGGCGGGCTGCGCACRGCTCTGCTGCCAAGTTGCACCGTTCACGCTGATACCAACACCCAGAAGCCTGAAACCAGCCACATTTTGACCCATCTTTTTTAAATGAGCAAGGCTGGAATCTGTCTTCAAGCCGAGTCTGACCTAGCAGAGCCAGAGTGAAGGAGATGCTCCGCACCAAGCACCACGTCGAAGCCGTTCTCCACCCCAGAGTATTTATGTCATAGCAACCAGAGCGTAAAAGCTGGTTACAAAACCAAGGAGTACTACAAATATTTCCAGTGTTTCTTCTAAAAACAAAAGTGTTCTGTTGCGGGGTTTGTAATCCAAACAGCGCTGTGTTGGATTCATCATTTGAGAGCTTAACAGCAAAAACTTCTTTTTCTTTCCTTTTGGAAGTTTTTTTACTCTATGCGGCTTCTGGAAGAAAATGGAGCTGTAAAGTCACATAAACGAGAATCATTGTCATCTGTAACAAAAGTAAGGCAGTTTGGGGTTTTCTTTAAAAAAAGGGACTTCCAGCTGAAAATGTCCACTTAATTGYCAGTAGATGGCAATTGTACTTGTCATCGGTACCTAAAATGCTTAGTACAAAAGGTATTGTGTGTCATCCTCTTCCTTGCTTCTTGTAGAAACTTGCAGAAAAATATAAATTAAAGTGCAACCATATTAAAAAAAAAAACAATTACCAGCAAAAAGGAAAATAATCTCTGTAGGTCCTAAGACGCTATCAAAAGGAGGGGTTATGTTTTTAAAGGTTGGACGAGTGCATACCTGGGTTCAACAGCCTTGCTAAAGCTCTCCTTTCTCCTTTGGTTCTTAAACAAAACAAACAAACACGCAAAACCAAAGGGAAATAAATTAAAAAAAAAACAAAACAGGATTTTTTTTGGCAAAGTTTTCCTAAAGTGTTTGCTCCTTGATGAGACCACTATGTTCCTTTGCAATCAAGTAAACGGATTTAAAAACCATAGCAAAGCCAAGCCGACGTCAGTGTTACTCACCACAGTAAGTGTAAGCAATTAGCAGTAACGGGTCTGTTAAACAAAAAAAAAAAAAAAAGGAAAAAACAAAAAAGTCACACGTGCACTAGCATTTACCCTGGACTACAAGAATTTAACCTTAAAAATCTCTGTAGCCTGTTTTACAAAATAAAATCTTATCCTTTAGATAGCCAGTAGTACAAGAAACAGTAAAACTCTGTGGAGATCCCTGCCTTATCCGTGGAGCCGTGAAGGTCCCAGTCCCCAAAGCATCCAGGGTGGTGACGCAGCCGGAGGCTTCAGAAAAGCTGGGGCGAGGAGGCAGCGTGGCGTCGGGACCTCCTTGGGGACAGGGACCGCCTCTGGCGGGTCACGCGAGCCCGGCCGACGTGAGACAGTGGCTGGCCTGAGGTAACTCATAATAATTAAAAAACAGAATAATTATAAAACAAACAAGGCAAATAATAGCCTTTGCCTGCGCAAGCGGGGAGTGGGTCAGTGCTTTCCTAGTGCGGGCACGAGTTTGGCCCGGGCCACGAGCGCACGTCCCCAGGCCCGTCTTTGGGGACAAGGGTCACAGCGTTGGCATTTCCCACTGCAGCAGAATCAGTGGAGCCGCAGACTTGGTTTGTGACCCCCGGCCTCCTGCCCGCTTTGAGGAGCCCCATGGCCCTGGCCAAGCAGCAGGYACAGGCAGCGGCGCTCGGCCTTGCAAACCCCAGCCAACTGGGCGAGCGGTGCTCGCTGAAAACTTCAAGTTTAAAAACTTAACTACTTTACAGCTGGGAAAAAAAGAAATAAAAAAAAGTGGGCTGYATACATTTCACCCATGAGGAGTGAAATGCAGCTATTCCTAATAATTTCTTCGATGCATTTAGAGAGGACCACATCCTCTGAGTCATTTTGGGAGAGTTTTCAAGGAGGATGTGGGTGTGCGTTGCAGAGGGCGAGGAGGGTGAAGCAGGAGGCCGAAGCAGCATGGTCTCAGCGAGCCAGGGCCATGATGAGGCTGGCGCACATCTCGAAGAAGTCCATGGTGTGGCTGCCGTGGCGGGGCGGCGCGGCCGGCAGGCTGCCCACCGAGGAGCCGCTCAGCGAGCCCGTGAGCAGCGCGGGGCTCTCGGCGGCGCCGTCGATGCTGAGCCGCGGCCGGTGCAGGCCGGCGGCCGAGCACGAGCGCTGCGGCGTGGACGAGCCCGACCGCGGCTCCGTCACGTCGTCTGCAAGGAGAGGCGGCGGGTCAGGGGCACCCGCAGGGCTGCTGGGGGGAAACCTGCCCAGTTTACGTGGCTTTACAACCCAAGCTGTGCTCCTGTGACTTACCGTCGATGCTTTTGAAGTCCAGAAGGTAGCTGCGGTTGTCCACCTGGTAGAGCTGCAAGCTCATTTTGACATAGTTGCCCGTCACCGGGTTCCTCCGGCGCACTCGAAGATGGTAGGCGTTCACCACCTGCAACAGGGAGCTGGATTTCAGGAATGGGATTCAAGGGAGCAGGAAGAACATTTCAAGAACAGTCCCTTTAATGTTAAGCAAACAGCTTCATATCCTATTTCCTCCTAAAAGGTGTTTTACAGAAACATTAAAATTGGTGCTTTCTGCAGCTTTTGAGCCTGGCCTGGGCTCTCTGGCCAGACAGTATTAAGGTAGGAAGCCAGGGCCAGCATGTCCCACGCATGGGATACTCAGAACCGCTCAGCCAAAGATGCCTCCATGCGAATGACACTGACCATGTGCAAAGCTCAGCATTGCCAAAGCAGCACAGGAACATTSACCCTGCAAAACCCTTCACTCCTGGAACAAGGATAGTGTCTACTATGGTGTTGCATGATGAAAATGGTTTGGGCCTAAATCTCCTTGTTTTCCTACTGACACTGACACAAAGTGCAGTAAAAGCACACAGGTGAGCACACGTAAGTGACGGCAGTTTCGGGGATGCAGGACCAGCAGCAACGGTGAGGGCTAATTCTGTGGCAGGGATTTGCTCATCTGAACTTGAAAATGATTAGGGCCAAAAGCCATGCAGCTCTGAAGAAACATCTAAAGCAAGTGCTATAAGGCAAAATGTCAGCTGGGTTTACACCCAGCTCCCAGAAGCTCAGCCTTAAAATAGGGTCCACCTCCGTGGTCATCCACCACTGATGACACAAATACCGCGGTTACCGAACTTCTGCACTCAAAATATCTCAGCCTCCTAATCTAGACGTCATTTAAGAAGGATTAAGGAAAAACATATCAGGCCGTTGCAGGACACATGAAAGCTATGACCCAAGCAGAAATAACGAAAGCTACTTTTCTTAGGAGTACCCAAGCTGACCTAGCRAGGAATTAGCCACTAAAATTAGAAATGCAACCAGCTAAAGAAGCAACAAGTATCTTTCCAGACAGAGGTTTTAGAGTATTGGAAAAAGAAAACTTGCTTAGAAATAGGTGAGGCTGTGCCCATACTCCCTGCAACAACATCACTGACTACCTCAGATAGGATCATCAGAAAATCATCCATAAAAATGGCCGTGAAGCAGGAGTATCTCCTACCTTCCACTCAAAATCCAGCTGCTTCATGGCACGGTACACTTCAGCCATAATGTCGTAGGGTTTGCTTTGGCTGCGGATCCCCAGGTGCCACTTGGCCTTTTTGACAGTCAGCGGCTTTGGCTTGGTAGTATTGAGGGCATCCAAGGGGCAGCGCGCCTTGGGGCTGTCCGCGACGAGAGGCGGCATGCGCTCGGGATGSGGCTTCACGCCCGGCGGGATGTGCAGGGCGCTGTCGTCCATGAAGGAGCCCGTGGGAGGGCTGGAGGCCAGGTAGAACTCACTGGCCTGGTTCATGATCCGCCGGTTGTCGATGATGAGGTGGTAGGCGACCGCCAGCTGGTCCTGCGGGTCGCCGCTGTACAGGCTGTTCATCACCTCCGACTCGGTGCACTCGAACTTCTCGCAGACCTCCCGGACTGCGTCATCGTCGATGACGGTAGCGTCATAGGAAGGGTCCTCCGGGAAGAGGTAACTGGGCAGCTCTTCTTTAAACCACTCGTGCTCCCTGGGGGGAAACACATATGGATGGAAAGRGGTACCCCTTACCTGAAGGGGTACCGGAAAGTCATCATTTGGAAATGCACTAAGAAGCCAGGGACTCGTTCAAGTCTCCGTAACATTAAGGTATGTGCTTTGAACATCTGCTGGATGTKATGACTACTATAATTTTCATAAAATATTCATTGGTATCGCATTCATTCACTAGACTGGAAAACCATGCTGCTTTTAAAAGTGAACCATTTGCTCACCTTAAGACACATTTTAATTATAGGAGATATTTTAGGACTAAGTTGGTGATCCTTATGCCAGTGGAGATGCCCAGGGTGGGCAGCATCCTCTGCCCCAACAGGCTGAGGTCCATAAGAAGACCTGGCCACCCAAGYGCAGCTTCCCACCACAGGTGGCATTACCTGATGTCCTTGATGGTGGCTCGTTTGAGCGGGTCAACCTGCAGCATGTGCATGAGCAGCGTGGCGACGGAGCGATTGAGGTACTCAGGGATGTAAAACACACCACCCCGGATCTTCTTGAAGAGGGTGGGCACGTGCTCGTCGTCGAAGGGCAGCGTGCCGCAGAGCAGGGCGTAGAGGATAACGCCGCAGCTCCAGATGTCCACCTCCGGCCCGGCGTACAACCTGCGCCAAGGCAAGGCAATGGGAAAGCCGTCACCCCTCGCTTTTCCTTGTGCTCCCCATATTCTTCCCACGACACRTCCTGCAGGGCAGATGTCCACCCCTTATAGTGGTACCTCCTCCAGCTCCCCCCATGCTGCATCTTCATCATTAATCTTCTCAGGTGAATGCCACTAAACCCACTTCAGTCAAAATGCTAAGGATTAGGGTAAATAACCTCCTTAACTGGTGTTGGTTGATGATGCTGTTTAGGACCAACTGTGGTGTGAGGACTGGTCAGATGCCCATTTTTCAGCCCCATCAAGAGCTCCGCCAGGCTTCTTGTCCCTCAAGGGCTGCAGGACTCAGCCAACACTTTCTGTTCATTCAATGAGGCAGATTAAATGGCAGGCTGATATTATATCTCTGAGGGGCTATTTTCGKTTGAGGCTTGCGTGCTGGTATGCAAGTGTGCCTGCTTCCCACAAGCTGCAATGTCCTGCCTGGCATCTCCAAGTCTGGACACCCCTTACAGACAGGGCTGATTCCTGCTTCCTTGCTTGATTTGTTCATTTGTATCTTTTTGCTACAACTGATGTTTTTTTGGAGAAGATTTTTGAGAATCCCTTGGGCCCTAAAATTGTATTAAAATGAGGAGGTTGGATGAAAGTACAAAAATCTCTTCATGAAACAAGATTAACCTGCCCTTTTGCTCCTGAAAAGTGTGGCTTCAAACATGACTGACCTACAAACAGCAGAGAAAGCAGAGCCAACCCACACTGAACACTACCAAAACACCTAGATCCAGCTTTACTTCTGAGCATGAGAAACTCTGCAGAGGCCAGCGAGAGCAGTGAAGAAAGGGCGTCTGCAAACAGGTACCCTGAGTTCAATGTCTCTCTAGCCCTGCCCTCATGCTCCATCTCACCAGATAGGAAGCTGAATTGTTTTGCTGCTGTCCATGTTGTTCGGGCAGTTGCTTTGACTCCCAGGCCCAAATAAACTGTTTTTTTATTACCCTGAAACCTGAGCTTTTACACTCTGATATATATATGCTCTAGACAGCCTGGGCAGCACAAACCCTGCACCAGCATTCCCACCCTGATCTGCCACATAAACACCAGGGCAATGCATCCACCTTGCTGTACAAGTAGTGATCTTAGCCACAGTCTTTGCTGTTATGTAGAATTAGGTAAATAGGGATGTTTCTACATAGCTTAGCTTTTTGACCACAAAATTTAGGAGGCAATACTTCCACACTGATGCGGTGAAGTTGAACATAAGGTTCAAAATGAAGCTGAACTTGCGTAAGGTTGCACTCCAAATGTTACRTGCTGTACAGATGCTGCATGCTGGGCCCTATATAGCTGAGATATGCARCTACACTGCAGCTTTGCCAGTTCAGTTCGTCATGTCAGAACAAAGCTATGCTGGATTAACTGATTCTCATGGAAAAAAATGCTTTAAAGGATCAGAATATTACAATTTGCAAACAGAAATGTTTAAAAGCATRGGAAAATGATTAAAGATTTTACTGATATTTCTACTAGTAAATGGTTTTSCTTGTTATAGATGGGCAGGAGAAAAAGGGGTGGCCTGGAAAAGTCTTTCCATCTGAAACCTCAGTATTGGTGTTCAAAAATTATTTTTCACCCTCTTTAATTGGCTATACAAACMGTAAACACCTGTTGTTAATTATTCCTCCATAATATATATCTTTAGGGGCTATTATAACCAGTATTGAAAAATGAGGCAACCAAGAAAGCCTCAAGATTTTGCCAGCAGAGTCACTCAAACATAGCGTATAGGCTGAAAGGATTCAGCTGCTTTTCCTAGATGGGCAAAGCTGTTTCCAATCACAAGAGCAAATGGAAAGACCACGGGCTCACACATGCTTGGAGTGCTATGTACTACTGTCCTACCTTCCAGAGATGACTTCGGGGGCTGCGTAATTTGGAGAGCCACAGCTGGTCCGCAGAAATTCACCATCTGACATCATGTTGGACAAGCCTGAAAATGAGATGTTTAGATACTGATGCTTGACATGAAGGTCCTGCCAGAGAGAACCCCAGAAAGGAACGGTGAGTGGGGAAACTGGGCAGGGAACTGCTGGTATAATGTGGGTACATGCCTTGGAGCTGCTTTCTGCATGACGCTTTTTATTTTTTCATATCTGAAGGAGGAATATTCATTCCGGGCTCACTGTGCTTCTCTGAGTTGCAAAACGCAGAGCACAGCGGGGAAAAACAGATGCAATCCCTTTCCAAGCACAAATTTCATGCGGGAATGGTGTGGCCTTCTGAAATGTGTAAATCTTCAAAAGGATTTATCATTAYAAGGGGTCTATAAGGGACTTGCCAGGCCTAAGCTAGTAACCAGCTTTTTCAGTTGGATTTCAACCAGTAATGCCACTTTAAGGTGCCTGTCACTGTTCATTTGCAAAGTGAAGTGAGGCCAAGAGCACACAGTCATACTTAAGGAGAATGGGCACGAAAATAAACATTTAGAGACAGATCACCCTGGAATTAGCTGCACGGAGTCTGAATTAAACATAAATTAGCTAAATCTTTATATTAGGCAACTGCACTGCAACACAGTGAAGACAGGCAAACTTCCTTGCTCCTTTGCTATTAATGCAAGCACAGGAGAAGCCTGCAAGAAGTAATCTCTGAATTTCCTGGTCCGCTGCCAGGGTCACCTACCGAAATCAGCTATCTTTGCATTCATGTGTGCATCCAGCAGCACGTTCTCTGGTTTCAGGTCTCTGTGCACCACCATGTGCCGGTGGCAGTAATCCACGGCGGAGAGGATCTGCTGGAAGAGGCGTCTTGCCTCTGCCTCCTCGACCTGTGGGCACAAGGGGAAAGGGTCGGAGCAGCTCTGAGGTTTGACTGAGAACAAGATGAATTACACTAATCCACCATGGCAAATGTAGCAGCTCTCCACCCTGTATTTTATAGCGAGCCATTGTTTCCAAGGGATGCGGCCCCTAGCCAGGCGGTACGGAGGTGAAAGCAGGAAGCTCAGGGTAGACTTGCTCCTAAGGAGAGCTTAGTTTTAACCTGTTTTTATCTCCTTGCTCCACGAAGGCCCCTGCCTGTGAGGATGCCCACCAGGCAGATGCTAGTGATTTTCCACACAAAGTTCATACTTCTTTGGGCCCTTGAAAATGCATGTTCCGATAAGCTGCATCCTTAGACAGTCTCCAAACAACCTGAGGAGGCAGCTCTATTTTTGGCCTTAGCCTTCACTGCGTTCCCTCCAGAGGTCGTTTTCCATCTCGGCCTCCTGCTCTTCCCACGCTAGTGTTTGGGTGAATGCGGTGTCACCACTTACCCGGCCGTGCTTGCAGATGTAGTCAAATAATTCCCCACCCGACACATACTCCATCACCATGAAGAAGTCAGTGGGGGTGCTGATGACTTGGTACCTAGAAAAGCACAAGCATGTTTAGAAATGACCATTCAGTAAGGATGAGGAAGCACTTTTTTCTTAGATTCACTTCAACCCTGAAAATAAGGATTTGTTCAGATCTTGGATTTATAATTGCTTTCCATTTCTGAAGAGCCGTCTCTCATTTCACAGGGTGAATAAGTATAATCTTTCCCCTGTCTACTGAAAGGATCTCTTTTATGGACTTACTTTTTTTTTCCCCTTTGAGCTTTTACATAATCCTCCAAAATCTCTGCCAGAAAAGTCTACCGTGTTTAGGACTGTCCTGACTATCAAACTGCCATTTTTCGATAAGATCTGTAACAACGGCCTTTTAGCAAGGAAGGCATCACAGAAATGGGAGAAGGGCTACTTATTTTCTCTCATACTGAGAAAAGACAAAAAAAGGCTCTAAACACTAGAGGGAGCTACTTCTGCAAAGGAACAGAAATGCTTTACGGCAACACTGAAAAGCACCCCACAAAATCCCAAACTTAAATATTAATCAAATATTTAAATCCCCTAAATTCTAAAATTGAACTGAATATGCAAGAAAGAGTATCACTTTTGCCTTATGTTTTTTTCCCTCTGCCTATATATTTTTTTATATATATATGTACATTTATATGTACATACATACACACACATACACACACAGGGAAGATGCCACAAGCAACTGAAATAGGAGGCACATGTCCTATATAGTCTCACCTTCTCCTTTCCTTTAACACACTATTTCATGAGTGTACTATTTACAGCACTCATACTGGAATTCTTAAACTGGGTTTAATTCTTTGACTTTCATAGTTTGTTTGACAAATGTGTGAACAGGACTTAGCTCGGGGGATGCTGGATGCCCAGCTGAGACCTCTCGCTGGCGTGTTTGTGAAATAATGCCAATCTGTTCTCCAATAAATCCACGGAGCTGTGAAGTTACTCTAAAGTCAACAGTGGCTCTATAGTTAGTTATTTAACTGTAGGGAGAATTTGTTTTCCCTCGCCTCTAAGGCCCAGGTATTTGCTATATCTCATGCCAGCTTTAAGGCTGACCTAAATGTCAACTTATCCGTCCAGTTACCGTTCAACAGCTTTCTTTTATAGAAATGCCAAAGATATTATCGACTGCCTCATTAATGTGGACTAGCTGCACAAACTGGGGATTGAGAAGGAATCCCAGCGGCCAGCGTGCAGGTGCTGATTTATGGCTGAAATTCAGGTTCATCAGAGTGGCAATTTTGAAAACGCATGTCTGAATAATAAACAAAATTGTTCCTTTAAGCTCCGGATAATCAGGCCATTAAAACAGAAATCCTACTGACTTAAGGCCAAGGCTTCGCTCTAGGGGCCAAACCGAGCTGTAATTCCTCAGGCAAAATTTGCAGCGTGGCTCATAATATACCCCAAACTCCCAATGAAAAATAAAAAGGTCTCCCAGTGTTTCTGGAGGAGTTGATCGTGTTCCCATGCAAGCGAGTAGAAAGACTCTAGAAAAGCAAGATTTAGCTTTTGCACGTGTAAAAAACATGCAAAAACATGACTGCAGGGTTTGCATTAGGTACTGCTGCAAGTCTCCTCTCTTTGCATGAAGGCAAAGACTCAGCAGTGCGGAGGAGCGCGAGTGACTGAGCAAAGGGTACTCACAGCTTGATAATATGGGGGTGCCGGAASAGTTTCAGGTTCTGAATTTCACGCTTGATTTTCCCAACCACGTCCAGGCTGCGTATTTTCTGCCGGTTGAGGATTTTTACGGCTACTTTGTGGCCGGTCAGCTGGTGTTCTCCAACTGCCAGGAGAAAAGAACATTGCAAAGTTACTAGAGCACTGCACCGGCACAGCGAATTGGGGGGTTCTGAGCAGCAAAGTAACTGTTGAAGGGAAAAAGGAAGCAAATTGGGATATTCTGGATACAGTCTGGACACTAAGACCTTGATACTAATTTTGCATTTCCCTCACCTACTCTTTTCATATTTCTTCATCTTTATTCTAGGAAGAAAGAAAATCAAACACGCCAGAAAGAGATAGGAAATGCATTTTTTTATACAGTGCAAAAACTAAAGCTGTGCAATGCAGAACCACAATGTACCAACAATTTCCAAGCCATATTAGACACATTGTCAAGAAGCAAATCCTGCTGGACCTCTCGATTATGACACTTCAGATAAAGAACAACAAATGGTACTAAAGCTAGTTTATCTCTCTCCTATATATTATTTCCCCAGTGGAGTTTTGAAAGACTGCAGAGAGGGGACTTATCTGCAAAAAAATACTTGAGTAAATATGGCAGAATGAGTTCCAAGGGAAAGTCATACCCAAAGCTAATTTGCAAGGATTTATAGCATGTAAAGGTTACATCGGTCAGAAACAGATATTCAAATGGCAGGGGAGAACCACCACTGTAACATGCGAGTGGAGTAAATCCCCAATAAGCCAGCCTTAAACCTGGACCATCAGGCTTCTTTTATAAAAAAAAAAAAAAAAAAAAGGATTTTCCCTGCCCAAAATAGGACTGCAAGATTTGCATTACTAAAATGAATTTCTATTTATATTTCCTCAAGCATGTTTCTTGGCTTGATAACAAGCATTAGGAACATCATACTGTACTGCTAAAGCTCTAATGAATTCTACTTTTAGAAAGGATAAAAATTTTAACATCTGATTTTAAAACACAGGGCAAAAACACTCACTACCCGTGTATGCTGAGAGGAAGAGCAACCACAAGTGATTTACACTGGGGGTAGTTCCCGTGTGGCTGGTGGGGCTACACTGAGTTAAGAGCAGTGTCAAGCGAACTCAGAAGTTGATCCATTTCCTATCAATCAGCAGGCCATGCCAAAAAAATTGCTCTGTGTGTGGGAAGGCAAACCCTAAATCGAAGTTAACATCAGAAAAAAACTAGTAATTGGATGCTCAGCTGTAAAACTGCTCTCTTGAGTTACATTTTCTCAGGATTTTCTCATCTCATTAAAAATGGTGAGATACAGAGGGCTGCAGAGAAAGCTCACCGACCTTAAATGTAAGAGTAATATTCACGGTGAGGCTGAAGAATAATAATACGAAGCAGAAGGGGTTAATACGGAGCAAACTTAGTGCCTTAGCAGGAATCTGCAGCTTTGGAGGAGATGGAGGCTGGAAGCCACCTGCATGAGCAGGCGCAGCTGGGATGGGGTGACGGAGGTGGCTATAATTAGCAGGGAGAGATAAGACCTGCCCTGGGATGCTTTCCTTGGTAAGAGCATCCTAAAAATAAAACACTTTGCCACCCTTGGAAATTAAAAGCACCGCTTGCAGCGGCCCTATCTCTCCCTGACCACACTTAAAGCACAGTGCAAAAGCGAAGCAAGTATCTTGTCTGGGTTGTTACAGCGGCATGGAAAGCTTTTTGTTATAACTTGGGAAGCCAAAAAAAAAAAAAAAAAAAAAAAAAAAAAAAAAAAAAAAAGGCCATGCCTGGAATGAGTAATTACTGTTTACTGTTTTTAATACCGCTGCTGAACAATTCTTCTTCTTCTTCCCATCCTTGGCAAACAATGCAAAACTCTGTGAAATGTCTCTAGTTCAGGCACATAAGTAATTGAAAATAAACAGCCTATTTTGTGCTCCACCTTTTGCTTTCAGTGAGCATTAGCTACAGAGATGTTGTTGCTCTGGTCCCCAGAGGCTTGTTACACCCGCTTGCGTGTCCTGAGAGCCAGGGCTGGAGAGCACCAACACAAAGTGCTCCAGTGGGAGCCTTGCGGGCTGCTCTTGTTGCACCTGGTAGGTGCAGAGATCCTTCCAGGTGACAGCAAGGACAATTTTCCACCCCCTGGGCAAGTGAGCAGGTCTCCGAGGGGGTCTCTGATCCAAAGGTCCTTCTCATCCTGCATCGTTCTGCCACTGTGGCTGCCAAAAGCCCCAGGGAAGTGGGGCTTGTGTTGCCCTAACCCCCAGATTAAAGGCCTGGGGGGAGCAGGATGGGCTCAGTGATTATAACAGAAAGGGGATTGGAGCATCCACCTCGTCTTTTCAGGACGAGCATCCTGGCAAGCGGTACTACTGCCTGCATACATGAGAACTTACACACCAGAGACTATCAAGGGGAAGAGGAGGGTCTAACAATACCAGTTGCTGAAAGGAGACCCTCTCATTCAATTATTTTAGAACAAAAACCAAGAGGAACAACATCCTTGGACCTTTAACAGCAGACCCCGGTGAGTGCTACCTCCAGCACAGGCRGATCAAGCACTTAGGACATCTGCAAATGCTTCGAGAGGAATATAAAAGTTTCAGGGTGCACAGCGAGAGATTTGTCCCTATCAGCTGCATGTTCCAGCCTTTATCATTGTTTTATCATTTGTTTTCTATTTTAATTTTGTTTTCTGCAAGCTAATCTCCTGCTCTCGTCTGTCAGCCTCTTAGCTCCTCTCCTTCTGGCGCCAGCACTCGCGTGGTCACTCGCTGCAGGAGGCTCGCGATGGCTTTTTCTGCAGCAGCTCTAGTTTCTCGTGGCTTCAAGTGACTCCTCAGCCACAAATCCAAGCTGCGGGGAGCGGCGCCTCGTCACAACCCCTTCCCTGCCCACCCTCTCAGGGCCATTAGCTTTTCCCTTAAGGACTGTAATCAAATTTGTGATTTCTTCACTTTGGAGAGGGTGGCTGGAAACATTGCTTCCGACACAGCCTASTGCAAGCTCGAGCTTGAAAACAGCAGCAATAAAGAAATGCAACTGATGGCATCTCTCCCTTCAGAGCTAAAAAATCAATCAGACAGAATCTTTTTTTCTTGTTGTTTTTCCGCGTTTCCTGCTAACCATGGTCARTTCAGGTTATCCGGATGCTCTCTTGATTTGGATGCTATAACTCCGTGTAAACAACAGATCTGGTTTCTTCAGCTAAGTTTCCCATCTCCCGTCCAAATTTCATCTGTCAAAGGCAGACTAGCATTCCAGGCAACATACTGGGGGAAATATACCCATATATATACAGGCATATACATATATATATATGCATAGGGTATGGCTTGGCCATAATTGGCTTTGGGTTAGGAAATCTCTTTTATTTTAAATGCCTCATTGGAATGTGTCAGTTTTTATAAAAAAACAGCTGTAGCAATGTATGCAGTGCTCCTGCTAGCTCCTCGTGAGAGGGAGCTATGAAAACAGGGCTTAATTTGTTCTGTAAGACAGGGGAAAAAAAAGAGCTTTTGGAGCTCTGCTGATACATACAGGTGATTCAGGTGCTCCTCACCCTCCGAAGTCCTTGTTCTGATAATTCTGTGATTTGGGGCTTAAAAACCCCATATATTTTGCATTTCAGGGGCCTGGCAGGTGGCAGGGGGGGATTTCGCTCCGTGCTGAGGCGGTTTCCCGCCCTGGCCGTGGCTCGGGTCCGGGTTTGCGCATCGCCCCCGCGGGGCGGCCGTGCCCAAAGCGGGGTCGCGGCTCTGCCTCCGCTGCGCGGAGTCTCCCTCATTTCCACAGCCGGATTCCAAGGGAAGCG